>JAOWBW010001330.1:29578-186902 GCA_026119855.1 Campanula takesimana
ATATTCAAGTACATACTTAAGTACATAAGTTCAAAACAATTGTCATAAAAGAAAACAATACAACTAAACAAAGTAAATATCCCTTACGCGTTTTCATAAATGCTTTTTCTAACTGCAGGATCCAAAGGAGAGTACTCATATCAACAAATTATTTACTAGCAGAAGCCATCACAAGGACTGATTGTTGACTAGGAATTACCCACCCAAAACTAGTTTCACCATCCCCAATTTTTTTTCCTTTTGATAAGAAATTTGTCCATATTCAATAATCAACCAAAAACACTAACAATTCTACAAAACATCAATGGAAAAACCATCAAACACACACATATATGTATACTTAAATTCAAACATTAAATCAACAATTATATTGAAATCACCCATGAAATTGAAAAGAAATATCAAAGCCCCAAATTTATATACAAACCCTAGATGTCAATTTACTTCAATTCGGAGAGAGAAAGTAGATGAGAGACTTGAGGATGCTTACGAGAGTAAAGAGTGCAATTGTGCAAAGGATTAAGAAGCTTGGTGATGAAGATCGAGGCGATCTGCGCTCTTTCTTTCTCTCGTCCACGGATCGCGTCGGTAAGTTTTTTTTTTTTTTTTCCCCCTGATTTCGCGAATGCGCGGCTCCGCTTCGTTTATGTCAGCGTTGTTAAATTTTCCTTCTACTAAGTTCACATCCCTTTTAGTTAAATTATCACTTTAATTATTATTTTTGGGATGCACTTAGTAACAAAAACATAGTTGAAAAATTCAGTTGACCGGTGCACGTGTACCCGATTTACCGTTTACATACAAGATCCGCCCTTAGTTATTGATATAATTTAACTATTACTACTAATAATATAAGTTAAGTATAATAGTTACTATACAAGTTAACAATTACTATTAATAGTATTAATTAACTATAATAGTAACTCCATCTGTCCAGCTTTAAGGTTCTTACTTTCTTTTTTGGTCTGTCCCAATTTAAGGTTCTTACTTTACATTATTACCTAAATGACAATGGGACCCACTTATAATTCTCACAACAAAAACTCCATACCCACTTTCTTTTTCTACTTTACTTTTCACACTCACAACATTTATTTTTTATTAATCTCCGTGCAAAGTCAAACAAAGAACTTTAAAATTGGGACGGATGGAGTACTATACAAGTTAACTATTATTATTGTTATATTAGTTAACTAAATAGTTACTTCCTCTGTCCAGCTTTAATGTTCTTACTTTCTTTTTTGGTCTGTCTCAGTTTAAGGTTCTTACTTTACTTTATTACCTAAAATGGACAATAGGACCCACTTGTCATTCTCACAACAAAAACTCCATACCCACTTTCTTTTTCCTACTTTACTTTTCACACTCACAACATTTATCTTTTCTTAACATCTGTGCAAAGTCAAACTAAGAACTTTAAATTGGGACGAAGGGAGTACTATACAAGTTAACTATTAGTATTGTTAGTATTAGTTAATGAACGACATAAACTGACTTGGGTAAGTGGGACCCAAATGATCTGGGCCCATACACCTAGGAGGCCTATACCGAGAGGCCCATTCACCTGAAGCCTATACTTATAAACCGACATCGTACAGGCCGAGTAGGCAGACCTTGCCTAGGTCGAGTTCCAAGAAGCCCAATCCCCAGCCGGCCTCTAGGACGAGCCGAGCTGGATGACGGGTCAGGTTATATCGGAAACTTACCTTATTCACATGGAGTCCACTTACGGAGTTTGATTACAACTCTAACAGTGAAGATCCTTATCTAAACAAGGATATCTCTTATACAAGATAACTGGGATACCACTCATCCTTATCCGCGAGTCTATCTCTAAGGAATACGAGTCCCCACAGTACTACGGACTCCCTAGCTTCTCTAACAAGTTAGGACTCAATCACCCACGCCTATAAAAACAGGTCCTCACAACAGGAGACGGGTAATGAACTCTTTGGCTCCAAACTAGTCAATTGATTTCCTTATTCACATATACCACCGGTATTCTTACTCTCACGCCAGAGGGCCTTCGCGTTGAAGCCCCGGCGTAGTTTACGTTTGTTTATTGTGCGCAGATCCGAACGTGGAAGATCTCATTGCTGGATTTATCTGAACCTCTAGACGGAGGGCTGATCCGACACGTTTTGCAGCATCAGTTTGGTTCCATTGCCGGGAAGCGTTGTTGGAAAATCTCTGTTCGGAAAACCACAAATTTCCCCATGTCTCACGTCGACGGACGGGGGAAGCTAGCGTTACGCCAGACGCTAATCTCAATCTGCCACCTCCTAACGTGGCAAATGACAATGTTCTTAATCAAGGCCTCCCTCCTCCGCCTCATGGAGGCGCGGATGCACACCCCTTCCAGAGGGCCGGCGCCTGAAAGCTCACCAGTATGACGGCGGAGACGAACGACTTCACGTCCTTAGCTTACGAGGCTGCCCTTCTAGCCGGCACCAATTGACCGAGAGGCATCATCAGAATCTCTCAACCCTTCAGCAACTAGCTGAAGCTCAGAGGGCTCTCTTAGAATTTGATCTTGACCACTCCTTGGCACCCTTCGCCCTGCCCTCTAGCACAAGAGGAGCTTTGGGAGGCGTAGAAAGAAGTGACCGAAGGGGGAACACACGCACTGAGGACAGACGTCATCAGGAACCGCGTGACGCCCCCCCCCCCCCCCCCGGAAATCGAGCTGCTCCACCAAGCTGACTAGAAGGTCGACTTGGCCCAATTAATCCCGATGGAAGAGATCTGAGGGATCAAATAAACCGTAGGAGAGAGGAGGAGGCAGAATCTCCAGATGTGAGATTTCTAGGAGAAAGGCGGCGATGGCAAAATCAAGATCAAGTCTTGCCCAGACAGGAGCCACCTCGTCATACTCCTCCGAGACGACCTCGTGATGATCCAGACACAAGTCGTGTTGTTGGAAGGGGCCGAGACAGAGAAAGAGATCGGCCGAGAAGCTCCCATCGCAGCTCAAGGTTCAGTGAGCAGATCATATTGGATTTGCAGGAGAGGATGGACAATATAAAGATGAACCAAGGGCAGAGGAAGCCGAAAACCGACTATGACACAATGCGTCCATTTGCTCAGTGGATAAAGGATTCTCCACCCAATCCCCAGTTGAAGCTTCCCCACCTGGACAAGTATTCCGGCAGTACAAATGCCATGGACCACTTACAATCTTTCGAAGGAATGATGGCCTTGGTTTCCAACAAAGACGACGTACTTTGCAAGGCCTTTGCTAGTACGTTAGTTGGGGCGGCTATGTCTTGGTTCATGGACTTGGAGAGAAGAAGCATCAGCTCCTTCTCCAAATTAAAGTCAAGTTTTCTAGAGTATTTCGCCACCGCCGGGGCTAGAAAGAAAAGATTGTCGGATCTGGCAAACATAGTTCAGGGAAAAGCGAGTCGACCATGGACTTCTACAATAGGTTCAGAGACTTGGGTGATTCAATAGAAGAGAGACTCACCGACAGGGAGATCATAATGTGCTTCTACAATGGGCAGAGATCAGACGAGCTCACCTATGAATTATCGGTAAGAGAACCTCTTACAAAATCTGAGCTGTACCAGATGGCCTATGCGACAGCCACTGCTGAGGAGAAAAAGAAACTGATGTCCGGATACAGAGATCGAGACCGAGAAGGGGAACGTAGGCCACTCACTCCTAACTCGATCCAGGGTACCAATGGAAGTGGTAACCGAGGGAAGAACAGAACGAGACCGATAGAGGTTTTTACCCCCCTTACCAAGACGATTTACGAGATCATGAACCTGGTGAATCTCCCAAATCCAAAACCCCTTAAAGATAACCCAAAGTTCCCAAGAGACACCAGCAAGTACTGTGCCTACCATCGAGATAACGGGCACGAGACGGATAACTGCTTTGCCCTAAAAAAAATACTACAGAGGTGGGCCGATCAGGGGAAACTAAATGAATACTTAGCAAAGAAAGACAACAAACGTCCGAGAGAGGATGAGAAAATGGATGACCGCGAAGACAGGCCACCTCGGGCAAAATTGATTGGTGTAATTAGAGAGGAAATCCCTTCCAACACCAAGATAAAAGAGCAGATCTATGAGCTAAGCAAGGTTTACCATATCCCCCCTTGGATTCACAAAGGGGAGGAGGTGATTAGTTTCTCCCCTAACGAGCTGGCCGGAAACAGGGCCATGAGAGAACAGCCGTTGGTCATCACAGGCCGAATCGACAACTGCGAGTCGAAAAGGCTCTTTGTCTATTCTGGGTAGGGGTAGCTATCCTTGGGGCATGCTTTGTTGAGATCTGTGAAATCGACACACATTCTCCACTTGCCTTTCTGTTTTTTCACCATTACGACATTAGCCAGCCACTCGGGGTATGTCGCTTCTCGGATGATCCCGGCCTTCATCAATTCATCCACCTCGGTCTGGATTGCCTGTTCTTTATCTATAGAAAAGACCCTTCGTCCCTGCTTTACGAGTTTGAAAAAACTGTCCACCTCTAGTTTGTGAAGAGCAATGGTTTCTTTAACTCCAACCATGTCTTCAACTTTCCAAGCAAATACGTCTAGGTTATCTTTTAGAAGATTGATGATCTCTTCTCTCTCTTCCGGGGGGAGTTGTTTCCCAATTCGCACCTTCTGTTCTGGGCAGTTGGGGTTGATGATGACCTTATCCAACTGGTCGACTGGTCTTAGCTCGGGACCGTCCCTGAACTCCAAGGTTTCCACGATGATTTGCTTTACTTTTTCCTTGTCTTTGCCTTCTAGGCTCAAATTCTCCATATCTAGAAGTCTGTCAATCTCGGCATCCATGTAGGCAGGTATTGTGGTCCCCGAGCTTGGGACAAGGGCGAGGCCCGAGTCACTCGGCTCGTCCGAAGCTTTGTTCATGGAGATACAACCATATCCTTCCAACCCGTAGGTAACCTCGGTCTCTGTCCTGGCATTTTCATCATCCAGTACGACCCATTCCTCAGGTATGTCTACTGCTATCACGCCGATGTTAGGGGCTGATGTAGTGACCGTTTTCGATATAGTAATATTTCTTTCTGGGGTGTCTATTTCCATCTTGGTTTTTGCCTTTCTTGACCTCATCACGTGCTCTAAGAAGTGTTTGGGGTTGCCGAGGACGCAACCTACGCCTTCTGGGGTTGGGAATTTCACCCTTTGGTGAGGGAGGGAGGCAACCATTCCCAGTTTTCCCTGACTAGGGGAGCCGAGGATGGCATGGTAGTCACTTTCCAAATCCATAACGATGAAGGTAATCGTTGCCGATGTTTTGTAGGGTATTCGCCGACTTCTAGTACCAAGTCTACGGTTCCCTTAGCCTCGGCTTTGTGGTTTGTAAATCCCTCTAGTCTCCCATTGTAAGGGGTCAGCATGGTGTCTGGCAACTCCATCTATTTGAAGGTTCGGTAATAGAGCACGTCTTTAGCGGCCCCAGAATCTATTAACTCCATAGCTGGACACCAAACCTTGAGCTTCCTAGACGCTTATTCTGGTTATCACCAAGTCAAAATGGCCGAGGACGACCTCGAAAAGACCGCCTTCCAAGCAGCAGGAGTGATCTATTGTTATGTGATGATGCCTTTTGGCCTCAAGAATGCCGGCGCAACTTATCAGAGGATGGTGAACAAGGTGTTCAAATCCCAGATCGGCCAGAACATGGAAGCCTATATTGACGACATGGTAATAAAAACCAAGTCAGGAAGCCACGTCCCGGACCTGGCGGAGACTATAAAAAATCTAAAAGAAAACGACATGAAGCTCAACCCAAGTAAATGTGTTTTCGGGGTCACGGCGGGCAAGTTCCTCGGTTTCATGGTTTCCCAACGTGGCATCGAGGCAAATCCGGAGAAGATCCAGGCCCTGGTCGACATGAAAGAGCCGACGTGTGTAAAAGAGGTTCAAAGGTTGAATGGCAGGGTGGCCGCCCTGGGAAGATTTATCGCCAAGTCGGCAGAAAAGTCGTTACCTTTCTTCAAGGCCCTGAAAGGAACTAAGGACTTCGAGTGGACCCCAGAATGCTCAGCTTCATTCCAGCAAATAAAAGAATACTTGGGTTCGCCCCCATTGCTTAGCAGTCCGATTATGGGAGAAACACTCTCCGTATTCCTTGCGGCAACAGACAGAGCCGTGGCGGCCGTGTTAGTACGAGAAGATAACAGAATTCAGAAGCCGGTGTACTATGTAAGTAAAGCATTGTCAGATACCGAGAGCAGGTACTATAATGCCGAGAAGATAGCATATGCCTTGGTCATTGCTGCCCGAAAACTACGCGCATACTTCTCCGCTCATCCCATCACGGTTTTCTACCGACACGCCGCTCAGAAAAATACTCCACAAGATGGACAGCTCGGGCAGATTGCTGAACTGGTCCATTGAGTTAACTGAATTCGATATCACTTATAAGCCAAAGAAGACATTGATGGCGCAGCCTTTGGTTGATTTCCTAGTTGAGACCGCGTTCTTCAGTGAGCATACACCGACCACAAGAAAGAGGAAGTTTCCCATGAACAGAGAGCCCTTAGAAGAATTACCCGAAGACTGTTGGATCTTGTACACAGATGGATCAACAACGAAAGGAAGAAGTGGAGCCGGGGTATATTTAACAAGTCCAGACGGCGAACATGTGGCCCGTGACTTCATCAGATTTAAATTCCCAGCTTCAAACACCAGGCGGAATACGAAGCCTTGATCTTAGGAATAGAAAGGGCTAAATTCTTTGGTGCGAGTAAACTGGTGGCCTACAGTGACTCCCAACTAGTGGTAAACCAAGTGAAGGGCGAGTACAACACTGAGAACCACATGCTGACTAAGTATAGGGACCTCGTCCTGAATCTCACTAAGAACTTGGAGTTCTGGGAAATAAGGCAAGTAGGACGGGAACACAACCTGGAGGCCGACTTGTTGTCAAAGATGGCCACGTCAGAAGAAAATTAATCCCCTTATCATCTATGCCGACCAACCAGCTTATGAAAGACTAGAAATCCTAATTTTAGATGACGAAGAAAGAACCTGGATTGATGATTAGAAGGACTACATCGAGAAGGGCAGGCTACCGGAAGACGAGTTAGAGGCCAAAACAATAAAGAAGACGACGACCAGGTACATAGTCTGGAACGACATTCTATATCGAAGGTCATTCTCCAGGCCTCTCCTAAGATGTGTTTCCCCTAAAGATACCGAGAAACTTTTGGCCGAGGTACATGAAGGAGTTTGCGAAGGACACCCGGGGGCCAGAACCCTTGCTGATAAAGTAATCACACTTGGTTACTACTGGCCTAACTTAAGAGAAGAAGCCCAAGCCTATGTAAAGAAGTGCGACAAATGCCAGCGCTTCTCGGACCTACCAAAGGTGCCACCTGTTGAACAAAGTCTTATCATACCGACGTGCCCGTTTGACATGTGGGGAGTCGATATCATTGGACCATTCCCCTTGGCAAAGGGGAGCAACAAGTTCGTAATTGTAGCGGTCGACTACTTCACCAAGTGGGTGGAGGCTAAGCCCTTGGCTACAATCACAGAGGAGAACGCCATCAACTTCATCCATGACTATATATGGTGTCGGTTCGGCATCCCACATTCCATCGTGACCGACAACGGACTACAGTTCTCTGACGCTTTCACCGAAGAATTAAACAGACTATGAGTCAAACATAAAAAGTCATCGGTCAGTCATCCTCAAGGTAACGGACAAGCCGAGGCAGCAAACAAATTAATACTGAAAGCCCTAACCAAGAGCTTAGAAGGAAGTCAAGGAAAGTGGCTGGACGACCTCCCCCTCGCTTTATGGGTAGTTCGTACAACCACTCGGGGGCCAACTGGGGAGACTCCCTTTGCATTAACTTACGGATCAGAAGCTATGGCTCCAGCCGAGATGGCCTTACCTACCTTCAGGGTGTCCAATTATGACGAGGTGGTCAATGAATACAACCAACTCCTAGACCTAGACCTAGTTGAAGCAAAAAGGCTGACAACTCAACTCAAAATGATCAATTATAAGCAAAATACCAAGGCCTACCATGACAGCAAGGTAAAGAAAAGAGTTTTTGAAGTCGGCGACTGGGTACTCAGAAAGATCGAGTCGACACACTTGAAGGCTCAGCAAAATAAACTCTCTCCAAATTGGGAAGGTCCCTACATTGTTACTCACGTTATCAGAGAAGGAACCTACATGCTCAAAACTCCGGAAGGAAAAGAGCTTAAACACCCATGGCATTCGGAGCACTTGAGGAAATACTATCAGTAACTCCTCGGCATCCTATCTACTCCCTCCGTCTCAAAATATATGTCGTTTTGGGAGTAAAATTTTGTCTCAAAATATTTGTCGTTTCACTATTTTCAAAGCTTTTTTATTGCTCTATACCAATTATACCCTTAATAATGATTGTGAACTATCTCTTACCTAACCATTTAATTACCTAGGTAGTTGAATTACTTTAGGGGTATTTGGGTCTTCTTCACATGCATTAATGGTATTTCTTAATATGTGTGAAACACTCCAAAACGACATATAATTTGAGACGGAGGGAGTATCTTTTTTTATTTCTAAGAATAGTTTTCGGTCTCTAGTTCATAGCATTTATCAAATTACTCATTCCCTTATTATTATCAATAAAGTTTTCCTTTTTATAACTTTGATTCTCAAGCACGGTCCAAGCATCACTTAGCAATGCCGAGATCGTCATTTCGAGTTAAGACTAACGTCACGACTCAAGACAATTAAAACCTAACTCTGTCGGCTAGTGCTCTCAAATTTGGGTTAAGATTATTACATCTAGTTCCTACGACAATTTGAGACTAGCCAAGAAGTTAGTCCTTATAAACCGAGCTCCTAACGCTCGTCACAACCATAACGGTGAACGACCACGGCCTACAAACATAGCCTAGCTCGGCTACATTAAAACCTAATTATGCCGGTTAGTGCTCTCAAATTTGGGTTAAGATCAATACATCCAGTTCCCACACACAATTTAAGACTAACCACGAATTAGTTCTTACAAACCGAGCTCCTAACGCTCGTCACGGTCATAACGGTGAACGACTATGGCTTACAACACTGCCTAAACCAGCTGCCATATCTTGTCATTCCAGTCACCTAAAACATCTCAAACCGAGATAAAGCAACATGAACAAGTGACGAGATAACACTTAACTGCGCAACAAGTTAAGGAAACAAGGGCTAATTTATACCTCAAATCGAGGTAGGCTAATCCCTACAAATAACAAGTGTTTACGCCCCCCAGACTACGCTGGGCCCGGGCAGTTAGATACTTACAAAAAAAAAAAAAAAACAGATTGTTTCAAGCCAAACTGGCTCGCAGGTAAAAGATAAAAATTGTATCAGGTCACACCAGACCTACATCAACTGACGATTTATGAAACTCAAGGAGCCTACTACTACTCCTCTTCGTCTTCTTCATCATCGAAGCCCAACTCTTCCTTGAAACGCTCCACCAAAGCATGAAAGTTGTTGGGGTCCACCGGGGGAACGCTCCAGGCCGGCCTCTTCTCAGCCTCATCGTTCTGAGCTATCAACCCTAAAGTCTTCTCGGAATAAGGGATCACGGAGTGAGCGGTGCGGGCCTCGACACTATACGCGTCGTTTAGTAAAAGGCGAGCCAGTTTCTCAACAGCGACGTCCACTTCAGGATCAATGTGGAGCTGGCGAGCCGCGTGCGTATAGCCATCGACATAAGTAGTTTTCACCTGGTCGTCAATGATCGATGGCATCACGGTATGTTGAAAGTTCAGCACAACAGCCTTATCCTTAGCCGGAATACTCTCTTCCAGCTGTTGAAACTTCATCTCCACCTCCTCCTTCTCCTTGGCTAACAGGGCGGCACTCGCCCTCTCCTTCTCAATCTCCTCCCTGAGTAACTTGCCCTCCTCTTCAAACTGCCTTGCAGCGGCCTTCTGTTTCTCTATCTCGGCCTCGGCATCCCCAACAGCTTTAACCCTCTCGGCATGAGCCAGTTTGGCGATTTCGCGTGCTTTATTGACCAACTCCACAGTTTGGCCTAGCTTCACTTGGGCTCGGGACGCCTTGCCTTCCAGATCGGCCATCTTCTTGCCTACTCCAGCCCATTGCGCCGCCTCATGTTTGGCAAGGGTAGCAAGCTGAACGAGGAAATTGAAATCAATTATGGGAACGGAGAGCAATCAGAAAACAAACAAGTTAATACGTTACCTCGGCGATAATGAGCCCCTTGTGTTCAGCCATGTGGGAATAAGTAGGTGGCATGGAATCCAATCCTCACAAAAGGTCCACATCAAAATCCCGTTCCAAAATTGGTCGGCCAAGTCTCAACATTGGACCAGATCGAGCAGTAACATCCAAGCTCTTCAGTGGATGGACATCGGCAAAATCGGCTATCAAAGCATCTATCTCCTCGGAGGAAAAAACAGGCGGAGTACCAGTAGGAGGAGCAGCAGATGAATGCCTTTTGGGAGAAGGTTCCTCCAACACCTCGTCACCACCATCTCTGCCCCTTTTCTCACCAAGGGACTCACCGCCATCTCCTCCACCTATATCCTCAAAAACTGTTTCAACAGCCTGGTCCGGCTCCGGAGCACCCGTCGTTGCCGCCGCACCACTAGACTGCACCTCAGCTCGTCCTCCGACAGCAACATCAATTGTAGGGAGTGGGCCGGCTTCCTTGGTGATCAAAACCTCCTGCCGAGCTCCCATATCGGCATGCCTCTTGGAGCGCCCCGAAGCCTTTGATTTTAGTATTCTCTTGTTTTGAAGCTTATTAGGGTCAGAGGAATATGCACGGGCCAACTCTCTCTCCTCCTCCGTGGTCAAATCTAACAATCACAAAGATAAGAGTTAGAAGCTGAACACGAGGTTATCATAGTATGAACAGAAATGACGAGATCATGAGTTTACATCCAACAACTTTTCGGACTTTTAGGCAAGCCTCGTCCTGAGTGCTGCAAATATCACAATCCTTGATAAAAACAAAATCAGGATGAACAACCCAATCCGGGTAACGATTGCCCCTAACTATGGGCACCATGACGTTCACACCGGCCCACGGTCCCGGCATAATACCAACTTGGACGTAGTAGCCGTGGTTGTTTTCTAAGGCCGACCATTCCAACTGCTGCACCGAGGCAAACTCTGTTAATCTTTGGACTAAGGCATCGCTCCACGGGGCCTTGTAACATGTTTCAGGATCCTTGGGAATGCTTGTCAGAATGGGAAACTCCCAGCCATGGCGGCTATCGACTTTGATAACGTGATTATTCCAACCTGAGACTTTACTGACCGAGCTGGAGATCGGAGCGATAATTTTGGGCCTCCTTTGTCTGCTCCTCAGAGTCAACACGCAAGTGTTTTCGTTAAAGATTCCCTCAAAAAACTGGTAAAAGGCCCAGGGACATGGCTCGAAACACAAGCTTCAGCATAGAGTAATAAAGGATGTAAGGTACCTAACTTCGTTGGCACCTAGCATGGCGGGGACGGCCTGCCAATCCTCTAGGAATTCACAGATGAAGGGGTCAAGGGGTAAACGGAGCCCTAGCTCAAATTGCTTAAAAAAGAATGCAACCTCGGTGTGGTTCAAATAAAAGGAAGCCTTTTCCTCACTAGTACTCAAAGGGGAAGCACGCTGATACACCAGATCGTAATCTTCACTGGAAATCCTACAGGTATCATGAAGATACTCGATCATCTCGTCTCCGGCCTTGTGTTGCTTCGGCCTGGTAGACGCTACCGCTTTCCCCCTTCGACTGGCATTCCTTCGACCTCGACCTCCTTCGGGGATGGCGGCACTAAACTGATCCACTATTCGTTCCGAAGTACTCTCCCCCGATATGGCTGCAGAGGAAAGAAGGGGGTTAGCATCAGAAATCAAGGTAGGAGCTGCATTTACCCCCCTCTCCTCGTTCACTGAAGCCGAGGGGAATATCTCGTCTTCAGACAATACATAATGGGAAGAAATATGAGTCAAAAGGTCAGACAGGCAAGGAAAAACCACTAAATTGGGATTCATCTCCCCCAAACGATCGAACCGACGGCTATTGACAGGCCATTTCACGGTACCATTAAAAGCACTGTGTGTTACAAGGAATTTTCTAATTTTGCTCAGAGCCAATAAAAACTAGGGCCCATTCGTTCTCTGGTAAATCCTACGGTTCGTTTTATGGAAGCCCAAACGGACCAAGGACGAACAATCGAAAGACATTTGAATGAGGAACAGAGGCGAAACAAAGCTAAGCCAGAAAATGGCGCATAGAAATCAAAAATGCAAGGGGGATAGAAGGATACCTGGAAAATCGATGAAAGTCGAGGTATGAGGATGGGCAGACCAAAAGAGGAAGTATTGCCGAAAGCACTGGTTGAAACTCGCCGGAATCAAGCAACGTACAAGGACTGCCGGTGCAATCGCCGTGAGCCTTGAAGTCAAAAGATTTTCTGACTATTCGAATAGAATCAAAGGATGAAAGGGGGGATTCTAGGGATTTCAACCATTTAGAATTCTCGGTTCGGGTATACCCCGAGAAATTGACCTCAACTCGCCCGAGATCTCGCGGAAATCTCACGGTAAATGGCGGTTACACACGTAATCACCCTAGACCATCATTACCTACAATTAAGGATGGTGATTTCCCCATAAAGCATATGTCCCTTCACTCGTCGCTCGCCGCCTGGCACGGCTAACGTCACAAGTCTGACATCATTAGCCTGGGGAGTATCGAACGGTCAAGAGATTTCCAGCACAGAGCGACCTATGACTTAGCGACACCTCGGATTTGACTAGATTTGACTAAACTATGAAAAGATTACCAGATACAAATGCGTTCCATGCCGACATGTTAACAAGGATCAGGCGATCGGCATTGCTTTAAGACGACATCATGAAAAAGGTAGTGTTAATGAGATAAAAATCAAGGTCATGCAAGATGCAAGGAATTCAAGCCATGAAGTCAAATCACAATTAGAGCGAAGGTGACTTAAAGGGTAAAATCCCATTATATATTTATCAAAAGGGACCCCCACAACGAGGTCGGGGGCCTGACCGGTACAAAGTCAAAAAAGAAATTACTGGATCACTCTAACCAAAGATTCAAGAAAAATCACAATCTTGATCTTGGTCTCCATCATCTTCCTCCCACTCAACGTCTCCATCATATCCATATTCATCAATAATGATGTGTTCTGGGTCATCTTCATCCTCGTCCTCATCCTCTGACTCTTCTACACTAGAGTCATCATCAGAAAACTCGTCAACCGGGTCTGGCTCCACAAATTCATCGTTGCTATCGGACGGCAACTCCTCCACCGGAAAATACGATCGTTTCTTCAACGGAAAATCGAAATCACTACTGCTAGATGGACTGGGGCTTTTAGCTTGATTCTCTGACTCTGAAGTCACTTCTTCGGGAAAAACATCATCGTATTTCCTCTTTAAAGCCATCTTTGAATTTTCGAGAAATCTGGAATGTTCTTGAGGAGTTTTTGGAAGTGAAAGTAAGATGGAGAACGACCAATAGACGGATCGTCTATTTATACCCCTAGAATATGAGGGGGTAGGGAGTTTATCAATACTACTCATAATTGGAGTGCAATTAATGGAGCCTTCGTTTTCCAAGAAGAGTAATGATTCCACCTGAATTAAATCCATAGTGACATCAGCAAATCCAATCATCAAGGGATTTTGGGGGCCAACTATCAAATCAAAGTAAATGAAGGGCAGAGCAAGTACAAGAGGCACAGTTCCTACTCGGCATGCCGAGATAGAAACTCGGGGGGGGGGGGGCACTGAACGACATAAACCGACTTGGGTAAGTGGGACCCAAATGATCTGGGCCCATACACCTAGGAGGCCTATACCGAGAGGCCCATTCACCTGAAGCCTATACTTATAAGTCGACATCGTACAGGCCGAGTAGGCAAACCTTGCCTAGGTCGAGTTCCAAGAAGCCCAATCCCAGCCGGCCTTTAGGACGAGCCGAGCTGGATGACGGGCCAGGTTATATCGGAAACTTACCTTATTCACATGGAGTCCACTTACAGAGTTTGATTACAACTCTAACAGTGAAGATCCTTATCTAAACAAGGATATCTCTTATACAAGATAACTGGGATACCACTCATCCTTATCCGGAGTCTATCTCCAAGGAATACGAGTCCCACAGTACTACGGACTCCCTAGCTTCTCTAACAAGTTAGGTCTCATTCACACACGCCTATAAAAACAGGTCCTCACAACAGGAGACGGGTAATGAACTCTTTGGCTCCAAACTAGTCAATTGATTTCCTTATTCACATATACCACCGGTATTCTTACTCTCACGCTGGAGGGCCTTCGCCGGTGAAGCCCCGGCGTAGTTTACGTTTGTTTATTGTGCGCAGATCCGAACGGGGAAGATCTCATTGCTGGATTTATTCGAACCGCTAGACGGAGGGATGATCCGACACGTTTTTGGCAGCATCAGTTAACTATAATAGTTACTATATTAGTTAACTATTACTATTAATAGTATTTGTTAACAATATTAGTTAACTATTATTATTAATATTATTAGTTAACAATAATAGTTACTATATAATTTTTTTAAAAAAACTATAACTATTAATAGTATTAGTTAAGTATAATAGTTACTCTATAAATTAATGATTACTATTAATATTATTAGTTAATCATGACAGTTACAATATATGTTAATTTTTACTATTAATAGTATTAGTTAATCATAATAGTTACTATATTAGGTTATCATTGTTATTAATAAAATTAGTTGATTATAATAGTTATTATAGATATTAATAAGTACTGTTAATAGTATTTTTTAATTATGATAATTATAATATCGATTAATTATTACTATTAATAGTATTAGTTAAGATGATGGTTACTATTTTAGTTAATTATAATTAGAAGATTTTTTTTATATATAATATATTTATATTACAAATAAATGTTATGCTACTTTATTGAATAAAAAATATAAAAAGAGCAAAATAATAATTAAAAAAAATAGAAAATTAGTATTTCGTGCAAAGCACGTGTAAAGCACGGGTTAGTTAAGATGATGGTTACTATTTTAGTTAATTATAATTAGAAAATTATGTTTTATATATAATATATTCATATTACAAATAAATGTTATGCTACATTATTGAATAAAAAAATATAAAAAGAGCAAAATAATAATTAAAAAAATAGAAAATTAGTATTTCGTGCAAAGCACGTGTAGAGCACGGGTTACTATTTTTTACTATTTTTTAGTTTTATTTTCTTCCTTGCTCGCCTTTATGTCGCCCGCCTCTCGCCTCAATTTTCGCCTTTCCTAAGTACATTTCGCCCGCCTCTCGCCTTTGACCACTATGTTCCTGATAGTTACATTGACAAAATGCACAAAAGTGATATCAGTTTTTTGTTTGCCTACCAATTCTTAAAAGTGTGTTTATCTCATAAGTTATTTTAACATATACTCCCTCCGTCCCAAAATGATCTTCGCGTTTGACTATTCAAACTTTTAAGGACATGAACACTTGTTTCACTAGCCATGTTGTGTTTATGCACTTTTAAGCCCAAATTGTAAAAATTGGAAGAACATTTTGGGACAATGAGAAATAACTAATGAGAAGATCGTTTTGGGACGAAAGGAGCATTAAAAAACGGTGTGTGTTGCAACTAAACATGGTTTAGACAATCAAACGCTTGATGTGCGTTACCTAAAGACCTCAAAACCATACATACACCATTTCCCTTTTTCCTAGTTAGTCAGAATCTCAATTGCAAACCAGGAAAAGATAAAACAAATGAAGTGACACTCATTAAATACATTCAGGATGGGTGTATGAAAACAAAATCCAGTATATGCAAAAATCGCAATTTGGTCGAAACGAATACTCAATCATGCAACACATAGAATTACTGACCTTTGAAGTTCTGTTCCTTCCTCTTTATATATAGATATGCAAACACAAAAATCGCATGAAAAATTGTGAACTTGAATGCCCTAAAATATAAATTTCTTTTGAAACCAAAACCCTAGTGAAGAAATTGAAACCCTAATAAATTGAGGAGTGTAAATCTGAAAAAAAAATCAAAAAGAGAGAAAGAGAGGAATAGAATGGCGATGGGAAGAAGAGAAACGATAATCAAGAAGAGAGAAAGAGGGAAATCGAATGGTGAATGGAAGAAGGAAGACGAATTCTCATATACAACCGCAGCAGCCACTTGCTCCGCTATATATCCTACCGTGGATCTAGCGTCTCCCACCCTCCAGATCGCAATACGCGTCTTTCAGTTAAAAAAAAAAAAAAACAATTAACTTTAAAATAAAATGTTATATCTTGAGATTTACTCCCTCCGTCTCAAAATAGATATCGTTATGAGAGTTAAATTTTGTCTCAAAATACTTGTCGTTTCATAATTTTCAAATCTGTTATTGTTCTATACTAATTATACCCTTAATAATGATAGTGAACTGTATCTCTTACCTAACCATTTAATTACCTAGGTAGTTGAATTACTTTAGAGGTATTTGGGACTTCTTCACATGCATTAATGACATTTCTTAATATGTGTGAAACACTCCAAAACGACATCTATTTTGAGACGGAGGGAGTATAACTTAGGGAAAAAAAATATACCGTTGTGTTCGTCTCGACGAGACGAATAGAACTACATAGGTCATGATATGGTTTGATTGTTGCTTGTCAGCTGAGATGTAACACTCTGTTCAAATAAAAGTAATAATTTATATTAAAAAAGTAACACTTTTACAGTCAAATGTAACAAAAATTTTACAAAAAATAAAAATAAAAAATGTTTTGATAGTTTTTGTGGTTAAAAAAGTAATATTTGAATTGTAACAAAGTGAATATATGATTATAATTTTTTATATAGATGAATGTAACATTTTTATTTACTAAATGTTACTTTTCTTCTTTAAAAAAAGAGTAAAAATTCATATATATAATCGGGTTTGCATTTCAATTGTTACTTTCTCAATAAAAAATTGTTACATTTTCAGATATAATGTTACATTTAAGAATATAATCTGTTACAATTGAGGAAAAAAATATTACATTCATTTTTTATAAAATGTAACATTAGTTTAGTTTGTCAATCTTATGTTATTTTTGGAAAAAAAAAAGTGTTACATTTGAAAAAAAAAGAGTGTTACATTCCTTTATAAAAAGAGTGACATTAGTTTAGTTGTCAATCTTTATGTTATCTTTAATCTATTGCAGCAAAATTGTGGTACATTTTGAAGAAAAAAAAGTGTTACATTTGAAAAGAAAAAATGTTATATTTCGTTATAATAAGTGTTACTTTTGTTGGGAGGAAAAAAAAGGTTGTGGGTAAAAAAAAAAAAAGAAAAGAAGGTAGGCTCCTGTCTCACGGTGCAACCGTTGCACAGGAGACCTCCTCAAGAAGAAAAAGAAAAAACGAAAGAGCAAGAGAGTTACCTGGAGAGAGACGCGAGAGGCGGAGAGGTGAGTTCCCGTCTTTTGGAAAACGAAATACAGAGGCCGTAGTCCGTAATTGGTTTTCATCCGTAAAATAGTCTATTTTCCATTGACCGTAAAATGAATTCCCATTGACCTTATTTTCCTATGGTTACTAAACAACTGAAAATAGGGGGAAAATTTTCCGAAAATCCAACTACGTGAAACAAACGGAGCTTAACTTCAAACTTTCTAGTATGAATTTGGGTGTTTGTGATTGTTCAAATCGGTAACCTAATCGATTGCTAAGGCCAACACCAAGGATACGCTAAAACTCTCCGTTTGCGCAAAACACGGTCCAAGGGGATGCTAAACACTACTTCAAAATGTTTGAAACGGAAGGAGTATCGTATTTGATATTTGAGATTAATGAATTACTCCCAAAATAATTATGAGAGTATTTGGTAGTTGATATTTATTTTGGGACGGATGGAGGGAGTACTTAATTTTATGCTAAAAAATATTATTTAATTTTAATAATTATTTACACTATTATAATTTCTTATATTTAAAAAGGTTAGTTATTATTCCACCTCCCATAACAAGTACACTATCAATGGATATATTTAATAAACACTTCTACTATCCTCAAATAAATACCTTTTACAATATAGTTTTTCCAATCAAAATAAATATTACATTTGACTTCTCATTATTTTTAAATATTCTATATTTTTGGCTTATACATTGCTTGTATAATGATAAATAGTAATAATAAAATCTAATTTCACGTATTATTTACTAATTTAATATAATGTAAAGTGAATCATTAATAACACTATAGAAATTAATAGAAAACATACTAAAGAATATTTTAAAAATATGCTTTTTTGGTGCAAGATTTGAAGCATGATGGTTGGAGATAATGATAGATATTTGGTGTAAAACTTTCACCATTTTAGATGAATAGTGCAATTTTTTTGCACCAAACCATTGGAGATGGTCTAATTGAGGAAGGAGAGAGAGAGAGAGCTCTAAGCATAAACATAAGAAGCCCAGCTTTGAGATTCTGCCACTCCGCTAGAGCTAGTATAGGGCCAGGGGTTCACTTGACCCCCTGTATTTCACAAAATAGCATTTTACCCTCCCCCTCTTTTTGTTTTTATAAAGAAACAAAAAATTTGATTGTAACTTTTGACCCCTAAATTTTGAAAATAATCTCTATATTCCCTAAAAACAATATACTTTGTAGTCAAAATGAAACTCCCTCCGCCCCTCCTAAAATAATCCTCCCATTTTTTCGGTTATTATTATGAATCAACTTTGAACATTAATTTTAAGTTGATTAAATTGTAAAAAAAAAAAAAAAAAACTTGTAATATACCTAGTAGTACCATATTCTGTAATAGACCATTTGTAATAGACTATCTAGTACCATGTTCTACTATAGACTTCATATAATGCTTGTTTGTTTCGGCTTATTTTGAGTGACTTATGCCTTTTGACTATAATTAAGTCAAAAGTGGAGTGTTTGTTTTCACTTAAACTCAATAAGTCAATAAGTAGAGTAAAATCACATAAGCCATCAGCTGCGACAAACAAGCTTATAATTGTTTATAATAAATAGAAAAATTAATTTGTAATGACTCACGAATTGTAATATGATTTTTTTTTTTTTTTTTTTTAAAAGTGGTACCAACCTTTCAAAAAGAAGATGGTAAGCTGAAATTTTCAACTAATCATTTAAAAAATTACATGTAAAAAAGATGTTTTAAAATCAATATTTTAAGCCCAAGCCTCCTTGACCGAGTGACATAGAGCTTGGGATCTCCGTCAGAAGGTCTCAGGTTCGAATCCCCTTCCCCCATCCTCAATAACAAGTGACCTCCACATAGTGGAGGTCCCAGGTTCGACTCCCTTCGTGGAGATGTGCAGAACTTGTGTTACTATGCCCCATAGGGGGTCAGTTGTGCGACTGCAGGTGATCGTTCAGATGACGCAAGACGTCTACGGCAAGAAGACTACCAGATGGCGCGACGTCTACGGAAGATTAGATTCCATAGAAATTTGTAAACGATGACAATTGCTTTGAAATGAATGATACGTTACAACTTAAAAAAAAAATCATAAAAAATAAATTAAAAAAATCAATATTTTACACTTACAATTTAAAGCAACCAATTATCTTGGGTGGAGATTTTAAAACTCCCCCTTTACAATTTAAACCAGTCTGTTTTGAAATATGTATAATAAAATGCTCCCTCCGTTTCATTTTAATGGGTATAAATTTTTTTTTTGCGCGTCTCATTAAAATGGACACATTACTAAAAATGACCAAAAAATCTTTACTATTCATCCCACTCATTCTCTCTCATACTCTACTTTTATACTCACAACAGTCACACTTTTTCTATTCTACTTACTTTTCATACTCACAACACGTAAACTTTCTTTAATTCTCGTGCTAAAGCAACTTTGTGCCAATTGTTATGAGACGTAGGGGGTGCAGTTTTAAAATCGAAAAGCAGTACTCCCTCTGTCCAAGCGTAAGGTTTCTAGTTTGACAAGGCGCGGGGATTAAGAAAAAAATAAATGATGTAAGTATGGAAAGTAAAGTAAGAGAGAGGAATTGGGTAGAGAGTTTTTACTGTGAGAATGACAAATAGATCCTATCGTCAATTTTAAAGAATAAAGCAATTAAAAACCTTAGGTTAGGACAAACTGAAAAGGAAATGTTTTAGCCAAAATCTTGGGTAAAACGTGTTTTACGTAAGTCCCGGGAAAAACGTGTTTCGGTGCATTTTTGAAAATATGTGGAACTTCTTTTTAAAAACGCGCAGTGATATTTTTTGTAAATAATAATAACTTCTCAAACGGTTCTGAATATCAATATAAAGCTTTCTGGATATGATTTTCAAGCACATTTGAAGAAGTTCATGGCCAATAAACCTTCTGGATATCAAGCTCAAGAAGTTTTAGATATAAATAACAAGGTGTTCTGGATATAATTTAATAAGCATCGACTGTGAGAAAAAAATTAAAGCTAAAAAGAACCTTTGAGACTGATAGCCAAACCCTTTGAGATTGATAGCTAGAAGATTTTTTTTGAAAGAAAATTTGAAAATCAGTTGATGTGTTAATAGATAGCTAGAAACAGTGTTTAGTATGACCAGTTGTTGTGTTACGAAGGTCCAGCAAGTGTGTTGAGGAGTGCCAGAGGATTAGAAAAAACGCGTTTACAGTAGACTAACCCAATGTTTTACTACTTTTTATCATACTCACTACAACAATCCATTTACTATTTTCTACCCCAATTTTTTTTTTTATCTCACTCAAATATTTACACTTACAACTCATTTTATTTAAAATCATTTCTACTTTTGTACCCAAAATCATTTTTATAAATTAAAAAGCGACGTAGGGAGTATTTAGTTTTAATTCGTAAAAGACCAAAATAACCCCACACGAAAAATGGCAAGTGCGTCATATTATTTATTTTATGTAATAAAGCAACTAATAACTTAAGCTAAAAGCTAAGACAGACAAAAATAAATTAAAAAAATTACAAACTTTAAGCCGAGACGGATGGACTATTACTTGTTAAGTTTTCATTCGCAAAAGACTAATATAGCCCCCACACGAAAAAATGGCTGCACGAACCCTCCCGTCCCTCGCCCAAAAGCCAAAATCATTCCAATCCATTGCGCCTTCCCGACAACCAACATAGATACAAAATAAAACTAAATTTGGGAGTGTGTTCGGGAGAAAAAGAAGAAGAGGAGGAAGAAGAAGACAGTCATGATTCCCCAGCAATGGACGCCGCCCTGCGGCAACGAATGCACCCACAAATACGCCACCCTCATGCAGATTCCCTGTAATCTCCCTCCCCTCCTCAAAGTTTTTGTCTTTCCCCTCAAATTAACTCCATTAATCTTGATTTCGTCTATGTTAAATAATTTATCGGTTATAAGTTCTCATTTCTGTAATTTTAGTCGACAGAGAGATGATTAACATACATGCTGTTTTGATGCTTTGTGTAATTTTTGTAGCCAGTTATCAGAATTTTGATCTTTATGCTTAATTTGTATGCTTAAGTTGGCTACATTTGAAATGTAAAATTAGGCTTGGTTGACCAGATGAAGCAATAAATGTGGTTGGGTTTTTAGATGTAGAATCAGAATGGCATTTTAAGAGTGGAAGGAGTTTTCGATTAGAGGGTTCGGTCACCCTGCCAGACTTGTTATGATAGTATCTCCTTTTCTCAGAATAATATAGAACACATAAGCCATTGATTGCTGGCCGGGTGTGTGCCTATGCTTTTGATCTCTTCGGAGCATACCAAGACATCCCAATCTTCTTTTTCCCGAGTTCTTATGTTTCTATTTTGTTATGTCAGCGGATTATATTACAGTTTTTCTTGTGTCGGTAATAATGATTAGGACCAAATGATTTTTTCCGTCTATGTATTACTCCACTCATCCAAAGTGAATGTCCATTTGAGAAAAACATTGTACTAAAACGAGTGTCCATTTACATTGAAGTTAGTAAATTCACCTTTATCAACTACCATGTCATATAGTCCACTTTATGTAATGTGATCATTACGAGTATTTATGTGTATATGTTACTAAGGCCTCGTCTGGTAGAGCAGTATGTCTAAAATGGAGTGAAAAAGCCAACTTTTTGCTAATTGAGCGTCTCAATGGAGACTTGAGAGTTTTTGAGCGGAGCTTTTTAAAAATCTTGGCCCATTTTAGCCGCTCAAAATAATAGCGTCCAGAAAAAATCTCCGTTTTGAAAATTATCAGTTTTTAAAACTGTGCACCAGACGAGCCCTAAATGTGCTCAAGTCAACTTCCTTATTTTCTTGAAAAATTAGAAGTGGACAATCGTTTTTGAATGGACAGGTTAGTTCCTTAAAGATTTCTGAGTTTTTCGGTATTTGTCGAGCATTCTTTATGCTTAGGTTTTAGGAATAACGCCTATCAGCATATGCTTGTTAACTTACATTATTTGATTAGACTATTAAGTTAACTTGACCGTAACCTTGTAAAGTAGAATTCAAATGTTTTTACCCAGTCAAATATTTATGAAGAAATGTCTTTATCTACTATTAGGAATGTTTGGCAATATTCTGTCAGGAGGGAACAGTTCCAATTTCTTCTTGTATTCTCCCCATCTATGTTATACTAGTTCATTCTATTTTCTATTAAGGGTTTCTCAGTATCTGTACAGAACTATATGTGCTCTATTTATTGTGGTTATGTTGTCGTATGCGTTTCATCTTTTGGTCTTTGATTATGTCTTATGCATTTTAAGAAAACAATTTAACCATTTGAAACTTGCAAACAATGTAAGGCCAAACTGTAGAACCAAAACTGTTTACGGCATGGAATGAGCTCGGGCAATTGATATGTTATTATTTCAGTTCCCAAATTGTCAGGGACAATTATGACTCTTTTCTTGGATAGGAAAAGAAGATTTCATAGATATGATGATTGAGCAGAAGTGGGTAAGAAATCCACTGTTACAAAGACACTGAGAAGATGCGACCGAAAACGCTTTTATAATTCAGGAAATATCGAAACCTCTTACATGCCAACTCTAGCTTATCCGGCCATAGCTAAAGACCCAAAGTCAACCTTCCTCCTAGGCTGTAGTTCATCGTAATTAACAGCTAACATCAGCCTAATCTTACTATTGAACAATGACAGGATGACACCAACCAGTGGCGAAGGCACATAGTGGACTAGGAAGTTACTTGACTGCCTTTGGTTTTAGAATTTTATCATTTTTACTACAACCTATGAAGTTTTGATTGACCATTTTCTTGAAGAAAATGAAAACAGTTAAACGCCATTTTACAATTTTGACCCTCTTTTGAGTCGGTCTCTTATACTATCTTGTAACTTTTTTCTACTAATAATAATCATTCTAACCCCCTCTAAACAAAATCTTGGCTTTGCACTGATGCTGCCTCACCCTACGGATTCAAGTTCTATTTATCTGTGTGCTATTCCAAAGATACTAATATATTCTGCAACCATTAAACTTCTCGGATGAAAAGGGGTATTTTTCACGAAGACTAGGTAGCTTTAGAAACTTGAGCGTTAAGGGATTTGTTCAGATAGCAGGGAACAAATGTTGATACAGAGCTGATGATCAATAGTGGGTCTCGAGATTATGTGATATTTTGTTTGCCTGTTCCACAAATTTTTTATCAGAAATATGTTGTAATTTGAACCCTATTTTAACTTTCTTTTGGTGCACTCTGGCTGCAATTGTTTTGCGACTCACCCTTTGTGAACCTATTCCACAAATGATAATTTCACCCTTTTTGGGAAGTTTCTCTAATCTCATGTCTGCCTGTATGTTGTAGGGAGAGTATTTTGTAAGAAAGGATGTGATGCAGATGGTGATACATGGGAAGAATGTAAGTACCCACCTGCTGTAGTTAACATATACTCCCTCTGTCCCTCTTTAGTCTACAAAAATTGCCATTTTAGTTGTCCCACTTTAATCTACAAAGTCCCAAAATGAAAATGTTTTATTGATTTTTAAATAGTGGGACCTACTTGTCATACTCAAAACAACTATCCACTTACTATTCTCTACCCCACTTTTTTTTCTCCCACCCCACATTTTCAACCATTTTCTTAATTTTGTACCAAGAGTCATTTTTGTAAATTAAAGAGGGACGGGGGGAGTACTAAAGCTTTTGATGAATAATTTGTTCCTATCTCTACTTATTGGGAAGGTGATCATTTTCTACTGATTGTAGATCTATGCTGGGTCATGATGTTTGTACTGCCGTTGAATTAGTTTTTTCGTTACCTATTTGACTGTCCATCGATGTTTCCTATTTTGAATATGATGTAGAAAAATTAGCATCTGATGTCTCAGTAAATCTTTTATCTGTAGAATGTTGGAAAACATAAATTTAAACTTTGCCAGCTCATCATTTTGTTGGCGTTGATAATCATCTCTTACTTCTTGTGACCTAGGCCTGTGAAAATCAGCCCACCACCCAACAACCCGCTATTTACCCGCCCGACCCAACCCGTTTAAATTATCGGGTTATAATGGGCTACTCGTTTTAACCCGATAATTTACCCGCCCGACCCAGCCCACAATGTGATCTTATAGAGTGAGTAATTACTAATTAGGGACACCATGTACCTAATTTCAGTTAATACTAGCAGACCGTGCTTTCTTCTGTAATATACTCCCTCCGTCCCAAAATGATCTTCTTGTTTGATGTTTGAATGTTGAAACTTTTTAAGAATGTGAACA
This sequence comes from Campanula takesimana, assembly GCA_026119855.1. NCBI lineage: Eukaryota > Viridiplantae > Streptophyta > Magnoliopsida > Asterales > Campanulaceae > Campanula > Campanula takesimana. The sequence goes on from JAOWBW010001330.1 coordinate 54,268, forward strand.
CTTGCTTCACTAGCCATATTTTGTTTAAGCCTAAATTGTACAAATGAGAAGAACTTTTTGGGACAATGATAAATGACAAATGGGAAGATCATCTTGGGACGGAGGAAGTAGTATGAATTTACGAGTTGGCAATGCCAAATGTTCTGATAGGCACAATTTTAGTTTGAATGCTCATCTTTGTTTCTTGTTTCTTTTTGATTCCGTATATAATAAAATCTTAATGACAGTTTAGCACATATAACCCTCCGTATGTTAAAACGCTGTAATAAGTTTCATTCATGAACCCTCTAATAACATTGTGTTTGAAATGCGTGGCAATCTATCTTTCTTCGTCAATGGGTTTATTGATGAAATGATGGACAGGCTTGGAAGCGTGTCAAGAGATATGCTACAAAGACCCAGTTTTGAAAGACAAGCAGTGGAGTGCTTACATTGACCGTTCTCCTGGTGCTGCTAGCTACTCTGAGGTAGGGGTGACAAATTGGGTGTTTTGGGTTTACCCATTAAAGTTAAAAATCCATTGGATACCCGGATATTTTAACTTTAATGGGTAAACCCAAAACACCCAATTTGCCACCCCTACTCTGAGGTTTTGTTCCTTTTGATCCCTTACCCTTGTATAAAATTCATCTTACTTTAATCGGTAATCTAATAATGGCTTTTGATTGTTTTTATGTCCCCCTCTGGTAGAAACAAATATGGTGTTCTTTGAACATAACCCCATGGAATGGGGAATGGAAATGTTCCATTACATTCTTAATCTTGTTTCGGTGAATTTATTGATTTATGTATTCTAGGATTAGGTATTTTGTGAGACTTTGTTTGCTCAAAGCAGCTGGATGTTAATAATCTAGGGACGGATGAGGGTTATTTCAATAAACGAATCACCATTGTTCTTGTGCTGCCTGTAGGAATGTTTTCATGCTTGCGTATCCGGCTGTGGTTACAAGGTTAGCATAACATTTCTTTCCTCAAATTTCTTGTTTTGTCACGTCTAATAATAGTTCACTTTCACAGACACATCACACACACTTCTTGCATATTCAGTTTCAGTACCTTTGTCGTGGCTACTTAACAATTTTTTTTTTTTTTTTTTGCAGTTTGAGATTCCAAAAGAAGAAGTTGATAAAGTTCATCCAAACAGGCCATGCAAGCCACCACCTCTAGAGAAACCTGCCCCGGCCCCTCCTACTGTTAAAGCCAGTCTGCCACCACCACCTCCTGAATCCAGTTCAGTTACCAAAGATGTGCCCTCCACCTCTGCATAATGGAGGCGTCGTAGTAATCATACAAAATACAGAGAACGCATCAAAATTTTGCCCCCCCCCCCCGGTTAATGATTGCAAGGATGAAAAAACAACTTGCAAGGCTAACTGGTTAGACATCTGACATAATTTGCTGCTACAGAGCTTATATGAAGCCACATTATGTAGCACTTATAAGTATAAATTTGCCCTCACCCTCTCCTTCCCTTCTCTCCGTTGACTATGAAATGCATTCCCGATGGACAAGATGTTTTTATCCTATGTCTAGGTTATATCATCAGATGGCAGATAATTTCCTTATTTGAAACAATCTTCCTTTTTTATGCTTCAAATCATTGTTGTTTGTACGTTTTACCATTATCATCGCTTGGAAACGGTTGTTTGATGTTCCTTGGGGAAACATATATGAAGGCGGGTGCACGTAGTTGGATAACAGTGCAGTCCTCCACGATACGCTGTCCATTATAACATCCACAATCGGACTAAAATGTAGTCAAATGTCACCAGCTTCATATCCACAATATATAAGTGTGCAAGTCTCTCATGAATGATGTGATGATAAATTCCATCTGGTAAAAAAATTCATGGACTACTCCACAATAAGTTCAAGAACAAGTGCGCCTTATTAATTTTAAAATCATGTAAATATCTATAGTGGTCTCGAATTAACGAGACTCATTGCTTTCTGCTTCATAACTAATGTGTGTAGATGATTGATATAAGTTGTTATCCAAAGCGAGTTAGTATTTGTTTCGTAATGTTCCAAAAATTATATGAACGCTTACATTAGAATTAAAAGAAAAAGTTTCTTTCTTTCTTTTTTTTTCTCGAAAAAAGAAAAGAAAAAGTGGTTTTAAAAAGATAAAGTGTGAAACAAATGGTAGAAATGAAAATAAATTAATGGACTTGAATAGAGATTCACATAGTTGAAGGGGCTAATACTAAAATTCAAAATAGTTTGAGGTCAGCTACATTACCACCCCCTATATAAAGAACCTCCGTCCACTCGGATGGATGTCGCTAATACAGCAGTTCTCAGAATTCAATCCGACTAGTCAATATGCAGGTAATTACGAAATCGACTCATTTATCTAATTTTCTGTCGATTTTAATTCGAGATTTTAGTATATTTTGTTGTTAAACAATCAGATTATTAAAACCCTAGATTTTCCCTGTCATGATCCCCAAAACCTTAACGATGCTAAACCCTAATCTTGATTTTTTAATATAGTATCTTTGAATTTGAAAGAAACAAGTTGAGGTCGATTCTGTTTCTTTCGTTGTGTTATATTCGAGGATCTAGGAGAGTACTAATTACTCCCACCGTCCCGAACTAAGGTTCTTAGTTTGACTTTACACGGAGATTAAGAAAAAATAAATGTTGTGGATATGAAAAGTAAAGTAGGAGAAAGTAAGAGAGAGAAAGTGGGTAGAAAGTTTTTGTTGTGAGGATGACAAGTGGGTCTCGTTGTCCATTTTAGGTAATAAATCAACTAATAACCTTAGTCTGAGACAAACTCTGGGACAAAGGGAGTACTAAATAAATTGAATTATTGAATTTTATTGCTATACCATTCTGAGTTAATTAGAACACGGTGTTTATTGCATTTTTACAGGCTAGTGACAGGTTTAATATCAACTCTCAACTCGAGCATCTGCAAGCTAAGTATGTAGGAACCGGGCATGCTGACATGAATAGATTGTGAGTATTGTCTTATTTGAGTAAATACAAAATTAATAATAATTGTTACTGTGATTAACTACGCTCCTTGTTTTTGTCTCTGGTTTGAAGTGAATGGGCTGTAAATATTCAGCGTGACAGTTATGCATCATATGTTGGTCATTACCCTATGCTGGCGTACTTTGCTGTAGCTGAAAATGAATCAATTGGAAGAGAACGCTACAATTTTATGCAGGTATGCTCCATTCCAGCTAGCACTCATAGTTATTCTTACAATTGATATATTACTGCGTGAAACCCTTTTTGTATTTCCCCACATACTATTAGATAATGAGGTTCGTAGCAGTTTAGCATGGTGTTTTTTTACTTTCTTGAATCTCGCGGAGAGTTTTCATCATATTTCTAAGCTTGATATGAGTGCCCCATGTCAAACTAGTTTTTTTTTTCAATTTTTTTTTTCAATTCATGGTTGTTGTTTTACTTGGAATTTGCCTACTGAGTGGGATGGGTAAGGTTTTTCTTACCCAGTGTCTGGCGTTGGTTGCTTTCTTACTTGGTACTAGTTTTTATCACTTTGAACTTGCATAATACGAGTGGAGTTAACACCATCACCTTACTACAGAGATTGGCTGCTCTCTTTTCTAGGTATTTTGTTTGACTTAAAACTTGCATAAAGGAATGCCAGGTGTATCACTGCATATGGTATTTGTATATAGGACAAAAGTTATTTCCTAGTAAACTTTTTCATACACTTGATGATTTGTAGTGCTTAAATCTCTAATGCTCAACCATATGCATAATCAATTATTGCTTACTGAAATGTGCATTGGAAAATGAAAAGTAATTTTTATTTCCTCATATTCTGTAAACTCAGAACATTTGAAATATGAGAAAGTATATGATTTGTCATATGCCAATAGTACTACCGTCTACCCATGAAACAACAACAGCAATAATGCTATAAAAGAAGACGAAAATTGATCTTAAATTAGTTATTTTTGCTCTAGTGACATGAAACATGTGCATAGCAACTAAGCCATGCTGGCAGATATGTACTAGTCATAGTGATCACACCCCTGCCAGCATCCCCCCGCCCTCCCAAAAAAAGAAAAGAAAAGAAAAGAAAAGAAAAGATACATGCAATGAAGATCCGTACCTTTGATAAGTTGCCGTCTTCACCACCACAAGGTCCATAACTGCCCCGTCTTTTGATGGAACCTCCTACTCCCTCAGTTGCCTGACTCGAGTACGATGCATTTATGAAGAAAGACTAAAGATTTACTTGAGCAGCTGCTAGGAACCTTCCAACCCAACACATTGATTTCAAACTCAACAACCACAACCATCTAGTTGTTAATCTCTACTGAAAAAGAGAATCATTATCCCCACGAACCACATGACCAACTTCTATACCACTTATCTGATAAAAAGTTTCTCATCATCTTTGGTAAAGTCAAACAAATACAAATCCTGAACCCCAACTATGGGGGCTTTTGTTCATTTTAAATCTTCAAGTCCTAAAATCTGTATTCACATTTGAAATTTTCTGAATTGATAAAAGACAATATTTAAAGACTGAATTTTTAGAATTTATCTAATTCCAAAATAACAAAATGCCCACTGCTCCACCATGTTAAACTTCATCCAAATAATTGTAGTATTAATTGCCTGGAAACACACGATACTACACAAATCAAAGATATCCAACTCCAATCACAAACCATAATATTGACTACAACTGAGTCAATCAAAAGCACTCCATAAAGGTAGCCACACACACCCAATTTACAAATCCACCAAGAAATTATCAATAATTCAAAACCCACTACCAGGAAATTTGAAAAAAAAAAAAAGAAATGAAGGAATTCGGAAGATAATAAGGACAAAAACGTGGTGAATGACTTTACCCCGAATCTGCTTGACATTGTGTTACTGTCACCCCGTTACAGATCTAGGGTTTGGGGTGGCCCTTTCAACCTTCCATTTCATGGGGGCAATCTCACATAAGATCTTTTTATACTCCCTCTCTCTCCAAAAGGTTATCATACTTCCCTTAATGGTTTGTCCCAAAATAATAGTGTTACTTCTAAAAATATCGATAATCCCGTTGACTGGTCAAATGGGACAATTTTTTGAGACTGAGGGATTATTAATGTTTTTGTTCTTTAGCGTTTCGTTTTTTTTAGAAAGTTGGTATCATTCAAGGAAACAAACCAGGGATACAACTTTTCCCTATGGGGAATGTGGGTTTCAAATCCAGGACCTCCCCTATGGGGAAGCCTTTAACGGGACACCGGGTACCGCTATACCAGATTGTCTTTGTTGTGATTTCCTTTTCTTAATGGGTTCCATTAAACTCATTGCCAGAGGATTATGTAGTCACTTGTCGCAAAAGCCAAAAAACTAGAAAAACTATGTGGTTTAAAACTGGTACAAGGAAAACTAGAGATAATAGTTGTGCAGTATTCCCACATGTTAGTAACGGATGGCAAAAATTATGAAGGATGGTCCATAAAAAAAGGTGGTGGTGGTGGTGGTGGGGGGGGGGGGGTTCTTGAACATTTACAAGTAAAAAATCAGTAGCTAAACGTAGCTTATAATCATCTATTTTGATCACCAGTTCAAATTCTAAAATACTTCTGGAAACCTACTTCATATTTCTCCTTCCATTGCACCCAAATAAGACTTCAAAACTTTTTTACTAAAGGATATCTAATCAAAGAGTTTATTTAAAAATTAAGTTTGAAAATCTATGACGTTTTTACTTTACTCTTTATATATGACACAAACAACTTGGATGGAATGAAGGATTGCTAATTTGCTATTATGATTACTTCTGAGGGTACTAATGCATCTTAGAGTATATGACTGTTCAGATGTGGATTCTTCAAGTGGAATGGAGGGAGAACTTTCTCTGTTACCAGCAAATTCATTTCCTAAGTATCCAAAACTCCAAATGTGGGAAACAAGTTATAAGAGAGACCTAAATCTATCCTTATAACATGAAAAAATAGCACGCCCTGCAAAGTTCTGGTACAATCTTTAAGCCTGACCACTGGATTGGAATTTGGATAAATCAGCCGTAGAAGCCAAATGAGCATATAAATCAGCAAAGAAAAAGTATATATATATATATATATATATAAAAGCCAAAACAATTGAGACTGGAAAACTGCACCTCAAGATTTAAGTGCGGAAATATGAGATTCCACAAACACTTGATAAGCATCACAATCACCGTGCAAAGAGCTTGAAGTCGACTTGACTAGTTGTACTCAACTTCAGGGATTGACTGAGAGACTTTGGAATCTATGTAATCAGACATGTCATGACACATTTCTGGGAGAACAAAATCTAGCAAAGGTTTTATATGATCATATAACACCTCCCACTCTTTTCCGGCATTGGTGTTGTAGTACACTATTTGATGTTTCTTATTGCCTAAAGTTTCTTAATGTTCTTATCTTCAATCCTCCCATTGAAGATATCTTCACTCTACTCATTGTAACAGCACTGTTTGTCCGTTCCTCACATTGAGGTTGTTAGGTGTGATTCAAAGGTATTTCTTTGCTCATAATTAGACTCATTTGGAACAGTTTCTGAGACTAGTTGAGAACTGTGCACATGAGAAGTATGACTTGACAACTCAATCGATGCTATGGCTTAAGAGTTGCTCAATACCTCAGCAACCTTGGATGTTTGTGTTTTGGCATTGCCGTATTAGTCATTAAAAGATTAACATCTTCAAGAATCTCTTTCTCGGAGTTCCTTATTACTTTTTTGGGCTTAAAAAAAAACAGTTTCTACTTGTTGTGCTTTACCACAGTAACAAGGATCCTTGGGCAAGTAAAATAAGATTTGGAAACTGACCCTCAGCGGCAAACTCTCTTTATTTAAAGGATATTTAATAACGATATTAAATATCATTCCAACACCATTTGTCTAAAATTTTACTTTTTATTCTCTCTTTATTTAAAGGTACTGGTAATCACAAAAGTATCAAGATAATCAAGTACGTACGTAACTTGCTGGAGGGTATGATGAGAAACTATGTAATTAGTATATCATGGATTCCTAAGTGGCCAAAAAATTTGAGGCCTCTGAAATAGGAAAAGCTGGTCAACATAATGGAGACTGAGGTGGTGTTTGATGTATTAAGCACTTAGTGCTTGATGCTTAATAGATTGCAAGGTATATTTTGGAGGTAGGGTGCCTTTGATGACATTGAGATATAGATGTTGGATGCTACGTGAGGCTCTTAATGATTGAGAATCAAAATCATTGCTTAACCAATAAGAGCCTCATGGAACTTTCAACATGTAGAGCTCAATGTTATCAAGGCACCTTACCTCCAAATTATACCTTGCAATCCATTAAGCATCAAGCATCAAGTGCTTAATACATCAAACACCACCTGAGTCACTGACAGAGGTACTGGGGATCAAGGAAGAGAGGAACTAGGGTGCCTTTTACCCAAATGTTGGGAACAATGCTGGAAAAGCTAGGAGTAGGTTTTGGGGGAAACTAGTTTCTCCCTAAATTACAGAATAGTCCACTTTTTTCTACTTGCAAGCATTTGACGAACATTTAGGAACAATTTGAAAAACATGACTTTTTATAATTTTGGGAGAAACTAGTTTCCCCCAAAATCTTGTGATTAGCTAGTTGTTTTGTGGGAGGCATGGAAGTTAGCCAGTCATAGATTCCTTTTAGATTAATGCAATCCTTTTGTGTCGTCACCTTGCAAATGGGAGATTTTGCAATCTTTTTAGGCCGTGGGGCGCATGCCAAATCTTGTCAAGTATGGATATCTTAACTAGGAGGTTTTTTTTTTTTTCCTCTCAGAAGAAGATGATACTAATACATGTCATGGCTAATCTTTTCTTTTGTGTGCAGAAAATGCTCTTGCCTTGTGGACTTCCACCAGAAAGAGAAGATGATTAAGATTGACAGTTCTGCCCATCCAGAGGAAACAAGATTTCGATTACGGTTGTGATACTTTATAAAACCTCGTTATGTGTGGACGTTAGTGAAAAACAATTTGTACGATTTGTATGACATAAATTTAAATCTTGAGACTCATTAAACCATATCGGCTACTTAGCTGAATTTGTTTTAAAACAAATTCAGCTCATGTTTGAATACAATGAAGCCCGTGTTTTTCATAGCTTGGTGTCTGCAAAATGCACAACTGAAAACACCCCTATTCTTGTATGCAATAACGCTAGAGATTATGAGGTTGTATTTGACCAACTACAATCTTCCGATATAGAAGAAGAAATGTTTCTGTAAATTATTATTGATAGTGTTCTTACTGCTTTATTAAGAATTTATATAGTATTTCATAAAGGGGATGAGATTATTTTAGGCAATATTTTTGGCTAGTGAGGGATAAAATTGTGACTTTTTATTAATTTTTCTTTGAAGAAAAAGAGGTTAAAAATATTGTTTTTTTCATTGTTTTAAGTGCTTCAAAATTTATTTTTTCGAATTTAAAGGAAATGAAGCGATAATTTCTAAAACATAAAAGGAGAAATAACCACATAACCATTAATGTGGCAATGCCAATGTCAGCTCCAGTCCACATTACTATGCTGCCATGTAGATTCAGGCTTGGTGACTACTGCTCATAGAACTTGAAAACCCGTCGTACGCGACATCAGGGAAAAGGTTTTTCCCCGGATTTTCACCTATTTTTTTTTAATATTGCTTTTTTATCTTTTAAAAAAATTAATGCTTTTTCCTCTTTGTACTAAGAAAACATAGCACTATATTAATATTTGCCACTCTTTAAAAATAAATTTAGTCATTTGATTAAAATATTTGATAAGCAAATATTTTTGCCCTCATTTATAAAAAAAATCTGACCGACTCTAACACTAATACTGTTGTAAAAGAGGTCTACTTCCTCAGTTTCATATGTGGATAAAATGGGTTGGGGACGAGAATCAAGGAATGAACATTACGTAGTTGTTGTGAGTGTAAAAAGTGAATAAGGAGAGAAAAAGTGAGGTAGAGAATACTAGGTTGATTGGTGTTGTGAGTATAAAATAAAGTATGAGAGAAAATGAGTGAGAGAAATAGTTGTTTTTTTTTTAATTTAATTAAAAAAAAATGTAACTATAATAGGATGACTAAAATGAAAATTTATCTACTATAGTTGTGGGACTCCATAACGGAGGGAGTATATGATGGGGTTAGGGTAGGTCTGGCCATTTGTACCAAACCAAACCAACCAACCGAGTACGAAACGAACCAAAGCGTTTGGTATACCGACCTTCGGTATACCGAAAGTTTGGTACGGTACTACCGTACCGATTATGCATTCTTGGTTGGTACACGGTATACAAATATGAGTTTGGTTGATATACCGTTTACCGATTATATTTTTATAAAAATATTTTTTATTATATATTTAATAGAAAATATATAAAAAAAACTAAAATCTAATCTAATCTAACTCCAAATACGTAATTCAGATTTCCTTGTGAGCCCTAAGAATACATATCATAGAAACTGAGGCCCCATTTCATTAAGTTGTTTTTAATTTTTTATGGTGGCAATTGTGTAGTTGCAGCAACTTAAGTACTCCATCCGTCTTATACTAATGGATACTACTCCCTCCGTGCCAAAGAAATGAAATTTCAAGCACTACCTCCGTCTCAAAATGAATTTCCAAAAAAAAATTAAATGTACTATTGATAAAGAGATAATTTGAAATAACTTTGGACATTCATTTTGGGACGGAGTGAGTAATATTTTTGCACAAACGCTCTCCACTTTCAGACACTTTTCTAATTAACAAAAATCTGAGAGTAAGAAGGAAAATTCTTTTAAATCGATGTTGTTCATGTTTGATGAATGAGGAGTCCGTAAAACTACTTTCTTTTACTGTTTGAATTTGGGACGGAGGTTGTAACAGTTTCCTTCGTTGGGTCAATTAATGAAGTGAAATATTGTCTTAAGAAGAGGTAAAGTTTGAAGTTTCTGCCTTCATTTTGGGACGGAGGTCGTAACAGTTTCATTTGAATAAAATTTATAAAAATTAAATCTTGTAGTATTTATATTAGTGTATCAATAATATGATTTTTAAATTTTCATTTTGGGACGGAGGTAGTTGATGACGCCACGGAAATTAAGGTCACGAAATGGATGGATATCTGGCTTTTATCAACGGTTCAACCTGTAACACAACAAAGCCAACAAAACCGTTAAGGTCAAGGCCGGGTTTGATCCAAGCTTAGACCCTCGGGCGTAAGAGTAAGATTCTCTTAAAGGACTAAGAACAAGGCTTTGAATGCCTTGAGAGAAAAGATTAGGGTTCTCTCTGTGTTTTTGTGTGTGTAGGGTATATTGTTTATACCCGAGGGTTCAGTAGAAAAGGTATATATATTACCCCTTTTGTCCAGCAGACTGACCTTTTGTCTATGCATAGACTTTACCAACTAGGACACGTGTCACCATAGGATAGGTCGGCAATCCGGACAGGACAGGCTCTGACCAGATGATGTCTTGATGTGACAGGTTCGGCGCCATACAGAGTAGGTATCCAAGGAATATCATCGGGCATTTAATGCGATAGGATGGATCCATGCAGGTCGTAAACACCGCCTTTGATCCGAGCTCGCCGAGGTGGCGGCCCCGGAGCATGAGAACTGATCTTGGACTCCAGCTCGGTCCGTAGCTTCTGCTTGACCTCGACGTCGCCTAAGAAGGAGTCGAGGTTGAACATACTTGGTTAGTCTGAACCGGTCCTTGAGAGACTCCGGTTTGGCTTGTGCTCGGTTTACCTTCTGAGCCCGGTCCGACTGGCGTGGGCTCTTCAGTAGTAACAATTTCCTTTAACTCCTCGTTATCTTTGTTTTATGGTCGTTTTTGCATTATATTCCACATTTGGTATAAGCTAGTACCAACCGTACCAACCGAGTACCAACCGTATCAACTAAGTTGGTATACCGACTTAGTTGGTTGGTAATGGTACATATTTTTATGTACCAAGTTAAATTTGATTGGTACTGATATAAGTAAAATATAACCGGCATACCTACCAATCCAGCCCTAGGTTAGGGACCTTAAATCATTAGAGTTGCCCTTAGAGGTGATATAAAGGCGTGGGGACATTACTTTAGCATAGATGATGAGAAAAGGACAAGATGGCTTTGTTAGTGAAAGTGCGACTCACAAGTCACAAGTCACCAACTTTTCGTGACGCCGTAATATTCAATATTTCAATGAATGAATATTCTACCCAATCAATTAAGTGAAATAGAGGGAGTATAAATGAGAGACGGAGATAGATTTTTTAAAGCGAAAGATTTTTATTTTTATTTTTTTGAGCAAACGATAAAATTTCATTTCATTCACAATTAGAAAAGAGATGACACTTCACAAAGGCAGGAGGCTCACCCTATATTTTAATAGCAGTTCCAACCCTTAACCTATTACAATGACAGTTCGAATTTAAATCTTGAGACATTCGGATTCTTCTCCAAGTACAACTTGGACACTGCCTCAATCTGGTATTCACAAAATTCCCATTCAGATAAGATATTGCGCTGAGCACTTCATATGTAGAATCCGGGCTGACTAGAAAACGTTCACCAACAATCTCAAAATCCACGAACAATCTTTGTGTGGTTAAAGCGAAAGATTAGTGATCGCAGATCCAAATTTTAAATGCACCTTTGATTTATAAATCAAGATTTTATTTTAATACTCTATCCGGTCCAAAATAACTGTTTTTTTTTTTTGCATTTGCACAACTCTTAAGAAATGTAATAATTATCATGACTTGGTGATAAAAGTTCCAACTTTACCCTTATTAAGTGTGTAACTTTCTTACATTAATGTCTCACACTAAGATAACTAATAAAAGAGAACAAGTTTCAATGCAAGGATAAGAGAGACATTTAGCTCAAAAGTAACAATTATTTTGGACCAAAAATTTGGTCCAAAAGTGACAGTTATTTTAGATCGGAGGGAGTAATTGAAGATTAGTGGGATTGATGTTATGGGAAATGGGTTGTAAAAAATAAACAAATTTGAGCCCACAGTATGGCCCATATTATTCCACACAAGATGGAGTAGCCTCTCATTGGTTGATCCCTCTACTCTCTCTCTCCCTCTCTCTCTGCTAGAGAGAGAAAAACACAGAGAAAAGATTGAATCTTTGCCGTAGTATCTGACTGAAAGCCGCCATACACATACAAACACACACTGAGTTATGGAAGGAGGGAAATGGAGGATTATGTCTCTGCTGCTTCCGCTCATTGCTTCTTTGCTTCTCTATCTCATCAAATTTCCCCCCAAGGTTCATTTTTTTTTTTAATTATTATCCTTTAGTTCTTGATATTTCTTGTTAATATATTCATATTTGGGGGGAATTTAATGGTGTTCATCATTCCATTGTCTTTGGTTGACTACCCACATACATACATACATACATGCATACATAGGTAATGCTGTCATCATACATGTGTTTGTGTTCATACTTCATACCCACTTGTCTTTTGTACATATTTGCATGTAAATTTGTCTTTGTTAAGGAGAGATTTTGAAGTTGTTTTCTAGTAGTAATTTATTTCTTTATGTTGGTTTCTCACTCTGCTGATAAACAGTGTTATCTGTAGTGTAATTTTGGATATTTGTGTTTACTTTGGATCAAGTTGACCAAGAAAGTCAAACTAGGACTACTAGTGTGATTGAATAAGTTGTTCAACAATATGTATAAGACTGCAACACTGCATTATCTATGCAATAATTGCTACTGAACCTTATTTTGGTTTTTATTTATGTTTCTTGAATTTACTCAGTGGAGAAACAGATTGAATTGACCCTGTTCAAAAAATTACAAAATGATTGCTTTTTGCTGTTTCCTCATACTTTTATATAGACAAGTCATTGTAAATATGAATTTAAGCTATTTGACTGTAGAAAATTTGAATAGATTTGATCATTCTATTCTAATCATATCTAAAATGTTATGCAACAGTCTAGGGTGAATGACTGCAGCCTTCTTCCTCATGATCATTATTGGATTGCTAGCAAGCGCATCGTGACACCAGAAGGGATCATTTCAGGCGCAGGTTTGTTTGACCGTTAGATTATGTGGTCTCAATTGAGATGAAACGAATTAGTAATTTTGTTTCGTCAATTTCATTCAAATTCCCAGTATTTGGTTGTGTCATGATTGCCAATTTTTTAGGTGTTTCTAATTGCTATATGTATTGCCTACTAACCTTTGATTGAACAGTTGAGATCAATGGAGGAAACATCATATCTGTGGTTCAGGAAGATCAATGGCAGGGAAGTGGAAGAAGTGGCCAAGTTCTTGACTATGGCGAAGCCGTTGTAATGCCTGGTTTGATTGATGTGTAAGATGATTTATCATTACCTTGTTTCTCCTTTTTTTTTTTTTTTTTTTAAATTCAAAATCTGTTTGACCTTAGTAGGTCTGAAATATGATCGACGGACTTTGCATGTCTTCATTTCAGGCATGCACATCTTGATGATCCGGGAAGGACAGAATGGGAAGGATTTCCTTCAGGAACAAAGGCTGCTGCTGCAGGTACGCTAATTTCATCCTCTTGATTGTCTAATTCTTTATTATCAAGGTAAACTGGCTCTACAAGAGCTCCCAATATGTGTGGGGTCGAAAGAAGGTGCGGGCCCATTAGACTGAAAAATCTTACAGGCTTTGTAATGTTTGATCCTTTCCACAACATATTTAGTTTGCAGCAAGGACATATTTGAATAAGTAGCCTTTACATTTTCCAATAATGTTTTATTCCAAATTTTTTATTTGGGACCGAAAATGAACTTTTTGAAATTACCTAACAATTCCTTGTTTTCCATTTTTTACTGGGTTCATGCAGGTGGAATAACAACACTGATTGACATGCCTCTTAATAGTTTCCCATCCACAGTTTCTGAAGAAACATTGAAACTTAAAGTATGGATTGGCACCTATGGTTAATTTTTTTTTTTATCAGGATATGTTGGGTTTATATGTTTTTACTTTCTGATATGGTCAAGCAGAGCGATCCATTTCATCTATGATTGTCATGTGTTTAATACGGTTATGGATTCTCTTCTAATCTTACGTATGTTTGCATGACAGCTTGATTCTGCAGAAGGGAGGATTTTTGTTAATGTTGGTATGCTCCTGATAATTATTTCCGAGATATATCGCTATTACATAAAAATTATCACATTACTTGATTCTCATATGCACAGGTTTTTGGGGCGGTCTAGTTCCTGAAAATGCATACAATGCAAGTGCTTTGGAAGGTCTCCTCAATGCTGGAGTTCTCGGCTTAAAGGTAGCCAAGTCTTAAAGTTAACATATTCTAATACTCTCTCCGTCCCAAATAAATAACCAAATTTACTATTGGTCAAGAGCGAATTTGGACATTCATTTTGGGATGGAGGAAGACTGTAATATCTGTGTGAAAATGCTATCGATCTACCCTGACATTTTATATTATTTTCTACAGTCATTTATGTGTCCTTCTGGAATCAATGACTTTCCGATGACAAATGTCAGACATATCAAGGTACCAATATTTAGAAAATTAATCTGATCAAACAAATCAATCATTGAATCAGCATGCTTATTTTCCTCAATATACCATTTGCTGTTTTAGGAAAATGATGTCAAATAATCCCTCTTTCTTTGAATCTGATCTTTTTTGTTTCTCGTTTTAGGAGGGACTCTCTGTTCTGGCCAAGTATAGAAGACCTTTGCTGGTACATGCAGAGCTACCTCAAGAACTTGAATCGCAAGAAAATACTGACAGTCCTCGAGCTTATTCAACGTATCTTAAGACTAGGCCTGCTTCATGGTAAGATAATATTTTGCAGAGTATTTTTTTTTTTATCAAAATTTTGTTAATTATTCCCCTTCAGTTGTTTTACCTCTTTCTTGTTATATTCAGGGAAGAGGCAGCTATTCGAGAGCTGTTAACAGTAACAAAAGACACTAGAACTGGTGGTTCTGCTGAAGGAGCTCATCTTCACATTGTTCATCTTTCTGATGCAAGCTCCTCTTTAGATCTAATTAAGGTTTATAATCTACTTGACTTGACATACATGAAATACCAACAAATACATTTCGACATCCATTAACCTTGTACTTTGTGCTTTCTAGGAAGCTAAAAGTAGCGGTGACAGCTTGACGGTTGAAACTTGTCCTCATTATTTGGCATTCTCTTCTGAAGAGATTCCAGATGGAGATACTCGTTTTAAGTGCTCTCCACCTATCCGTGATGCATCTAATAAAGAAAAACTCTGGGAGGGCTTGATGGTCAGTAATAAATATCATATTTTATCTCGAATGTGGCATTTGCTCAATGTTCTTGGTTTGACTTTAGTTGACTACTCTAAAAAATGCAGGACGGACATATTGACATGTTAAGCTCTGACCATTCACCTTCTGTGCCTGAGCTCAAACTCTTTGATGAAGGTGACTTTTTACGGGCTTGGGGTGGTATATCTTCCCTACAGGTTCATGTTTGGCTCCTAAGACTGTTTCTTTACTAAACGTTAGTTGAATGCGCACACACACACACACTTTTTCCTGCTCTTTCCTCTCTTTATTTTGATATATCCTGATTGGCGTTGTTTTTCGGATTGGCCACAGTTTGTTCTTCCTGTGACATGGTCTCATGGGCGTAAATATGGGGTTACATTGGAAACATTAGTTTCATGGTGGAGTGAGAGGCCAGCCAAACTTGCTGGCCAGACTTTGAAGGTGATGTTTCTGCTGCTTGTAAAGACACTTTAATTTGATATTTCTAAAATACCAAAATATAAACTTCTGCAGGGAGCCATTGCAATCGGGAAACATGCGGACATAGTTGTATGGGAACCAGAAACGGAGTTTGATCTTGACAATAACCACCCCATCCACCATAAGCACCCTGTATGAAACTCCTCTCTCTATATCGTTCGATATCACTTGATTGTATGTTTTTGAAGTTCTCACAATTCACTGCTGACAAGTTTGTTTTAGAGAAATTTATTTCCTGCCAAAAGAAAACTGGAAAATTAGAAAGAAGAATAAGAACCTAAATGAAATACCGGATCAAGTTTCGGTTGTATGAACATGATAGTCCTTTTATTGGGTGTTTAGTATCCAAAAAAGATAGAAAATGGTTAACCAACATCCAGCGTCTTGTTAACTGGAAGGTAAACCCCTGTTTGGAACTTAGGAAAATCAAGAAGAAGAGAAATGAAAATATAACGATTTGTCGCAAATGGAATATTTCTCTTTATAAAGGAAAAAAGGGAAGAAAAGAAGAGAAAAAAAGAAGATAAAACTGAAGCTGGGCAACCCGCTGCTACAAGAGCTCCATTATGCATGGCAGTGTGGGTCAACGACCGGCAGGGCCCACATACTAGTTCTACCTTTTAAGCACTCAGTTTAAGCATTATGCTAAAATCAAGCACAACACAAGAGCTCAGGTGCTTATATATTTGATGTTTGTGCAGAGTATATCAGCGTACATGGGATCAAGACTATCGGGAAAAGTATTGGCGACTTTCATTGGAGGAAACCTTGTGTATGAAAAGGAACAACACGCTCCATCTGCCTGTGGAATCCCTATCCTAGCAACAACATAAAGAATGTAACTTGTCCATATGGTGGTGCTTGTGTATATAATATGTATATACATTGAACGCTTTTGCAGTTAGAAGTTTCTGATCATCTCTCAAAACCATGTTCGTACAAGATTGATATCCCTATCTTCATAGTTGACAACAGTGTTGCGGTATGTGTATGTTGGGGAATATCTTTTACCAGCTTACTGCTATATAAGTCTGATTTAAAACAATAAAGCTCGTTACAAGTTCACAAAGTATTTGTTAGTAATTGTTGAGGCGTGATTATGAGTACTGTATGTGTACTCATTGATTGTTCTTCATTCATTCGATCTCCAAGTTCAAATGTTTCTGTCTTACCCTTTTTTCCATTTTTAAGCTCAGCCAGTCAAGCCTTCCTTTCTCTTGCAAGCCTTCATTTACAGTCAAAACACGGATTCTGAATCAAGGCATCAAGAAAAGCCCGCAAATGGACAATGATAATGCAAGTATTCTGCTTTTCAGTTGATTAATGTGCTCTCATTGAGAGGCAATGTTTTAAACTTCCATGTTTCATTGTGACCTTTGTTGCCGTTATGGAGTGTTAAAGTTATCGTCTTTAGACCTACGGTGAAGCTTTATTGGTGCATGGGCATGGCTATGATTACGTAGAAGTACGGATGAGAGACTAATGGTTAAATCTTGAATATATTTCCCTACAATTTTACTGAAAAACTTGCAGTTTGCTGACCCTTCTGAAAGGTGATGCCCGGGAAAGAATTGAAGCATAACATTTAGAAGGTGACGGCGAGAAATATGTAGACATCATCCATCACTCTTTTTACATATTATACCATTAAGCTATGACATGCCCCGTCTCGAGACTCATTCTTCAATGCGTATTTATAATCAAAGGTAGAAAATGTGCATTTGGAACCGCTCCTGCTTTGAGTAGCTCCTACGAGCTGTAGCTACGGTCAAGATTTAGCCACCTCGCTCTAATCTTTTGTTCGACAGACGATATGCTTTTGAATTAGATGAGACCCACAATTTATCAAATCGATCTTAGCCGCAGGCCCACACGAGGAGAGAGAAGAGGGACTGTGGAAAAACGAAGACTGTACGATGCTTATAAATGCCATAATTATTTTGAAATATTTTGGGCTGGTCCAACCAATGTGAATAGAAGAACAGAAAATATGAAAAGAGGGATAACTTCCCTCCAATTTTAACATAAATCGGATAAGATGAAATGTAGAGAAATAGAACCACAACCATAAAATTAATCAGAAATCCTCACTTCCCGTCCAAAAAAATTTCAAAATCTTTTCTTTCCCTTCTTCCATGGAATTATCATTCAAGACCTTCACTTTCTTCAACACCCCAACACCAATTTTCCCTCCAATTTCTTCCCCCTTCCTCAAATCCTTCATCTCCTTCTCCTCCACTCCCAACTCAACTCACCGGCTCAAACTCGCCGACTCCCTCCAAGCCGAGACACTACAAATCCTAGAATGGCCTTCTCTCTGCAACCAGCTCTCCGCCTTCACTTCCACCACCATGGCCTTCTCTGCTGCCCGAACTGCCCGTATTCCCTTGGGCACCACCCCCGACGAGAGCCGGAAACTCCTAGCTCAGACCACCGCCGCTGTTGCGGTGCCTCACCCCGTGGATTTCTCCGGTGTTCAGGATGTCATGGAGATTTTGGAGTCCGCTGTTAGTGGTCAGTTGCTGTCCATTGGCGAAATTTGTGCGGTGAAGAAGACTTTGGTGTCGGCTAAGGGTTTGTTTCAACAATTGAACAACATTTCCTTGAATTCTAACGATCTCAATAGGTACTTCCTAATCAGTTTTTGATTTCTTTAGTTATTACTTTAATTGATCCATTTCAGATTTGAGTGGTAACTATTTTGATCGTATGGCTATGTTGTGGTTAGGGGTTGTAAAGGCGGATTTGACAGATATAGAAGAGAGAACAAAAATTGATATTCATTTTGAGACGAAAGTAGTATATACGATCAAAGACTATGAACCGACCAGATAGGGTAAAAAACAGGAGATCAAATTGTCTGTAAGACCGTAACACTTTTGTGTGACGCATTATATGGCAATACATCACTACATTAGTCTGAGTAAGCCATAATAATTCATAACCAAAAGTGGTAGCGTTGATCTCCAGAAGAAGAGAAGTAGAGAACCTAACTTGCTAATTTGTGTCCACTACCTACTACATGCTCCTATAAAAAGAATACACATTACAATGCTAATCAAAGAAGCTTATTACATGCTATCTTTTCTAAGTAAAAGAAGTGATAATAGGAGTAAATTGTGCAAAAGATTGCAACTTCAGGAAGATACAAATTGTTTTGTATTTTGACTTGTTTGTGTGTCATATAGTCGTGGTTTTTTCTATTACTTTATTTTAAATATGTCTGCAAAGTAATGCTATGTACACTTATCTCAACTTTGACTTGGACTGACGTGTGATATGAGCTTGTAGCATTAAATTGTTTTGTATTTGAGTTTGTGGCATTAAATGGTCGAATTTGGGGATACTTTCTTGGATGTCTGACGTTATTCCTTTTGTGTCATTAGTAAATTGTATAATTTTCTTTTGGGTAAAGCATTCAAATGCCATTGTAGCGAGGAGCAGTTTCATCGGATTCCCTTTTACTGTATTCTAACAGGTACTCTCCTCTGCTTGAAATTCTTCAGGATTGTAACTTTCTGCCTGAACTGGAGCAGAAAATAGGATTCTGTATAGATTGTAAGTTTTCCATGATACTTGATCGGGCTAGTGAAGAACTAGAGATAATTAGGTCAGAAAGAAAGGAGAATATGGAAAATCTAGAATCTCTTTTGAAGGAGGTGTCAGTTAAGATTTTTCAGGCTGGGGGTATTGATAGACCTTTGGTTACGAGACGCCGGTCAAGATTGTGTGTTGCTGTTATGGCTAATCGGAGATCATTGCTGCCGGATGGCGTGGTTCTAAGTTATAGTAGTTCTGGAGCAACTTACTTTATGGAACCCAAGGAGGCAGTGGAGTTGAACAACATGGAAGTCAAGCTTTCTGATGCAGAGAAAGCTGAGGTGCAGGCTATTTTGAGCTTCCTTAGTTCTGAAATTGCAGAATCAATTACAGAGATTAAGTACTTGTTGGATAGAATAGTAGATGTTGATTTTGCATTTGCAAGAGCTGCTCACTCTCGATGGATAAATGGGGTTTGTCCAACGTTGAATTATGACCGTGCTGCTAAAGATAGCAAATCAAATGCTGCTGAATCTTTATCAATAGATATTGAAGGTATACAACACCCTTTACTTCTTGAGACCTCTCTCAGGAGTTTATCAGAATTTGCTGTATCTTCACCTAGAAGTCCAATTCCCTGGCACGAGGAAAATGGGACAATGGATGCTAATTTGTTTTCTGGAGCCCCTACTTTTCCTGTACCTATTGATGTCAAAGTTAAATATGGTACTAGAGTGGTTGTGATCTCAGGACCTAACACTGGAGGTAAAACTGCTTCCATGAAAACATTGGGCCTAGCATCTGTTATGCTGAAAGCTGGCATGTACATACCTGCTCGAAACCACCCCACCCTTCCGTGGTTTGACCTTATTCTGGCAGATATTGGAGACCACCAGGTTCTTATTCTCCCTTCTATTGGCAGGGTTTTTGTGTTCTATGCACTGCCACCCATCCATATTTTAGCATAAAATAATCCCTCCGTCCCAAAATGAATGTCGAGCAAATTCAAAATTTTTGATTTTTGACATTCATTTTGGGAAGGAGGTAGTACTTCTCTGGTTCCACTTGACGTGTGAACTAACTGTAACCTTTGTATTTTTGTGCATTTACTTATCTCTTCAGTTTTATTTGTCCGTTTCAGTAAGATGCATTTATGAGTCTTATACTTGTATCTAAATTGCAGTCTCTGGAACAAAGTCTCTCAACTTTTAGTGGGCACCTCTCTCGGATTCGTGACATCTTAGAAGTTGCCTCTCAAAAATCACTCGTCCTTATGGATGAAATTGGCAGCGGAACTGATCCTTCAGAAGGTGTGGCTCTTTCTACCAGCATATTGCAGTATCTAAAGGTTATGGTCAACTTAGCTGTCGTAACCACCCATTATGCGGATTTGTCTCTCCTGAAAGAAAAGGATACTCGGTTTGAGAATGCAGCAATGGAGTTTTCTTTGGAGACTCTACGACCTACTTACCGTGTACTTTGGGGTAGTACTGGTGAATCAAATGCCTTGAGCATTGCCAAGTCAATTGGTTTTGATGAGAATATAGTTGAACGTGCAAAAATATGGGTTGGGAGATTGATGCCAGAGAAGGCAGAAAAACGGAGAGGTTTTCTTTATGAAGCATTGGTTGAAGAGAGGGACAGATTAGAAGAGCAGGCAAACGTTGCTGCATCTCTCTATTCAGATACTAAGAATATTTATATGGAGGTATGGCTCAAATTGTCTTGCTGAGACTCTCTTTCATTTAATGTTAACTCAAAATGGTAAGATCTGTAAGATAATTTATACTAAGTCATGCAAAACACTAGATTGACTAAGCATATTTAGATACAAGTATGAGTCACATACTTGTATCTAAATGGCATAGTAAGTGTGTGTGTGTGTGTGTGTGTGTGTCTGTGTGTGTCTGTGTGAAAGCAATGGCGTAGTTTTTTTTCAAGCATATTTATATTTTGTGTAGAACTCTCTCCTTTGCAATACAAGAGGTGTGCATTCCTTTTTGAAAGGTCCCAATCGAAGAATGACATTCCAATCGAGGAAACCTTTATTTACTAAAAATTGACCAGCCCTCAGATTCCCCCTAGTCTGAATTCAAATATTGTCACTTCATTCCAAATTTTTAGGGCAATTTTGAGGATATCATTTTCATAATTCTGGTCAAATGTGTCTCTTCTACTGAGAGGAGGCTGTACTAAAACTGCATAAGAGTCAACCTTCTGAATTTATGTAGGAAAAGCGGAGAGTTGACAGTCATTTAGGGACGAGTGAGCAGAAAATTCACTCATAATGCGTTCAAAAGTGAGTCATAGACTCCTAGTGTGTCTCAGCTCAGCCTCTGTCCCAATTTATTGGGTCGGCTATATAAACCCATTTTGTCATTTGGAAGGTCCAAGTGTCCAACGAACGATCATGTCGAAGCCATGCTCATTCTGCTGTCTGAGTTATTTATGGTCTTCGCCTATCGTTGGCCTGGCTGTTACATTGATAGTATCACACTTCCTAACTGCTGAAATTGAAGGAATCTGGAAAACTTGTTTAGTTTATACGAGATTATCCAAAGTCCAGTATAGAATGTCGTGTCCAGATAGTCTCAATACCTTAAAGCTTATATGGACAGGCACACACATTTATATGTGTGTGTTGTGTGTGTGTGTGTGTGTGTGTGTGTAGTGGCCATCATTTTTAGAGTCTAGTGGTGGAAATGTGGCCTCCCCGTATAGTGTCGGTGATTTGTAGCTAAGATTGCTTATATGGACATTTACATGTTCTTTCTTTTAACTTATACCTGTGACAGTGACTCTTTTGACTTGTTTTCGTAACTGCTTCATCTTTCCATTATGAAGATCCTGGATGCAGCAGATGATCTTCCGGGGCGTGAAGAAGCTCTCAAGGCAAAGGAAACCGAACAAATCCAGAAGGAAGTAAATGCAGTGAAATCTCAGATTGCAACTGTGGTGGAGGAGTTTGAGAAACGAATTCAAACTGCTAGTGCCAATCAGATTAAAATACTACTCAAGGAATCTGGGTCTGCAATTGCATCCATTGTTGGTGCCCACCTCCCTATCAGACAAGCAAATAGCCGTTCTTATACACCAAAAGTGGGGGATAAAGTCCATGTGAATGGATTAGGAAATAAGTTAGCTACAATAATTGACACTCCAGGGGGTGATTATGTCTTTGTCCAATTGGCGAATGACAGGTTCCGTGTCGAGTTAAGCAGTATAAGAGCTCCTCGTAGTTCCAGTAAGAGTACCACAACAGGATCGTCCCCAAGCTTCTGGATGCAGGTATGGCTGTTGCTGTTATGTGCTTCTTTTTGTTTATATGGGTGAGTTTTATGTTTATTTAGAAAAACTCCTCGTTTCATATGTGAAAAATGAAATCAAGAGTTCAAGTCCCACTGGGCGCACTCGCTTTGGCTTATGTTTCCTTTTTTATTTTTTCACGGTTGTGTTTTCTTAACATCATTTTTAAGTGTCTGAAGAAATAAAATAAAGGTGAGACACATAAATGGTGGGCCAAAGAGAGAAAAGAACCCAACCTAAATCTCTTTAGCCGAATCCACACAGCTTCATATTTTTTTTAAAAAAAATAAAAATTGTGTGGGATTTATGTTTCTAGCTGATTAAGCTATTATATACTCCCTCCGTCCCAGCTCACTTGACACTTATTTCTATTTTGGGTTGTCCTAGCTCACTTGACACTTCCCAAAATAGCATATTTTTTATAATTTTATATTCACTCTACCCCACTACTCATTTTCTCTCTTCATTTTCCACCAGTCAATTTATTCAACCAACACTACTATTTACCCCACTCATTCTCTCTCTTCATTTTCTACCACACATTTTCCTTATTTTATTCATTCTCCTTAATTATTGTGCCCACCTCATGGGTGTCAAGTGAGGTGGGACGGAGGGAGTATGTTGTAAATAATTACTGATAAATTTATGGTGTACTTATGTGTTTGTTTTAGGGCAAAGGTCCAAAATCTTAGGAATTAGTCAGAGCTCAGCACTAATGTTGAGTTTTACTGTGGTATGGACATCCAACAACGCCCTGGATTTATGCTGCATGCAACTAGAAGAAGCAGTCCCACCAAGTCATGTTGGTCACTTGTTCAAGCGGGCTAACTCAGTTCTCTTTATTGTACACGGGATGGGCACTGGAGTAGTCAAGGAGAACACGCTCAAATTATTGAGAAGTAGCCATCCGCTTACCAAGTTTGAACAGGAAAGTTTGTTGAATTTTGGTTGCACATTTGCTTATATGAATTGAATACAAACAAGTTTGTACATTATTGATACACAAAATACAGATGTATATTTTAAGAAGAAGACTTGAAAAACATTTGATTCTGTGTACTTACTATTGACATTTGTTCATATCAATTTAATACCCCCCATGGCTTGTTAAATCTCTAATACCGTTCTCTTAGTTTTGACTGTTCATTTTTACTATTCAGTTTTATGCAAGAATGCAATATATGTCCCTGAAATGTCTTTACATTTTTACTTGACTGAGTGAAATTAAATTT
This sequence comes from Campanula takesimana, assembly GCA_026119855.1. Taxonomy (NCBI): domain Eukaryota; kingdom Viridiplantae; phylum Streptophyta; class Magnoliopsida; order Asterales; family Campanulaceae; genus Campanula; species Campanula takesimana. Next base: position 78,082 of record JAOWBW010001330.1, read on the forward strand.
GACTGAAACTTGGAGGTCTGAAAATTTATTTCGACTGCCTGTTTTCCCAGTCATTTTTAAATGCAGGATTTCAACAATTTCTGGGAAAGCTCGAGATGTTTGTTACAGAAACTGACAGAAGGGCCAATATTTTCTTGGCAGCATTCTCTTACCAACATCACACGTAGTCCTCTACCCAACCCAGCGAGCTGCCACTTGTTAAACCACCATTGTGCTGCCACATCACTCCTCAGCCTTCCTTCGTATTTCAGTTCCAACAAACAAAGAGATAAGCATGTATAAACTATACTTCAGGGTGAAGCAGCTACTTTCATAGTAAGTAGCATATAAGCTGTTTTTCATTTCAATTTCTGTAGTCATATTTTGTGATCTTGCAGGAAAATGTTGGCGGTTTTCGAGAAAGCCATTGTGAATCCACCTCAGGAGCTGAGTCTTCCACTGGGGGGAACGCAGAGCTTAAAAACAAGGGAAGACATTGTTAAGACTTTTTGGTCTTCTCGGCCTGACTCTACCTTGTACAAGCTCTCTGATGGGAATTTCATGTCGTTGTCACACCAAGATGAGATTGCAACTCATCCAAGGTACTAAAGTCTATTTATTCTTTCGTACCTGAAAAATATTGACAGTGAAATTGCAAAGGTTGTACTTGTGAACCATCTCCTTAATGTTTAGGTGTTGAACTGTTTATTTTTGTTTGAAATGAATAGGTCCATTGTTGTCATGGACAACATCTTTTGTATCTTTACTGGGTGTTTACACAATATATGTGAGCTGAGGAGACATTATGGTCTTTCGAGACAAGCAACGGAAGCCATGGTAATTGTAGAAGCTTATAGAGTGCTGAGAGATCGAGCACCTTACCCTGCTGACCAAGTCATCAAAGAACTTGATGGAAAATTCGCCTTCATTTTATACGATGCTAAAGTTGCTAAACTCTTTCTAGCTAGGGTGAGTTAGATTAAATTTTCAATACAACATCTTATGGAAATATTTTAATAAAAGTATTTTTGATCTTAACATAAATAGTTGGTGATTGACTGCACCAGGATCGTGACGGATCCATGCAACTTCACTGGGGAGTGACTGCTGATGGGTCATTGGTCTGTTCTGATGACTCAAATATCATCAATGAAGCTTGTGGACATCGTTACACTCCGTTTCCTCCTGGTTTGTTCCGTTTGAATATTTTTCTTACACAGTCAAGAATAAAGGTTCATTGTAGAATGAGTTGGATCTTATTTTTCTTTTTGACAATTTTTGCAGGATGTTTATTCATGAGTGACAAGGGGCTCATCAGCTTTGACCATCCACTCAACAAAGTAAGAGCCATAGTCCGTGAGGATAATGATGATGGGAAAAGTTGTGCTGTTATATTTCAAGTGGACTTGTTCACTAGACTTCAAAGTATTCCACGTACTGGCAGTGCTGCCAATTGGGCAGGTGTCACTACTGCCGAGGGAGAGTAAAGTGAGTTTTTCTTTTTCATTTTTCTTTGTTCGTCGCAAAGTTTGAGTATCAAATGTGAAAACGATCCTATGAAACATGAAAACTTTGTCTTGAGTTTCTTCTTGATGTATTTTCTTGGTGTTCCTATCTTTCAATATATGAATTCGCTTTCCAAGTAGTACTACTGTGTCATCCAATATTAACATTGTTATTGTGTATCTGCATTAAGCTAATATGGGCCCGACTCTTCCCTCTGGATCCCACCCATAGTCGCCCCTTTATTGTGTATTTTTTTCCCATTTTGAATCTTACATATGATTATGAAGGCCTTGTTTGGACGAAAGTTTAAGTTCTACTCGTATTTGTGTCTACAAACTATATGACCTTCCTGATTAGTACTCCGTGGTGGAACTGGAACCATAAAACAAAGTTATAGATTGAAAAGAAATTCAGCGGAACATATGTCAGTCTGACAGCTAATACGGTGCAAGTTTCTTATGTTTGGCAATTGTCATTCCAATAAGCTGATTGAAATCACTGAATGCAACTTTGCTTTTTGTTCGACGTTTTGGTTCTCAAAATTAAGATGCTTCAAAGCTCAAGTATTTCTTTATAAGATAATGCAGCCAAGTAATTTTACACAACCAAGAAATCCCTTGTTTGGCCATAAGATTCAAGTCCTACAACATAACTTTGTGGGAGTGTGTAAAGCTGCATCTTCATTCAAACTAGTACTTAAATATTGGTTGGTGCCATTGCCATGACTCCATCACCCATAATTGGACCGAAAGTCTTGTAATCACCGTCTTTGGTTTGGAACGGAGAAGACACGTCATCTCCACCAAGGTGAACGCGAGCATTGTTATCAGGAATCATTGGAGGAGGGGACTTGTTAACTCTAGTAGAAGCTACTCTAGGAACAGGGTGAACACGAGCATTGTTTTCGGGTATGATTGGAGAAGGTGTTACCGGTTCAAAGTGAACACCAGCTTTACGAAAAGGGTGAACTCGAACAAGTGACTCGTACTCTGATGGGAGTGTAGAAGGTGCATCGACTCGAACAGTTGTTCTAGGAACAGGGTGAACACGTTCACCTTCGGATACTTGTTGGGAAGGGGTGGCGAAAATTTTAGGCGGGAAAATGGGAGGGATTTTGAGCCTGGATTCTGCAGAGTTGATCAAACTGAGTAAAGCCAAGAAGATTGTGATTGAAGCCCATCCAGATGATGCCATTGTTAGTTAACAACTCTGCTGACTGCTTTTTTATCACTGAATAAGTGTTTGACTGTAGCAGTGTGATTGTAAAGGTTTTTATAGTTAAGTTTTGGCTTAGTAAAGCTGCGTTTGTTCTTGGAAATATGTCATGCAGGCTGTGTGAGGAGTTACTTTGAGTGTGTGCATCTGAATTTCCTATTCTGAATCTCTGATGAAATTGTTCAATCAAGTTAGACTATGGCCAAGTTAGATACTCCCTCCGTCCCACTATAAGTTCCTACTTTGACTTTACACAGAGATTGTCCCACTATAAGTTCCTACTTTGATTTTACACAGAAAGAAAAAGTAAATGTTATGAATGTGAAAAGTAAAGTAAAAAAGAGAAAGTGGGTAGAGAGTTTTTGTTGTAAGAATGACAAGTGGGTCCCAGTTCCCATTTTAGGTAATAAAGTAAAGCAAGAACTTTAAACTGAGACAGACAAAAAAGAAAGTAAAATTTTTAAATCAAATCGGGACGGAGGGAGTATTTTTTTAGATAGGTTAAGATTGCTTGGGAATAAAATTTATACTTGTCATAGTATAAGAATTTGGCATAAAGAGGTCAAAATGACGATTTTATCCACAAGTGATGTCAAAATTAAGAATTTTTGTTTTCCAAAATAGCTTTTGAAATTTTTAAAGTAGTACATCGACATTACTCAAAAGTGAAATTGAATGATTCATAAATTTTAGTAAGTGGGTGCACAGATACACTATAAAGCTTTGTGCAAAAAAAAATAATGCTTGATATAAGACTCGAACTTAGTACTATCAAGTTAACCGTAACTTCTTAACTACTAAGTTACACATACCATTTAAGGAACTGAGCTCACTCCCACCCACCCTTCTCATACCTCTTGTGCACTGTGACCCATCCCATTAAATTGACATTGCCACTGGTATATGTTTCAATTCAGGTCTATTTGGTTTAAGTCTAAAGTTGGGTGAATGATGCTAGTTATATAAGGAAAATTTATACTCCCTCTGTCCCATCAATCTCAATATGATCTATTCTTTTAATATTTCAAAAATATTTTTTCATTTCTACAATTTGAAATTAGAAATGCAAAAATAAAGCATGACTAGTGAATCAAGTATGTTCATATTCTTAAAAAAATTGAATAATCATATGGAAAGATTATTTTGAAGCAAAAGGAAGTCTTGTTTCTCTGTTATTCCCTCCATCCTATTTCAAATAGCAAAAAATGGTCGTTATATGGTATGGGAACTAAGGAAAAAGTGAAAAAATGATGATCCAGTCGATAGACGTAAGGACACATTGACGTACATGTCAAATGGACCCGTTGAACAGATCTGAGGCTGTACCTCATGAGCCTCTCGATTGAAGAGTATACGGGAAGGGACAGGATTTCTTGCTTCATGGAAAATAACTAGGTGTTCAACTAAGGGACTCCAACAAGGATGCTGTTATACACACCCGTAAGTAGCTTGAAAATTTAAATGGTACAAAACTGTAAAGCACAGTTACGGGTGTATTCATAAGTTTTACGGGTGTGTATAACAACACCCCTCCAACAATGGGTATCAAAACCAAATTTTGATACCTAAGTGAAAGTCCTAGTATTTCCAATAGTAAAAAGTGTCGGTATCAAATTTTGGTGTAGTCCTAGCAAAGGTAGCAAATTTGCTACCTTGCTAAAGACCATCATGTGAGATGGACTTTTAAATATTCACATTTTCAAAGCTAACATTTTATAGAAAAATAATTAATTAAAAAAATGAACATATTTTGATATTATTTATTATATTAAAAATATTAATAATTTTTTTCATATGTTTAATTTCCAAATAATTACCAACTTATGTAATACTCCCTCTGTCCCAGCTCACTTAACACTTATTTCCATTTTGGTCTGTCTCAGCTCACTTGACACTTCTCAAAATAGCATACTTTTTATAATTTTATATTCACTCTATCTCACCACTCATTCAGTCATTCTTTATCTTCATTTTCCACCACTCATTTATTCAACCAAAATTACTATTTACCCCAATCATTCCCTCTCTTCATTTTCTACCACACATTTTTCTTATTTTATTATTTTCCTTAGTTATTGTGTCATCCTCTTGTAGGGGTGTAAATGGTTCGGTTTGGTTCAGTTTGGGGGTATTTTCGGACCGGACTACTAGTCATCGGTTTGTGAAAATTCCAAATCGAACCGAACGATGAAAAATTTCAAACCGAACCAAACCAAACCGCTATGGTTTGGTTCGGTCTGGTTCAGACCGCGGTTTAATTACGTGGTTCAAACCAAGTTTAGACTACGGTTCAAACCACGATTCAAACCGCAACTCATTATTACATTTGTTTTAATTTTACGTGATCACGGAGAAAGTGCGAAAGACGTGGATCTTGAAGAAGAAAGTCGGATGAAGAGAGAGACTAGACGAAGAGAGAGGCCGAAAGAATAAAAACAGTTTATAATATAGATCGTTGAGAGAAATTGATAATATATGTATCGTAAATCGCAATGAATATTAACAAACGATGAAATTAATATTAAATAAAATTCAAAATGGGAGTTAAGACTATTATATGTAATGATCTAATAACAAATTTTAATAAATATACAAAAATATTAAATAAGATATGAAACTGGGGTTAGGATTAGTTTATGCAATGTGGTTTGGTCTGGCGGTTCGGCTTGGTGGTTCGGTCTCGCGGTCTCAAACCGCGGTTCGGTTTGGTTTGGTTTGGTCTGGGAAGGTCAAACCACAAACCAAACCGAACTATATGGTTTGCCAATATTTGACTGAACCGAACTATTGGTACTTGAAAACCAAACCAAACCGCATGGTTTGGTTTGGTTCGGTCTCAAACCGCGTTTTGAACCGAACCACTTACAACCCTAACCTCTTATGTGTCAAGTGAGGTGAGACGGAGGGAGTATATTACACCTTCTATTACATTAAATATGTTGTATTATTTAATAACAATATAGTAAAATGTACTTTCAAAATTTATACAAATAATGCAACGGGGTTTAATGATAAAGCATAAAGCAACTAAAAACGTTAAACTGAGACATACCAAAAAGAAAAGTAAGAATCTTAAACTAAACTGGAATGGAGGAAGTAATTTTTTTTTTGATAATAACCCGTAGCTTATATATTGAGAAAAATTGGCTCGGGGCCAATAAAGTTATGGTACATATTCCTAGCATACGAAGCATTGTTATGAGCAAAACTAATAGTTTGCCTATCAACTTTACAAATACCAAATTCTTCACACAAATTAATCAAAAACTTTATATCCGAAATAATAGTTTCTAAAGCTTGGGGGAGTCGCAAAGTTCCTTTTAGGTAGGAACACCCCAACTGGGAGTCTGTTAAAACTTGGATGTTGGTGAAGTTGTGACTAGTTGCCCATTCCATTCCTTTGAGGATTGTTAAGCATTCTGTGTGTATGCTTGATGGAGCTTTACAAGATTGGCTTCCTATTGCTATCCTTCCATTTCTTTTGTCCCATATTTCCCAACCCAAACCTGCCCATCGCGCATTTGCTTTACATGCTCCGTCTGATATTAAGATGAGAGAGTTTCCCGTGTCATTGTTTTTGAGATATTCTTCTAGAGTCTTTCCATTACTAGAATCAAGACTCCTGATTGTGTTTGTTGTGCCAATTCTTGCTTCCCTTTCTTGTGAGTTGTTGGTGGCCTGTGTACTTGTTCTTCTGTCTTCCAAATTCTTTACTTTCCGTAGCTGATCCATTGCCTTAGGAAGAATATTTTCCACATTTGGTTGAGCATGGTTAAAGATTATATCATTTCTATTCATCCAGATTTCCCAGAGAATAAGCACTATCAGTACAAGGTCAATGTGTTGATTGAGTCTTTGATCCATTCAGCTAGCCATTCAAGGGTTGACAAGTTGGGGGTGTCTACTGGGATAGGAGGTGGAGGGAGGGGTGAGGCTATCCAAACTTCTTGAGAAAACCAGCAGGGAAAGAAGAGATGATTTTCAGTTTCTTCTTGGCTTCCACATCTATTACAAAGGTTCACATTAGAGCACTTTCTGGCATGGAGGCTTTTTTGGGTAGGGAGGTTTCTTTTTAGGAGGCGCCAAAAAAACAGTTTTAGTTTTGGTTCAAGAGGGGTGGACCAAATTCTTTTCCATGCATTTCTTATTTTAGATGGAAGAGACGGGTTTATCATTGTATCTGGGTGGTTGGACAGGCCTATAAAGTATCCCGATTTAACTGTGTACTCCCCATGGCTTGAGTGAATCCAAATTTGGTCATCTGTACCGGATTTGGGGATGTGCAAGTTAAGGATGTAATCTGCTATATTGGGAGGGAAGAGATTCTTTATGAGCGGGCTTTTCCAGGTGTGAGTGAGGTTCGATATGAGGTCTGCTACCTTTAGGTTAGGGATACTTAGGGCAAGGTTAGCTTCAGATTCAAAGTTAGGAAAGTCTTGGATCCATTTGTCCTCTAAAGCTAGGATGGATAGGCCATTTTTAACTCTCCAGAAGGTATTTGGTGTTATCAGTTCTTTTCCCCATAACACACTTTTCCAGCCCCAGGATCCCCTGGATGATTTGTTGGCATCTAAGAAAGGTCTACTATAGTAATATTTTCCTTCTAGAATGGTGCTGAGAAGGGCTTGGGGTGTTTTGAGGTGTGATGGTGTTGGAAAGTTATTGTGGTGGTTGGTAGCGGTCGTGATTGATGGCTTTGACAAATTTTGGCAATTTGTGGCTTAAATTAGCCTTATGTTGTAACTTAGCTTTTTTAAAATTAATCATTTGAAAATTATCCTATCCATGTATAGCTAATCTTCCGTATAAAAAAAAAGTATTTAAATTTTGTCAAAATTTGTTTCTTATTATTGAGACTGTATATTGCAAAACCGTTTACCTCTCCCCCCTCTCTCTCTCTCGTCCCTCATCCCTATTAGTCTCTTTCCTTCTTCATCTTCAGTTCTTCATTAAAACAATCCCATCAAAATTGTAAGATAAAAAAAAACACATACTTTTTCTTTTTCTAGATAATTTAAACATTATTACATTAATCACTGATGATGTTAGTGATTCTTATTTAAATTATAAGAGATTTCTTACTTTTTAATTTCTAGATTTGGTGGTTTTTTTTTGTTGTTGTTAACTTGTTGAATAAATTGTTGCCTTACTTCTCGTTAGTATGTACTCCTCCGTCCCACTCGAATTAGGACACATTTTTATTTTGGGTGTCCTATTCGAATTAGGACAACCCAAAAATGGAAGTGTTTTATTTAATGAGACTCACATTCACACTCACAACAACTTCACTCATTATTCTCTACCCCACATTCTCTCTCCTACTTCACTTTTCATACTCACAACACCTACTCCACTAACACTTTTTCCTTAATCCCCGTGCCCAACCCAAAAATCCTAATTTGGATGAGACGGAGGGAGTATTATATATTATCTCTTTTATGTCGAGAGTCTTTGCATTCTCCTATTTGTTGGGAGCCTTTGTCTTCTCCATTTTGTTGAGAGTCTCTGCCTTCTCTCTTCTGTGAGAGCTTTAGAATAATTTTGGTATTTGTTTTTGGTGCGATGCATGATATGTTTGATTGCACATTTACCGCCGACTTAAATGCGTTACTTTCTATTGTCTTCAAAGCCAAATTTATAAAATTCGGGGGTTTACTAAAGGTCAGTATTGAGCCGTAAGTTTTACTTGGAGAAGCATTTTGGCATCATGGTTCCCAAAGACCTTTATTAGAGATTTGGTTCAAGGTTGACTATCATTATTCGAGATGTGTTAGGCAATTTATGTGTAAATCTTAATTGCAACTATTACATAAAGGACGAGCCTCCGTCATTTGTGGAACACCGTATTCTTAAATTTTATTAATGCATTTATATGTATTGCTTGCTTTAAAAAAATTACTTCTTATTAAAAGAAAATTTCAATAAAAGTTAGACATTTTATTTTAGAAAATAATTACTCCATCTGTCCTGATTTAAAGTTTTTATTTTCCTTTTTAATCTGTCCCAATTTAAGGTTTCTTACTTTACTTTATTACCTAAAATCGAAACTGAGACCCACTTGTCATTCTCTCAACAAAAACTCGCAACTCAATTTCTCTCTTACTTTATTTTATACACAATATTTATTTTTTCTTAATCTTCGTGAAAAATCAAAGTAAAAAAATTTTAGTAGTGGGACGGAGGGAGTAATAAAGTTTGGACACTCGCGAATAGTATTTTGATAAAAAATTCCACCCTAGGTGTGCGAGATTCCAAACCACAGGGGTGGGCGTCGAAACTATTCAACCTCATTCGATTGAAGAGAATTTTAAGGTTCTTCTTTTTCCCTCACAAAATTCCCGATAAAGCTTCATTTTTGTCCTTACACACACAAACACACAGCGTTGTTCTAATTCTCTTCTGGGTATTTGGGGTTTCGGAAGTGAAGAAGATTGATTGAAAGAAAAAAAGATGGGTGGGTCGGTGAAAGATGTGCAATCAAAAAGAGAGCTTGATAATACGGTGCGGGAGGGTTCACCTGTAATCATGCACTTCTGGGCATCTTGGTGTGAAGCTTCTAAACACATGGACCAAGTCTTCTCTCATCTCTCCACTGATTTCCCTAATGCCCATTTCTTCAGGGTAACCCTCTCTATCCCTCTACCCTTTTTGGTTCTTGTCCCCCCCCCCCCCAGGATATTGTTCAATTTTAGACTCCCTCCTTCCAAATTTAAACTTCAAAAAACTTTTGGGTTCAAGAACTAAGAAAAAAGTGATGTGTTGGGAGTGTAGATGGTTCGGTAGGAGAAAGAAAGTGGGGGTAGGAAATACTTAATGAGTAATTGTTGTGAGTGTGACAGGCTCACAAATAAAAAATAAAGAAGTATAAAAAACTTTCCTTTTAAGGTTTTGAAGTTTAAAATGGGACACCAAAAATGGAAATTTTTGAAGTTTAAAATGGGACGGAGGGAGTATTGAACACTTCTAAATAATAAAATAAGGTTATATTGGAGATTGTAATTGTACAATTTATGCAAGTCAGTGCGATACAAATGATGTTTTTAAGCCTTAGGATTTGTTTGATTAATGTACCAAGTGTTAGATTTAATGAGGAAGAAATGTTTAAAAGCTTGGGGAAAAAGAAACCTGACTAGAGGGAATTTTTCTTTTCTTGAGTTTTTAATTCAATATCCTTCTATCCGTCATTAGTTTTGAGCAGAACTTGATTTCTGTTATTCTCGAGGTGAGAAGAAGGACAAATCAATTATTCTCGTGTTGTCAATATTTTCTGGTTTCTTAGAAATTTATATTGTGTAGGTTCTAATGTTTCCCTGCGTAGTCTTGACTGACTGACTGACTGACTAACCTACTAATAAGTTCCTTGATTCTGATACCAGTTAGAAAGTAGTGTGTACTTCTGAATGTTTGTGAGCGGAAGAGAGAGAGATATAGAGGTTGCTTCAGTGCATGTTTATTACTTAGCCAACACCAAGTAATTCATACGAAGGTTGCGTTGGTTTATATATGTATTCGTGCCCATGAAAATTCATTGTGCATTTGTGCCCCACCTGTAGGAAACAAATTGGAGCAGGAAACCATTCATGTGTGTGTGTGTGTGTGTGTTTTGAGAGGGAAAAAAAGAGGGGGGGGGTGTGGATTCTGGATCATGCTTGAACTGTCTTCTACTTGAGCTCTTTGCATGTGAAGAAATTTAAAGGAGAAATGGAGGTTTAATTTATTGCACAAGAGAATGAAGAAGTTGGATCTTCCTGGGTAATAGAATTAACTTAGCTCTGGCCCTGTGGCCCAATCAATTATAGCACTGACAGTACTTCCCAATCCGAAATCCAAAGTAATACTTGAACAGGTAGACGTTAGTTATTATGTGGTCATATTTTGAGGAGTCCATGACTGGGTAATACTACTTTGCGAGAATTTCAAGTTTAGTGATAGAATCCATGTTTCCTTATGCCTTCTCTAGAGTATTAGATCCCTTCTGCCTTCTGTAGAGAAGGGTTATTCTTGAAATTACAAGGTGGTGTGGGATACTGTGCTGTGGTAAGAGGCAGAGGAGGTAGCTTTATCCTATCATAGAAAGGAATTTGGAGAACGAAATCAGTGAAGAAAGTGGTTTTCCTTGCGTGACCTGTGGTTGAAGATAAAACCTTTCTGGTATTAGTTCAGTGAAGAAAAAGTGTAAAAGCTGCTACAGTCCTTGGACCGTTATATTTAAGTGGTCATCTTATCAAATTTTGCATCATGATCTGGTTAGCGGAAAAGAACTAGCATCAATGTTCTTCTTTTTACTAGTGAAGCATAAAGTGTAAGGAGTTACCCATGGAAATTAATGTTTTTGTATCACTTTTTAAACAAGTAGCTTTTTCATAGCTAGAACCAAAACCAAATTAGTTAATGTAGTGTGTATGGTGACTTTTCTTTTTTCCTTCGGGTCCTGCTAAGGGACAGGTTAAGGATACATTAAATAAAAGTTTGTAGTGTGAAATGTGAATATTCATGAATACATGGGAGATTGTCCCCAATATGTTGGGCATGTTCTATTGTAAATTGTTCTATACATGTATTCTCAATAATTGTGAATTAGCCTTATTTTCATTTCTCTTTTTCTTTAAGGGTATGGCTGAGGGAGAGAGCGTGGAGAGAGTGTGTGAAAAGGAGGGGGGAGGGGTTACTAGCTGATGGCTGAGATTCCCCCACAATTCAGCTAACCTGTACTCATTTTGTGTGCATCTTGTACGTCAGTTTGTGGACGTAGACATATAGGGGACTTATCACTCTGCAGAGCATTTTCATATGGGGCTGATCTAATGTTTTTTGTTCTTTTTGTTGAAAACGCAAATTTGTTGGAATTTGGAAGATGCAGATCTACAATCTACACTGATATAAATTTGGAGTGAAGGATGAATAGAATTTGACATTCATTCTTTAGCGTATTTGGGACAGAGTGTTGCTTGTCGTCTCTTTAACATTTGGGGTTTAGATGTATTATGTGTATATGCTCTGGATATTTGTAGGGATTGGTGAGGATTTAATTTATGGCCGACTTTTATTTGGTTGTTGGTATTTTTTTGTTTCTTCTTGTTCTTCCAATTTCCATTCTAAGGGTGATGTAGTCATGTAGATGTCTTGGAAGTTGGTGGTGGTTAAAAACAAATCGAAGGACTGGAATTCATTCATATTTGTCACCATACTTGGCTCTCTTTAAAACACGAGTACAGATTTTTCATGTCTTTTTATAAAATGACACTTCCCATTCTGTATTAAGTGCAAGGTCATTATCTGAATTTAATGAAATGTGCAGTTGAGAAGGAAATTATTGATATTTTGAATGCGGATCGTCTTTCTTTTACTTTTGATTGGTCAATTTTTGAGTATCTGATTGTTACTTTAGTGAATGTATGACTGTTCTGAAGATGAGATAGTGACACATTTGGATATTAGTCATCTGAAAAGAGCTTGTTGTGCTGTTTTTGCTATCCATCAAGCTGTAAACTTCATTTTTTTTTACTGGCTTGTGAATTCTAGGTTGAAGCTGAAGAACAACCTGAAATTTCAGAGGCTTATTCAGTTTCTGCTGTGCCTTATTTTGTCTTCTTCAAGGTACTCTTGAAAATTTCACTCATTTGTCTATCAATTTTTGATTATTCAATTGGGTTCAAATTTGGCTCAGAAAGAAATCATCACCATCCACTTGTTTATTTCTACTAAAAGAACCTTAAAGCAGCTTCTCGACTTTATTACTTTCTTTGGATAGGATGGCAATGCAGTTGACACACTTGAAGGTGCAAACCCATCTAGTTTGGCCAACAAAGTTGCTAAGATTGCTGGGTCGATCAACCCCGGGGAACCCGCCGCTCCTGCCAGTTTAGGCATGGCTGCAGCACCTACTATTCTTGAAACCGTGAAGGACTTTGTTCAACAAAACGGCTCTTCTCAAGTTGAAAACCAATCACTTGCTGGTGTTACGGACGGACTGAATAAACGACTTCAGCAGCTCATTGATTCTCACCCAGTTATGCTTTTCATGAAGGGATCCCCTGAAGAACCCAAGTGTGGGTTTAGTCGAAAACTTGTTGAAATCTTGAAGGACGAAAAAGTCAAATTTGGAAGCTTTGATATTCTGACGGATAATGAAGTTCGTGAGGGATTGAAGAAGTTTTCTAACTGGCCCACATATCCTCAGCTATACTGCAAGGCAGACCTTCTTGGAGGGTCTGATATTGCTATAGCAATGCATGAAAGTGGTGAACTGAAAGAAGTTTTTAGTGATCATGGTATTGGAACTTCTGATTTGAGCGAGTCAAAAGTGTCTGAGATTGGTGGTCAAAATGGTGGAGTATCCGGTCCTACTGGTTTGAGTACGACCTTAAGCTCACGCCTTGAAACTCTGATCAACTCAGCCCCAGTTATGCTCTTTATGAAAGGAACACCGGATGAACCTAAATGTGGTTTCAGCCGAAAGGTTGTATACTTTTTCCCCATTCCTTTCTCATTTCCAATATAACCCCCCCCCCCCCCCACCCCCCACACGCATGATGTCCATTTTCTAAAAAAAAAAAATTGTCGTTTAATGAGTGTCCATGTCTAAGAAAGCTACCAAATTCATCTCAACAAATATCACAATTCATATGTATTCTTATAATTACATCTATAAGGTGGATAGTAAAGGTACTTATGTATACTTGATACTGAAATAGCTTTAAAACCAACATTTCAAAATTTCCCTAAGTAAATAAGAAAATGACATTCATTTAGGGACGGAGGGAGTAGTTTGTAGGGTGATTTTTTCTCTATTCTATTTTGGGTATAATTAATCTCATTTATATATTTAGGTAGTTGATATTCTGCAAGAAATGAAGGTGGAATTCAAGAGTTTTGATATCCTGTCAGATGAGGAAGTGAGGCAAGGGCTTAAAGTTTATTCAAACTGGTCTAGCTACCCACAACTCTACATTAAGTCTGAACTTATTGGAGGCTCAGACATTGTTTTGGAAATGCAAAAGAGTGGGGAGCTGGAAAAAGTCTTAGCAGAAAAAAGGGTTATTTCTCTAGAGGACCGTCTCAAGAAATTGGTCAGTTCTTTCCCCGTCATGCTCTTTATGAAGGGTACCCCAGATTCCCCACGATGTGGTTTCAGCTCCAAGGTGGTTAATGCACTGAGAGAGGAAGGCGTAAAGTTTGGATCTTTTGATATTTTGGGTGATGAGGAAGTGAGACAAGGCTTGAAGACTTTCTCCAACTGGCCTACTTTTCCTCAGCTTTATTACAAAGGGGAGTTGATTGGAGGTTGCGACATTATCTTGGAGCTTAAAACTAATGGCGAATTGGGATCTACCCTTTCTGAGTGAGTGCATTGTTTCGAAACGTTTGAATCAAAACCTTGGCTCTTGACTCATAATAGTTTGTGGGGGCAGTGGTATGCATGTCGGTTCCCCTTGTTTTATGTTACCATTGTGAACAATAAGAACACTAGTATACATGTCCATCGTTGTTTCTTATCGAGCGGCTTTGTTCCTTAGCAGAACAAACCAACATTTTAATGTTGTTATATCGGCTGAAGTTTCTGTGGCCATTTGTGCATGTGTTTCTGCAAAAGAAATGAAACTGGTACTCTGTGAGGGACTTGGAACTAACCAAAAATCCTTGTGCGGTCCCAACATGCTTGGGATCTTCCCTATCCCTACTCGATACTACTACCTCCGTCTCAATAGAGCAATTTCAGACATTTATTTTGAGATAGTAGTATTTTTTTTTTTTTTTGTTGCATGGATTCCCAGATGTAAATGAAAAAAGATGGCACTCATAGGGTATATCTGAGGTCAATTAACAGGAAATTTGATGCCAATTATTCTCCTTTATGACCCGAGGATATCGAGTTTGGTACAGAGTTAAATATGCATCCAAAGAAAGCATAAAACAAAGAGAAACATGTACACGAAACAAAGATATTTTATAGCTTGGGACTCTAGAGCCCCTCACTACCAACTTATATTCTAAATAAGGACACAACAGATCACTAATACCAGAGACACCCCTCACTTGCAAAAAGGTGCAAGATGACTAAAATGCCCTCATATCTCCTCTCATCCTTACTTTTTTGGTCAAATCATAATCAAACTCTTATAAATGACATATAAGACCAATAATTAACATATAAGAGTCGGTTTTTTCAACTTTTAAGAAAAAAAATTTATTATTCGGTCAAATCTCGGTCAAACTCTTATAAATGACATATAAGACCAATAATTAACATATAAGAGTCGATTTTTTCAATTTTTGAGAAAAATATATAATTTTATTCTGTCAAATCCCGGTCAAACTATTATAAATGACATATAAGACCAACAATTAACATATAAGAGTCGATTTTTCAACTTTTAAGAAAAAAACATAATATTATTCGGTCAAATCTCGGTCAAACTCTTATAAATGACATATAAGACAATAATTAACATATAAGAGTCGATTTTTTCAACTTTTAGAAAAAATATAATATTATTCGGTCAAATCCCGGTCAAACTCTTATAAATGACATATAAGACCAATAATTAACATATAAGAGTCGATTTTTTCAACTTTTAAGAAAAAAACATAATATTATTCGGTCAAATCTCGGTCAAACTCTTATAACTGACATATAAGAGTCGATTTTTTCAACTTTTAAGGAAAAAAATATTATTCGGTCAAATCTCGGTCAAACTCTTATAAATGACATATAAGAGTCCAATAATTAAAAAAACATAATATTATCGGTTAAATTCGGTCAAACTCTTGATAACTGACATATAAGAGTCGATTTTTTCAATTTTAAGGAAACAAAATATTCGGTCAAATCTCGGTCAAACTCTTATAAATGACATATAAGACCAATAATTAACATATAAGAGTCGATTTTTATCAATTTTAGAAAAAATATAATTTATTCGGTCAAATCCCGGTCAAACTCTTATAAATGACATATAAGACCAATAATTAACATATAAGAGTCGATTTTTCAACTTTTAAGAAAAAAACATAATATTTATTCGGTCAAATCCGGTCAAACTCTTATAAATGACATATAAGACCAATAATTAACATATAAGAGTCGATTTTTTTAATTTTTGAGAAAAAATAATAATTTTATTCGGTCAAATCCCGGTCAAACTCTTATAAATGATATATAAGACCAATAATTAACATATAAGAGTCGATTTTTTCAACTTTTAAGAAAAAAACATAATATTATTCGGTCAAATCCCGGTCAAACTCTTATAAATGACATATAAGACCAATAATTAGCATATAAGAGTCGATTTTTTCAACTTTTAAGAAAAAAACATAATATTATTCGGTCAAATCTCGGTCAAACTCTTATAAATGACATATAAGACCAATAATTAACATATAAGAGTGGATTTTTTCAATTTTTGAGAACAATATATAATTTTATTCGGTCAAATACCGGTCAAACTCTTATAAATGACATATAAGACCAATAATTAACATATAAGAGTCGATTTATTCAACTTTTAAGAAAAAAACATAATATTATTCGGTCAAATCTCAGTCAAACTCTTATAACTGACATATAAGACCAACAATTAACATATAAGAGCCGATTTTTTCACTTTTTTCAACTTTTTTTTTTTAAAATAATAATATTATTTGGTCAAATCCCAGTCAAACACTTATAACTGACATATAAGACCAATAATTTACATATAAGAGTCAACTAACATGAAATGCCAATGTCTTCGCAGCAAGTACAATCGCAAAGTCTCAATCAACAGTTACTACGTGTAAATCAACTCACCCATTTTACTAAGGTTAACAGCTACAAGCCTACAAGCTCAATGCTTTACCAAAAAAAAACAAAAAAAAAAAAAAAAAAAAAAAAAAAAAAAAAAGCAAAATGGACCAAATCGGAGACAATGCTTGACTCAGAGACCAAAGAGCTGATGAGGAGGAAGAAGCTCGGACGCCGGCGGGATGGGGCACTACCGGAGAAAACGAAGGGGAGGGGGAGATCTGAGAGCCGTCGGAGGTAGGAGGCGGCGCCGGATTTGCGTTAAAGAGAAGAAGTCTGTTGGATCGACGCCGGATTTGCGTAGATCGAAACCGAAGATGACAAATCTATGTAGATCGGAACCAAAACCGGAGGATCTAACAGATCAGAAATGCCGACAGAGGACCTATGCAGATCGGAGCAGGAAGATCGCCGGTTTGTGTGGGGTGCCAGGGCCGGCGACGGAGGAGAAAGGGAAGGAGAGAGAACGTGCGTGCGCGTGAATGAGGGGAGGGGAGAGGTCGTTAGGGTTTTGTTTTGGGGGTGGGGTAGTTTAGGCATTTACGTATTATATTTGACTGGTCAGAGGGGTGTATGTGGAATTAACATCTTAGGAGAGCTCCTTATTTGAGATTTGGAAAGAGTCTCTCCTTAAAATGGAAAAACATATGAGTTAGGAGGGCCCTAAAGGAAAAACCCCTATTTTATACCATTATTGTACTGGATGGTGATATTACATCAATTTATCGGCAATTATCGGATTGGTTGGTAATATCACGTCAACTGTATCACCGACTTGCCTATTGGATCCGCGTCTAGTCAACCATATCAAAAGAAAATAGTTTTCAGCATTTCTCATACTAGAAATACATTTAATTTCGAAAGAAATTTTGTATCTCAAGTCCGTGAAGATGACAAGACAATAGCTGAATCAGAAACAAATATCACTAGAAGACTTCTACCCTACCCCAAGATGATGGTACTCCGCAGTATGTATATACAAAGGTCGCAAACCTCTTCTTTAGCCTTTCCTATCATCAAGTTAGCAGCAGCCAAAACTCACTACAGCAACTGAAAAACATGCAGATTGGAACTCCGGTACATCACAGAGTCTTCATGATTGCTCGATCAAACACACCATTCAATCAGGAATATGAACGCTACTCAATTACGATCGGGAACGGGAATGTATGTGAAACTCTCACAACCATTCAAGAGAGCATCAGTATAAAACCTTCTGCAACTAGAAATGGCCATGATGCAATGACACATTGGCAATATCACTGCCATCTTTCCTCGTCATGCTTTTTTTTTTTTTTTTTTTTTTGCCCCATCGACAAAGATGTAAACGCCTCAGGTTATCTGGAATTACAATTGGGAATTCCCCACCAAAATTCCAAGCCCAGTCGCCAACTTGTTAAAAGCTTAAGCTGGCTGCTGATTTCTCTGTCAACATTAAACAAAAATGCCAGCCAGCATTGTCATGTTCATATGTCACATCTTTCTTCTTTGATGTTGGCCGCTAGAATGAGAAAGGAAACAGCCATCAGCCTGATATAACTTTTGTTTATGGAAAGGGTGCAAGATTTAACAAGCTGCAAGGGACACTAAAGCTGAATAACAACAATTTAGCAATTGGTTTCTTGGATCAGTAGAAAAAATAATCAAGGGTGTCCGTGGCAATGCCTACTCCCTTCATCTCGAACAATCACACCACATATTATTCATGCTATAGTCGAGATGCCTGGAGCCCCCAAAACTAATCAAGTAGTACCCTACCTCAAATGGAGTACATATATTTGCTGGAAGACGATATAAGAAATTTATGATCTTCCACTAAAAGGATATTCTAGCAGAGGCTACTGTTGAAGTATGAAAGTGAGTTTTTGGGACCTTAACTGTTTCTCTGCCTCGATGAAAGGATCTTCTTGGTTTCTTCATCTTCATTAATGTTATCAGCTTTCATGCCATCTAGAAGTACATCTACCTCTTTACCATTTCTAATGTACGCTTTTAGCAATGTATGATACATCCTCCTATTCACTGGGATAACATTTTTCAATGAGCCTACAAACGATTCCACATCTTCGATGCTGCCCGTTTCACCTAACCAATTCAATATGGCTGCAATAACATTAGGGTTCAACTTCCATCCTTTGCTTTCCACAGCTAAAGATAGAGCTGCCTTCATGCAATCTAAGCCCTTCTCCACCTCTCCCTGCTGCAAGAATCCTGTTGCCACTCTTCCCCAACTATCTGGCGTGGTTGCTTTACCTTTCTCTGCCAAGTCATCGAGCAATGTCTTGGCTTTATCGTACAACCCTCTATCAATATATCTCACAATGAGAGAGTATGGGACTCGAAAATCATAGCAATTTCCAGATGATTCCCACCCGTTCAGCAATTTCTCAGCTTCTTCAAGCTCATCAAGCTTTAACAGAGATTGTAGCATTGCTAAATAATCTCTGTTAATGCACCTCTTACAAGAAGCCTTTTCAAGACCCCACAATCTAAGGACATCATTCTTATTTCCTAGACTTGCGTGCAGCGAGATTAGGTGGTTATAGCCAACACCGCCATTTTTTCTATCAAGTTTCTCCTCTGATTTCTTTAAGGCAGCATTTGCCTTATCTCTAAGGTCTGCTTTAATGTAGAAGTTTGCCACAACAGCATATGTATTCCAGTCCATGACCATATCTGGCTGGTTCTCCATTTCATTTAATACTTTCTCCATTCCCTCAATATCTTTTCTCTCCCCAAAGGAATTCATACAGATCCTGTAACTAAGGCTGTCAGGGGAGACACCAATTTCTTTCATTTCTATTAGCACATCATGGACTTTCTCATTCTGTCCGGTATATGTACAAAGGCACATGATGTCATTGTATGCAAGAGGCGAAAAGTTAATGCCTACGTCCTTCATTATCTGAATATGTGAGAAAACCTTCTCAGCCTGACGCTGTCTGACATAACAATGCAGGAGAGCACCATATGTCTTATCGGTTTTATCTTTGTCACTCAAGTTATTGAAATAGTTTTCTGCATAAAGAAACCCATGGACCTTACCAATCAGATCCAGCTGCACAGCATGTTCTATTGGGGTTAATGTGCAAATGCCTCTTTTATCCATCCACTCAGAAACCTGCACGTAACCCATCACCAACTAAGAATTATTACAAGCGAAACACTTGATAAGATTTGATGAAAATTTCAGCACGTCACTATTTCAAATGAATGATTTAGGCTTCACAGAGCTTGAGGTTTTAAGTTCAATCATCTCTACCCATAAACGCACTCACACAAACACACACTAAAGCTGCAAACGGAAAAGAAAAAATCACTAACTTTCATTGCCTTCTAAAGGATCAACATAACCATGAATACTTCATACAAAAACATTGTTGTCAGAGTTCAATGCCATAATATTAGGTGCAAGAGCCAGATATTGACATTTATGATAAATTGATATTGTTGGATGTTTAATGCAATGATGATAACAAATTCTCTTATTTCACTTATTTATTAAAAACAGTTGAATTGAGTTTTGGTCAAACGTTTTTTTCATTTCCTCACCGGACGGAAGATTGTCTACAAATTTAAAATTAGATTATTAAGAAAATATCACGACATTGGATTCAAAAGAAAATATAGAAATACATTACAAAAATGTACGAGGATATGATCACAGGAACGTACAATAATTAGAGGGATTAGGTTTTAACCTCAAGTGCTTGAGAGAAGCGACCACGCTTGCGGAGGTCGCGAATGATGCGCTGAAGCTCGTCGAAATGGACCTTGTTGCCGGCTTCAATCCATTGATCGAGCTCCGGAGTCAGCGTCAAGCTAGGGTTTCCGAGCGGACTGATTTTCGAGTACAGTGTCATCTTCTTTTTCCCCTTCTTTTGCACATTGGCATGGTACAATCGGCAGGCGCCGCTGCCGGTGAGGTTTCGAATTAGGGTTTCGTGAAAATTCTGAAAGTTCCTCAGTCGATTCATGGAATAATGTAGATTCTGGAGGTTTTTTCACGGGATTTTGTGAGGAAAATTGGGGAAGTTTTTGAGGGTTTACGGTTGGGTGTTGTTATACACGCCCATAAAATTGTTTAATAAACTCGTTTTGGTAAATATAAACTCACAAAAAATTTCCACAATATCTGACTTATAAAATGACGTGGCTTACAAAATGATGTGTCAAAATTCTATTGTTGTTTTTTATTAGAGTGTGCCGGGTCCACAATCGATGCAATCAATAAAATATCACCAACTCACTTTGTATCCATCATTTTGTAAACTTCTTTTGTGCTCCTAGGATTGCCCAACTCGTAATCCATGTTCATTCAAAAATGTCATTATTATATATAATCCCTCCGACCCAGTTATAGCCGTCAATTTGGGATCGTTCCGTCCCACCATATAAATGGGACGGGATGGGATAGTATATTATAATCCTATATAAAAGCGGGACTATTTGGGACATCCCGTTGGAACGCGGGACAAAGCGGGACGGGATGAAACGGGACGTCCCACATTTTTTAATTTTAATTTTTTAACCTCAAAGGTATTTTAGCACTTAATATTTAGTTTTTTTTTTCAACTATCCATTCTCTTTTATTGTTGATTAAGCTATTTTAGGAAATTAAAAATTTTGAGCTTGTTGGATTATAAAAGATTAATTTTAAGTTGTCAATTTAATATTTTAGCATCATCTCAGTTAGATTTTAGTTTTATATTTTAGCGTCTTCTTGTCACGCATTTGTCCCGCGTCCCGAGGTGATATGGGACGGGACGAGGACTTTCTGTCCCGCGAAAAATTCGGGACGTCCCGTCCCGTACATTTGCGAAAAATTCATAGTTTCGTCCCGTCCCGTTTTCCCTAATTGACACGTCCAGTTCACTTGACACATTATTTTATTTTGCTTCGTCTCAGCTCACTTGACACTTCCAAAATAAATTACTTTTTATTTTTTATATTCACTCTACCCCACCCTTTATTCTCTCTCTTCATGTTCCACCACTCAATTTATTAAACCAACACTACTATTTACTTTACTCATTTTCTTTCTTAATTTTCCACCACACATTTTTCTTATTTTTTTTCCTTAGTTATTGAGCTCACCTCTTGGGTGTCAAGTGAGGTGAGATGGAGGGAGTATTGTACACCCTCTTATAGATTAATGCCAAATTATATTAGTTTTCTTTATTATTCATTAAGAGCTAGGGACCTTAGTGGGATAATTTAAAATGTAGGGATGATGATACGGGGGGAAACGCAACGGAAAAGAAGAATAAAGAAAACGGATAGAAAATGATAGGTTGCTCACCACTTCAAGGAATCCACCTTGAAGATACAGGGCATAAACAACTCACCACTCTAAGGAATCCACCAAAGAGATACATGGTTGTGTTTGTTCACCACTAAACGGAATCCACTGAATAGATAAAGAACAAGAAAAGATGGCACAAAGCACAATCTTATATTATTTTATAAAACTCAAAATCAACTTCCCTTACAATGACAATTTATAGGCTATTTATAGTTACTTGGAACAACCCTCCAAGCTTAGGAATCATCAAAATACTTTAAGGATTAAGCTAACAATTATTGTTTAAGATAACATAGCCTAGAAATCTAAAAAGACATGATAAACATGAATACTTGGCCAAATTCAGATGAAACTGTCTTTAGGACTATCTTCTAGTCAAACAGCCATAACTCTTTGTAGGAAATTCCAAATGATGATCCGAAAAAGGATGTAGAAACTAGACTCATAGACCTTTCCATTGATATTTTTCTTGTAATTTTTGGACTAGCCGTTTGAAGATACAGTCTGTTAAAGTGGACTGATTTTACTAAAACTGTCAAATACCAATCACTTGGTTCCGGCATCATACTCCCCACTTGAAAGAAATTCGTCCTCGAATTTTAGTTAGTGCCTCACAAAAATATGCGGAATACCTTCCATGTAGTTGCAATCCTATCACTTGAATATTTTTTGTGTATGCTCGGTGAACTTTGTATTTTATCGCCTTTGTGACCACATCCATCCATTCACTCCAACAAGTTGTAAGAAAATGATCAATAATGAACTTGTTGATGAACCAAGAAACAGAAATACTTGAATAATCAAGATCAAAAGGATCTTTGTAGAAGTAATCAAGTTTAAGATTTTCAAATGAAGTCAGAGTGGTTTGCTTAAGAAAAAACTTTTAACAGCGGATTCTCTCTCCTGGTTTCTTAGCCGTCTTCTAGGGTTGCCCTAGGGGCGTCTTTGCTTGCCGGAACCCTAGGAAGGGTGGCCGGTTTCATTCTCGCCATGGCAACGTCGCCAGGCCATGCTAACGGCACAATGGGCCTCGGCCCCAACGGATCTTCTTTAGCGCTACAGGATTACACGGGAGGCACAAACCCTAATGTTGGTGATGCATCCAAGCAGCCGAAATCCCCAACCTAGTCGAAATCCTTTGCCGGATTATTCAAGGATTCTCTTAATCCATCTCCATTCCAGATTCCTTTGATCAATGCCACCTCCCATTATGGCGAGCCGGCTATAAAATTCCCCAAAGACGTTATTGCAAATCTCGCTAAACCCTTCATGCACACGCTTGTGGGCAAGTTTCATAAAGACAGACCGTCCATGGATGAAACTAGGCGTTGCTTTCTTAAATTCGGCTTAAAGGCAGACTTTCAATTAGGGCATATTGACTCCAAGCATATTCTTATTCGCCTCTCACATGAAGCTGACTTTAATCGTTTATGGGCCAAAGAATCATGGTTTGTGGAACGATTTCAGATGAGGGTTACACGGTGGACACCTTCGTGGAGGCCAGATCAGGATTCTTCATTATTTATGGTGTGGGTAAGCCTCCCTGGCCTTCCAATACATTTATTCAATAAGATGTGTTTATTTTCAATAGCTAAAATTTTCAGACAACCATTGGCTATTGATCAAGTGACTGCTAGTTTATCAAGGCCAAGTGTGGCAAAGGTATTAGTGCAGATTGACCTACTTATGAAGGTTCCATTGAGAATTTATTTGGAATGTGGCGAGGATGCAGGTTTTTTTCAATACCTAGAATTTGATAATATCCCTATGTATTGTAAACATTGCTTTAAGATTGGACACGCTATTTCAAATTGTCAGTTTGCAAAAGGAAAAGGGACTGGGACTGCTGGAGAGATTAAAGGAGGCAAAAAGGAGGAAAAAAAGGATACACAAATGGGGGTGAAAGATGGGGTGGAAGCTGCCAAAGATAAAAACCTTAGTGTGAATCCAACCCTCGCATGGAAGAAAAAAGATGCTCACAATGGAGAGGCTGTTGGCCACGCTTCTACATCCAATGACCATACATCCAAGGATGATGACCATGATTCTGCACTAATTAAGGATAAAAATGCTCAAGGTGCTGAAAGTGAGTACAACCAAGTGGAGAATGCTGCGATTAATGAGAATTTAAACAAGGTTGGCAATGAAGAATCTTCGGTAGAAATGATTTCAGTTCCTTCGGCTCAAAAGCCAAATGATATTGCTAAGGAGACTGACATTCAAGCATCCCAAAGTACCAAAGATCAAGAGGCTTCCAAGCCAATACAAAGCTCCTTAGACATGGCTAATTCCGGTGATGTATTTGTGCATGAAGGCGAAAGAACGGAGACTCCAGTAGCTCAACATGAAGGCTTATCTCAGGATTTGAATTCTATTCTTGACACTCATATTTTGGATCATAATAGATAGTCCCATTCAAACGAAAATCAGGATATTGAAGCTATTGTCATGGCAAAAGTGGCTGCATTTAAACAGAATCAAAATCAAGCTTCTTCTGCTCCCAACCTTCGTCCCCTTTCAGCTCGAACACCGAATCCCAAATATTTTAATCCCGAATATATCAATCCAAAAAATCTAAAAGAAGCTCTCACCATTAGGGATAAATGTGATTCCGAACCGGAAGGCGGTCTCTCTGATACATCTCCTTCGGCATTTGATGACGCTCGACTTTATGGAGGTATGGTTGGAGGAGTTCCTGTTGATCCTTGGGCTTCAATGGCTAATGGCGAAAATCTGGACGATTACTATGATATTGAAGATGGCTTTCAAACAGTCAAAGGAAAACGAGGAAAATCTGGCTCGAAAGCTAATGCAAAGAATTACAAACCGAAGAGGCCTTGGAAGCCGACAAGGCAATTTGTTTGATTTTTATTTATTTATTTATTTTTCTTCTTTCTTTCGTTCAGCCTTTTTTATTATTATTTTGCCACTTTTTATTATTATTATTATTTTTTAATTTTTTTAATTTTTATTTTGTGATGGTTTAGGCTTAGTCCCCCATCACTTCTTTGTAATTTTTATTCTATTTCAATAAATTTTAGGGGGCACTCCCCTTTTCGCTGAAAAAAAAAAGTTTAAGATTTTCAAAAGTATCCTTTGCTTGATTCAATGAAACATTATGAAAACCATTTGAAATTTTCCAAGGCAAGAAAGATGAAATAGACTCACAAATTTGACAATCATCCATGCATTTTTCAAAACATGGTGATGAATCATTTGGAAAATGATGAAATAAAAATTCTTTTAGATCTTGGGGACATTCATCGAAGATTGGAGGTAAAGACCAATCAACAACGGGTTGAGGAATAACCAAATCGGTAAACGGCCAAACAAGAGCATTCATTATGAGTCGAGAAAAAGAATTATTTTTTTAATATTTTTTTTATAAGAAAAGATGGAGATACCTACGGACTAAACAACGCTAAGAAGGTTGTTTATAACCAAGCTCTGATACCACTTGATACGGGGGGAAACGCAACAGAAAAGAAGAATAAAGAAAACGGATAGAAAATGATAGGATGCTCACCACTTCAAGGAATCCACCTTGAAGATACAGGGCATAAACAACTCACCACTCTAAGGAATCCACCAAAGAGATACATGGTTGTGTTTGTTCACCACTAAACGGAATCCACCGAATAGATAAAGAACAAGAAAAGATGGCACAAAGCACAATCTTATATTATTTTATAAAACTCAAAATCAACTTCCCTTACAATGACAATTTGTAGGCTATTTATAGTTACTTGGAACAACCCTCCAAGCTTAGGAATCATCAAAATACTTTAAGGATTAAGCTAACAATTATTGTTTAAGGATAACATAGCCTAAAAATCTCAAAAGACATGATAAACATGAATACTTGGCCAAATTCAGATGAAACTGTCTTTATGACTATCTTCTAGTCAAACAGCCATAACTCTTTGTAGGAAATTCCAAATGATGATCCGAAAAAATATTTAGAAACTAGACTCATAGACCTTTCCAGTGATATTTTGCTTGTAATTTGTGGACTAGCCGTTTGAAAGATACATTCTGTTAAAGTGGACTGATTTTACTAAAACTGTCAAATACCAATCACTTGGTTCCGGCATCAGATGATCATTGCAATTTTTAAAGAAGTCATTTTTCATCCATTTTCATTAATTTTTTACGGACTAACCAAAATTACACCTGATAGAAATAAACATTAGGGGTGGATTGGTAGGTATACCGAGTGTATTTTGCTTGTGCCATTTACCAACCAATTATGATTTGGTACACAAAAATATGTATCAGTACCAACCACGAAAGTCGGTATACCAAGTTTATTGGTACGGTTGGTATTCGGTTTGTACTCAATATATACCAAATGTAAATGAATATAAAAAAAATTGCATTTGTATTTTTTTATTTTTTTTTGTTAGACTTTCTTGTCTAGTATAAAAAAAAAACATTATAACCTCAAATACAAATTAAAAAAGTCTTGAAACTAAAAAAAAAGTAGAACAATTGAAGTCTTGCAAACTAAACAATACAGTGACTGTAAATAATATTCACCACGACTCCAAAACCAAAAGATTACAATAAGGCAGTTTGAATTTTTTTCTTAAATCTTAATAAAGTAACTTTAGTTTAGAAAAAGGAAATTAATGTTTGATACTCCATTCATCCCAAAATACTTGTAGTCTTAGAACACGTATTAGAAAAAACAATCAATAAATATCAAATAAACCAAACTACCATTTGAATATTTCAAGTACCTCGACAATTAGGCCGAGTATTATATACTCTCTCCGTCCCACCTCACTTGAGACCTAAGAGGTAGGCACGATAACTAAGGAAAAAGAATAAACTAAGGAAAATGTGTGGTAGAAAATGAGGAGAGGGAATGAGTGGGGTTAAAAGTAGGTTGGTTGAATAAATTGTGTGATGGAAAATGAAGAGGGAGAATGAGTGGGTGGGGTAGTTTGAATATAAAATTATAAAATGATGATCATTTTGGGGAGTCTCAAGTGAAGTGGGACGGCCTAAAATGGAAATAGGTCTCAAGTGAGGTGGGACGGAGGGAGTATGTGTGTGTGTGCGCGCGTGTGTTTATATATATATATATATATATATACATATATATATTTATATAAAGTTGGTACATGGTATACCAACTAAAGTCGATATTGTATACCGTTTACCAACCAATTAGACAAAAATGATATGATACAACCTACCAAAAAGCTCGGTATACCGACTTCTTTATATCAATTATAATTAGTACGGTTGGTATACGTGTTGGTTGGTACGGACGAGTACAATTTGCCACCCCTAATAAAAAAAAAATCAGCAACCAAATTATAACGAATACAAATTAGATAACTAATTAAAAAATGACGACAAACTCAAGTAACTAAATTTCACTTTACGTTTATAATAGACGACAAACTCAAGTAACTAAATTTCACTTTACGTCATAATAGCATCCTTTGACTTCACATGAAAAGTGAAATATGATGACTTCAGCATGTGACAGATTAAATTGTCGTGGACTTGGTGATAGCTGTATAATCCAAAGATGATACTCCAATTAATTACTCCCTTTATCTTTATCTTTAAATTCTTTATCTTTTTAAATGAATGTTTATTTTTATAATTTCTTTATCACAAAATAAATATATACTCTTTCCGTCCCGCTTGAAATAAGATTTTAGTAAACTTGATTTTACTTTGACCAAGTCTTTTAAAGAAAATATAATAATCCAAATAAAAATTTAAAAATTGTTATTGTAACACAATTAATAATACTCTCAATAACAATTTTTAAATTTATATTAGGATAATTATTTCTTATTTAAATTACATGGTCAAAGTATAAAAAAAGCTACCAAAATCGTATTTCGGGCGGGACGGAGGGAGTATATTTTTATTAAAAAAACATTGTTTTTTTTTTTACTATTTTTTCACTAATTATTTATATTTATAAAATTAAATGATTAGAAAGTGAATAACAAAAATATTTATGCGTCTTTGTCATTTAATTATATAAAAAGTAGAAATTTTAAATATGCCCTTTAAACTGAAATTTGAAAATTCATTTAAAAATGAAAGGATTACTTGAGGTTTTATTCTTTTTCTATTTAGTCGTATACTCTCTCCATCATATGAAATAAAGATAGCTCTGTTTTTCTATTAGTTAATTTAATTAAATTTTAATTAAAAATAAAATATAACTAACCATATTATTGATAGTATTTTAATTTTGAACAAGAAATATTTGCTATTTTTTTAAAATCAAAATTCAATCAAATCAATTACTAAAAATAGTGAGACTATCAGTATGAAAAAAGGAGAGAGTATTTACTTTTTCTTTTATCCATTTTATTTTTTACATAATTGTTATAAAAATAAAAACAAACCATATACCCCCTCCGTCCCGGACTAAGGTTTTTAGTTTGACTTTACGTACGTGGAGATTAAAAAAAAGTAAATGTTGTGAGTATGAAAAAGTAAGAGAAAGTAGGAGAGATAAAGTGGGTAGAGAGTTTTTGTTGTGAGAATGACAAGTGAGACCTATTGTCCATTTTAGGTAATAAAGCAACTAAGAACCTTAGTCTGGGACAAAATAAAAAGGAAAGTAAGAACCTTAGTATGAGACGGAAGGAGTAAATGAATAGAAAAATCAGCTATCCAAACACTACCATCAATCACTTCCTCCCTTTCAAAATAAAAATGTTTTACTTTCATTTATTCAGAGAAAGATACTTATTTTTTGAAAAAATAATAATAATAATTTTAAGTCTCGTTAGAAAAAAAGACATTATGCATGCCCTGCCCTTCGCAATCCTCGTGTTGTGTAGTAGTAGATCAGCTAAAATTCATTTTTCCATTTTGTCCTAATGTTAATCCTTATTGATTACATACACCTAATACTCTTTCTCATTATAAAATAAAAAAATGCTCTAGATGTAGAGCAATATATATATATATATATATATATATATATATATATATATATGTGCTCAAATGAGAACTTAAATATCGTGAGAACCGTGAGAACCAATCATAACCATTAGATTAGAAAAAAAAATCAAGGGTCCATATGTTAGATACAATTGATACACTTAGATACATTACAAAAAATTCGATTACACTTGGATACAATAGGTTAATAAGTATTGTATCTAAGTGTTTCACTTGGATACACTATGTTAAAAACTAATGTATCCAATTGTTTTTCGAAAATTAACTAATGTATCCAAGTGTATCCAATGTATCTAACATCTGGACCCTTGATTTTTTTTCTAATCTAATGGTTATGATTGGTTCTCACGGTTCTCATATAAAATGGTTCTCACAGGAGCGCGACCATATATATATATATATAATATAGACCGATTTTTTAAAGACGAAAAATAGAGTGAGACTATCTTTCTATTTCTATGTAAGAAGGGGAATACAAATTAATATAAATATCTTTTTTAATTAATAATATTATGGTTATTTAACTTCACTGTACAAAAATGTAGCGGTAATAATAATGTTGAACTAAACATATTATAGCCTTCAAAAAAAAACTAAACATATTATAAAAAATCATAATGGAATGTAGTTAAAATTTTATTGTGTTATCCTTTATTTCATCCTAAATAAAATGCATATTATCTTATAAAACTCTCCAAAAGTTTAAGGACGGAACCATTTTTGTGATTATAAGTCGTAAACCTGGATTTATAGGTCAGCCTTTTACAAGTGATGTGGTTGGTGCATGAGTACAAGTTCGATATAAACTAGATGGGCCCATCCAAAATTGTACAAATGAGATGGTTGGTGCATGAGTACTGAGTTCGATACAATCTAGGTAGAACCTCAGATTCCCTCCTTATATGAAAGGCCTTATTACAAATTAACAAGGAGAGAAGAAGAAGAAGAATTAGCTCACTCTATCTAGCTAGGTTCTCTCTCTCTCTCTCTCTCTCTCTCTCTCATTCTCTCCATTTGGTTTGCCAATCTAATTTGCAAAGATTGGATTCATAAATCTTTGAATGCATGAGTGATATATGGTTATACTATCAATGTTGATATCATCTCAATCCATTGACAGTACAACAATACCACCGCGTCATTTTTGCAACAAATAATTTAGCTAGGGTTTGTTTTCATTCTTTTTTTTTTTTTTTTTTTTTTGTTATTGACAGCAACATTTTCCAAGAAAATGAAAGGCGAAGCGAGGAAAATGGCGGCGGGAAAACACACATGCTGCACCAAAAAAGTGGTGAAGATAGGTTATTGGTCCCCGGACGAAGATGAGAAGCTCATAAATCACATTTCAAAATATGGTCATGGATGCTGGGCCGCTTTGCCTGAACTTGCAGGTTTTCTTTTATCAACGCACACTTCCATCTAATGATTGAAATAGAAGAAAACAAAATCTTAAATTTGGATCTTATATTATATACTCCCTCTGTCTCAGCTCACTTGAGACCTTTTGACCAAAACTGGTCAACTTAAGGTCGGTTTGACCAACACTTTATAGAAATATTTATGATCCGAACAAAAATTAAAAAAATGTAAAATGACCACCATTAAAAATCCTCTCAATAACAATTTTTAAAATATTTTTTGGAACATAAATATTTCTATAAAGTGCTGGTCAAACCGACCTTAAGTTGACCAGTTTTGATCAAAAGGTCTCAAGTGACCTGGGACGGTGGGAGTAGATATTTAGTTTTAGCTTTCATTATTGTCATATATATAGTGTGGTTAATTAATTTAATTGGCTTGTGCAGGGCTTCAACGTTGCGGAAAAAGCTGCAGGCTTAGGTGGACGAATTACTTAAGTCCTGATGTAAAGCGCGGAAATTTCTCTTCTTATGAAATAAAAGTTATTGTTCGACTTCAAAAAATCCATGGCAACAGGTAGACATATATATATATATATATACAGCATTTCTAATTAATTTTTATTTCCGACCACTCCAAATTGAGTTTAAATCTCATGAAAAACTATTTTTTTTTAACTTTTTTTATGACAACTATTTTATATAACCTTAGAAACGGTTTTATAGCAATGAAACCGGTTTTAGCTTGCAAATCTGCTTTTAAAGACTAAAAACAAGTTTTTCCTAAAAAAAAAAAAAAACTAGTTTTTTTTACAAGATTTTGTACTCCAAATTATATCAGAGAAAATTCATTTATTATAAGTTCATTCTATAAATTTGGTTTCATGTAAGATAATTTTTTTTATTAGTTTCTTTTTTAGTTTTACTTATTTATTTGATTAAATAAAGACAAAAAATGGTTGTTAATGCATATACTTACACAGATGGGCAGAAATAGTGAAACATCTGCCCGGCAGGACAGATAATGAAGTGAAGAACTTTTGGAACTCCAACATTAAGAAGAAGAAGAAGCTTCTTCTCTCCCCTGAGAATCATCAACTTCCTGCTGATCAAAATTACGACCAAACTGCAGGAGGCTTTTATCAAAATTATCCCAACGATCTGACTCATCATCAGCAACAATTTCATATTAATCTGTTTAATATGATTCAAGAAAAACTTCCCGGTTTTGAAGCTGATTGGTTGATCAGCAGTCAAACGAATGATGGTTCAGATGACCTTACAACAAATGTGGCTGAAACAAGTAATGACGGCTCATTTGCTCCGTCACGTGATGATTTTGATGATTTGCTTGATGCCTTCTGTGGATCATCTCCGTCCTATTTCGAGTAGGCTAGTTTGGTTAGAAGATAGAGTTAGCTAGCAAGAACTTGTATGTTGTTTTTATATATGTATCGCCTTGACAAATGAATGGAATTATCGTGAGTAGCATTTTTAAAAAGAGTTCTTTTTCTTTTTTTATTTTCCATTTTTTCAAGTAAAGATACTATTACTAAATTACATTTGATTTGGAAGCCTATCAAATAATGAATGATGAAGAATGGTCTCTCAATTAAGTTTGATGAACCAGAAAAAGAGCATGGTTTTGCTAGAGCATGCAGGTAATTGCTCATGGAATAGCTCTTCAACACTAATATACTCCCTCCGTCCCATAACTATAACTATGTGGACAAATTGTCATTTTGGCCGTCCCATTGATAAGTTACACATATTCATAAAATGACAAAGAATCTTTACTATTCATCCCACTAATTCTCTCTCCTACTTTACTTTTATACTCATAACACCAATCAACCTACTATTCCCTACCCCATTTTCTCTCTCATACTTCACTTTTCACACTCACATCAACTACCCACTACTATTTTTCTCTTAATTCCCGTGCACAACTCATTTTATCCACATAGTTATGGGACTGAGGGAGTATGCACAAAGTTGGTGTTGTTCCTACATTCCTCAATGGAATCTCAATACCTGTCCCAAAATACTCATTGGGAAAATTACTAAACTATGCAACGTACCACACTCTAATTATCAATTAATGCAACCTACTTGTTAGTTCTGAAATTGTGATACGTACTTTTGACATAACTATCAAATAATGCAACCTACTGATATTTTTACTTACGGCGTCAAAAAACTAACAGGGATGCCAACGTAGCACCGCCACGTCAACGCCACATCAGCGCCACGCCAGCGCCATGTCACCACAAACAATGTTATTGTTATGTGGCGCTGATGTGGCAATGACATGGCGCTGACGTGGTGGTATCACGTTGATATCTCCGTTAGTTTTTTGACACCGTAAGTAAAAATATTAGTAAGTTGCATTATTTGATATTTTTATCCAAAGTACGCATCATAATTCCAGAGCTAAAAGGTATTTTGCATTAATTGATGAAAATTGGATACTACGTTGCATATTTTAGTATTCATTAGAAGATGATGGCAGAAAAGTTAATCCCAAGACAAACTTCATATGTTCCACCCTTCTTCCATATACAACAGCTAGCCTCAATAAACTGGTTAATGATTTTGCCTCCATTGATTCTTCCATCACTCAGAGAAGCTCTAACCCTCAAAAGGTAATAAAACTACCACGCGCGTGCCATAATCGTTTACAATTTTTATTACGGTGAATGGTTTGCTTCACTTGTCAAGGACTCGAAGGGTGAACGTAGGAGTAGGAGAGGTTGCTATACTATACTGATCCGAACCACTTGAAATTGTGTGTTTGTCCCTCAACTTTGGACACACTCTCTACACTTTATTTCATTATTTCCGTTTTTATCATCACCGATGCAAACTCCTTTAATCTTTATATGACGAGTGGCACTCAAGTATTCATAATTTGTGATTTAATGAATAAAGCAACTAAAAACCTTAATTTAGGACAAACCAAAAAGGAAAGTAAGAACCTTACTTACTGAGACGGGAATGATAAGAATAATTAATAAAATTATTTGCACTGGATCACCAATTAAACCAAGGATTCACCACATCTTAATCAAACATAGACTCCCAATTCCTAATTAATCAGTCTAGTTAATGCTGATTGCCCATAAACTGAGGAAGAGAATCCATCAACTTTCTCTCAATTGCTTTGAATTCTGCTACTTGCATTTCCAGTTCCATTTTCTCTTTCCTCAATTTCTTATTCTCCTCCACCAGCTCTATCTCTATATCTATCTCATCATCATCACCATTAATTATATCATTCCGGCCTTGATCCATGGCGTTCCTTCCATTCTCCACCGACGCTTTTAGATAAGCCGGAAAGGCGCTTGGCTCACATTTTTTCCTCGTTATCTCCACAAGCTGATCTCGGCACCCTTTATGAAACTTCTCATGCTGGAATTCCCATCTTTTGGCCTCCGTTTTCTTGAAACCCTGCAAAAGAAAAAATAAATAAAATACTACCTATGTCCCAGCTCACTATACACAGTTTGATTTTTTTGATCAACTTCAATGAATTTTGACCATAATTTTATGAAAATCTAGATATATCTATGGGATTCTAAAAAATTATTAATACTATTACTTTCAGTGAAAAAACAACAATTTTTAGAATTGTATAGGAATGATATTTAGATTTTCATAAAATTTTGGTCAAGGTTTAGTTGAGTTGACAAAAAAAATAATCAAATATGCACATTAAGCTGAGACAGAGGTAATACATGGGGTTTTTTTTAACTAATTTTAATTCAAAATTAAGGTGAGAAAGCTGTTCATGTCTATCAATGAAACTAGGGTAGCTCAGCTGTTCATATACTCCCTCCGTCCCACCACAAGTGAGACTAATTTCCTTTTCAGTCCGTCCCACCACAAGTGAGACTACCCAATGAAAATGTTTTAATATATTTATAATCAACCAACCCCACCATTTAACCTCACTCATTCTCTCTCTTCATTTTCCACCACTCATTTTATTCAACCAACACTACTATTTACCCCACTCATTCTCTCTCTTCATTTTCTACCACACATACACTACCTTTTTCTTAATTATTATGCCCCACAAGTTGGTATCACTTGTGGTGGGACGGAGGGGGTATAGTTTTCTTTTAAGTCGCTGATCAACTAAGGTTGGCTCTGAATGAGGCCATGTACAAAACATGTACATACTCCCATTTTTATCACTCTCTCCGTTCCCATTTAACCGACTTTTTAGCCAAATTTTCACACACTATATTTAACATGTATAAAATTTTCAAAACTAGCCTTTCTCTCATATATTCTGATTGGTCAGAACACCATGTTTGAAATTTATATCTCCACACATATCAATACTCAATTTCCTATTGTTTCTAGCTAGCTAGGTTAATTAATTTAAGACAAGTCCTTTCCATCTTTCAAATAAGCTTTTACTAATGTTTTACTTTAGTGTGGTAACCTATTCAGTCATGACACTAGATTTGTTTTAGACCTCTTCACATATATCAACAAATGCAATTAATATATACTCTCTCCGTCCCAAAATGATCGTCATACTTTTTTCATTGTTGTTGCGAAGGAACACTTGGCAATAATTTTAAGTAGCTTCAATATTTGTCTTAATGAAAATATAAAACTAGTTATTGATACACCGACCGTCAGCAATACTATCAATAACAAGTTTTAAATTTTCATTAAGACAATTGAATCTACTTAAACTTATTGCTCAAAGTTCCTTCGCAATAACAGCGAGAAAAGTATGAAGATCATTAAAAAAAAAAAAAAAAAAAACTACTTATGTGCCCTACATATTCTAAATTCTTAGACAATTAAATGCTTATATAAGAGATACTCCATCCGTTTCATATAAGTTGCAACATTTTGCCGTTTTTAGCATTTCACTTAAGTTGCAACATTACCAAATAAGGAAAGTGTTTATTACTTTTATAATCCTCCACTCATTCTCTCTCTTCCTCTCAACCACTCACTATTCTCCACTCATTTTCTCTCTTCCTCCCAACCACTCATTATTCTCCCCTCATTCTCTCTCTTCCTCCCAATCACTCATTATTCTCCTTTCTTAATTTCTATGCTTCACAACCCATGTTGCAACATAAATGAAACGGAGGGAGTACTTCATAATTAATTAATGAATACTGTAAAGATATAATAGGTAAAAAGAATAAATATTCCTTGTAATTGGTAATATATACAAATATATTTTGAAACGGAAGGAAGGAGTACTTTCTAATGACTAATGATTTCATTTTATTCCCTCGACTCCAACATCCGTGTTTGAATTGAGGCTGACACAAACAAACCAGGTTTTACATTCCAGAAGTAAATAAGAGTAGATCTACAAGTAGATTAACCAAGTGCTGACGTACAAGGGCTTGGCACGGATTAATTATCGATTACATAAATATTTTGAAACAAAAGTTAATTCTGAAAACGATACTCCTTCCGTCCCTATTTACCTTACAAAAATAGGCTTTGCACAAAAATTAAGAAAATGATTGTAAAGTTGATGTGTTGTGAGTGTAGATAGTTGAGTGGGAGAGAGAAAGTGAGTAGGGAAAAGTAAGTGGATAGTTGTTGTGAGTATGACAAATGAGTCCTACTATTTAAAAAATGTTTAAAAATTTTCTTTTTGGGATTTTGTAATGTAAATAGGGACACCCAAAATGACAATTTTTGTAAGGTAAATAGGGACGGGAGTATGTATGTACGTTCTAAATGCATACGAGAGAGTAAGATAGAAGAGAGGGAGAGAGATTACATAAGTATTTAGTTGTCGGATGAAGCTAGAGAAATTATTATGCTTGAAGTAACGAGGCAACAAGTGTTCTGAGAACTCCCCCGGACACCACACTACAAATCCATTCCCCGCCTCATTCCACGACACTATCCTCCTCCACCACCACCACCGCCATACCTTCCTTCATATCCTAACAAATCTTCTTCATTATCGGTGACATTTGTTCATAATCATAAAACCACTCTCCGCCTTACAACTCCCTCCTCCGCCACTTTATCATTTTCTATTTATTTTTATTAATGAAAATCTAAAAGTGATTTAATGAAAGTATTCTTAATAATAATACAAGAACAATTTTCAAATTTTCATTTGCATAATTAATTATATTTTCATAAAACTGCAATCAAATTGACTCTTTTGGTCAAAATTATGTAATTTCAAAGGGAAAAGAGGTAGTATATACTTTATCCATCCCATAAGTATAAGTGTTGATTTTTTCTCTAAAAACAGTACACAAATAAAGACTTAGTGAGATGTCCTAATTGATTGGGGATGAATTGATTTTTCTTGTATGTGTACATGCCATAATAATACTTGAAAAATGATCTTATATATTTCAAATTTTTTTATCAAATGAACTATAATTAGGTTAGCACATATCTTTAACAGGATTTGAACTCACTACCTACACTATAAAAGTTAATACCGAATACCATAAGAATTAAAGTTGTTTGGTGACAATTAAATATTTGATAATGTAGTTTAAATGTAAAAAGAGAGATTCTGGAAGAAGAGGAAAGGCCGAAAATGCTGACCAAACTTTGGAAGGATCAGGCAGCCGGTTCTTCCTTAGACTATGAGCAATGGGGGTATGAAATGGTGTATGAAAGTGGGGGAGGGGTATGAAACCATTGTGGGGGTGGTATGAAAGTTGGTGTATGAAAATGTGTGTATGAAAAATTTCATACGGGTTGAATTTTGGGGAGAGCCTGCGTCGATTCCACGTGGCGAGCCCCAATTGGACCGCAAAAAGGCGCGTGCGCCACACGGCCCGACAGGGCGCTTGTGGGCGGGCCCGGCGGATTTTTTTTTTTGTTTTTTCCCGGTTGAAACACGTGTAAGCACATGATGGTCCATGGATTTTCGGATTTAATTTTTTAACTCAATTATTTGAGCTGAATTATCACCTAGTATTTTTTTTATTTATTTATTTTTTTTTCGCAAAATTCAGCATTTTCTTTTCCCTATAAAATGATGCAAGTTTCATAGATTTGGACACCAAAAAAAAAAAACTATCTTTCTCAATTTCCTTCTCAATTTTAGCCTACATTTAAAAAAATTCATCATCTTTGTGAATGAAATGGATCCCAATAATAATCCTTTCAACACTCAAAATTCCCAAAAATTCATCGTCATTTATCTAATTATTTAATTGCCAAAAAGAATTAATTAGTGTAAAATATTATTTTAATTATAATAATAATAATATAATTATTTTACTAATCATAAAAATAAAGAATATATAAAAAATAAAAATAATATAAAGTAGTGGGGTATGAATGATGAGTGGGAGGGAGATGAATTTTTTTTTTCAACTAACCATTGTAGGGGGTTGTATGAAAAGGGTGTATGAAAGATGGGTGGATAGGATAAAGTGTTAAAAGGGGTGTTGAATTTTTTTTGGTGTATGAAACCATTGTGGGTAGTCTTAGATTAATTTAATCCTCGTCCATTAGACTACCCACAATGGTTTCATACACCAAAAAATTCAACACCCACTTTTAACACTTTATCCTATCCACCCTCATCTTTCATACACCCCTTTCATACAACCCCCTACACTGGTTAGTTGAAAAAAAATCATCTCCTCCCACTCATCATTGATACCACTATTTTATATTATTTTATTTTTTATATATTCTTTATTTTTATATTAGTAAAAAATAATTAATTATTATATATTTATAATAAAATAATATTTTACACTAAATTAAATTATTTTATATTATAATTAGATTTCTGACCAAATCTAATGAAACTTGCATCATTTTATAGGGAAAAAAATGATGAATTTTTTTTAAATGTAGGCTAAATGGAGAAGGAAAATTGAGAAAAGATAGTTTTTTTTTTGGTGTCCAAATCTAATGAAACTTGCATCATTTTATAGGGGAAAAAAAATGCTGAATTTTGGCGAAAAAAAAAAAAAAATAAAAAAAATTACTAGGTGATAATTCAGCTCAAATAATTGAGTAAAAAAATAAAATCCGAAAATCCAGCGGACCAATGGTGTGCTTACACGTGTCGTAGAAGAAAAAACAAAAAAAAAAAAAAGCCGCCGGCCGCGGCCACACGCGCCTGTAGGGCCGTGTGGCGCACGCGCCTTTTGCGGTCAAATAAGGCCTCGCCACGTGGCCTTCGCCAGCCTTCCCAAAATTCAACCCGTATGAATT
The DNA here is from genome assembly GCA_026119855.1 of Campanula takesimana. NCBI lineage: Eukaryota > Viridiplantae > Streptophyta > Magnoliopsida > Asterales > Campanulaceae > Campanula > Campanula takesimana. Next base: position 116,384 of record JAOWBW010001330.1, read on the forward strand.
TTTCATACAACCCATTCAAACCCCCAAGTTTCATACACCCCCAATGGTTTCATACACCTCCCCCAACTTTCATACACCATTTCATACCCCATTGCTCATGGTCTTAGTGATTGCATCCACATTTCTTAATTGTATTTTTAAATCCATCATTAAACACATGATACATGATATTAATTATTACGTACTTTAATGGTTACTCCCTCCGTCCCCGTTCACTTTACACTTATTTCCATTTTGATCCATCCCAGCTCACTTGACACTTTCCAAAATAGCATATTTTTTATAATTTTATATTCACTCTACACCACCACTCATTCCATCTCTTCATTTTCTACCACTCAATTTATTCAACCAACACTACTATTTACCCCACTCATTTCTCTTTTCTTTCTACCACACATTTTCTTTATTTTATTTATTTTTTCTTAGTTATTGTGCCAACCTCTTGGGTGTCAAGTGAGGTGATACTCCCTCCGTCCCAAAAAGATGGTCCACTTTTGACTTTTGATAGTCAATACAAGTGAACTTCGACTAAATATAAATGTCAATCTAACAATCCTAGCTTGTGAAATTTTAAAAGTTCTTATTGATTAATCATCAAGTGATTTATCAATGACAAATTAAAAAAAATTATTGGGATGATTAGATTGATAATAATCTTTGGTCCAAGTTCACATGGGTTGACCGTCAAAATTCCAAAGTGGAACTTTCTGGGACAGATGGAGTATCACTTACTCCCTCCGTCCCACTCGAATTAGGACAAATTTCCATTTTGGCTGTCCCATTCGAATTAGGACAACCAAAAAATGAAAATGTTTTATTTAAAGGGACGCACATTCACACTCACAACAACTTTTTACTCATTATTCTCTACCCTACTTTCTCTCTTACTTTACTTTTCATACTCACAATACCTACTCCACTAACACTTTTTCCTTAATCCCCGTGCCCAATCCAAAAATCTTAATTCGGGTGGGACGGAGGGAGTATAATTAAGTAGTCAGTGGAGTACTGCTTTAGAGTCTAGAGTTAAACTTCTAGAAGTTCATCAACTTATCACACGTGCAGAAACTATTTCAATGTAATTTTCTTTAAAAGATTGTGAAAAAAGTAGTTTTCTGATAGAGCAAGATAGGAGCACAAAATAAAGTCACAAAATCATGCTCCCTCAGTGAAAATAAATGACTATTTTCAAAGTACACGGTAGGAGTAAAACAATACTCTATTTTTGGAGTTTTAGAGTAATGTTCAAAATGGTCTAAGTACACTGTAGGAGTAGTTGGAAATTTTCGTCCACAAGTGCTTTCGAAATATGTCTTTTAATTTTCATATTAAAAATACTCCCTCAGTGAAAATAAATGACTATTTTCAAAAATATGTTTTTCCTTACAAAATAAAATTTGCTTAAAACAGAATCAATCCCACCGTTTAAGATCGTATCCACACTTGCTTGAAAAAAATAAAAAAAATAAAAAAATGATTGCGTCCACAATGACCAACACTATAATATCTCTCTTATCATTAAAAAAAAAAAAAAAAAGAACTTTTAAAACAAATTCAAGAACAAAATATAATACTCCATATTTCCTGTCAAATTGATATTCCTCCTTTTGACTTTGTACGTATTTCAAGCTTTTGTGATACAGCAAGTTTTTTAAAAAATCTATTTTAAAGTTTTAATTGGAAAATAAGACTAAGTTTTGAAAAAAGAAAAAAAAATGAGATAGAGCGAGTAACATTTCATATTTGGTAATACAAGTTTAACTATTTAGGTTGAGATTATTAAGTCGAGATATTTCATTTGCCTTGCTTAAATGAATATCCATTTTTGAAGGGCTTAAGCAACAATTTGAAGATGCGTATTTCTACAAATTTTAACAGTTGATTTTTTTGTACCATTTGTTTTAATGACTAGCGGGTAACCCGTGCCCTGCACGGAAAACCAATATTATTTCTCAAAAAAATATTTTAATTATAGTTAACTAATATAGTAATCATTATTTTAATTAACACGATTAATAATAATAGTTAATCTATATGATACTATTATTATAATAATTATTACAATTAACTAATATTATTGATAAGTAATAGTTAATATATATTAATAGCAATGATTAATCTATATAATAATAAATTATAAATTATTATAATAAACTAATACTATTAATAGTAATAGTTAATAGATATAGTATCTATTATAATTAGTTAATATTACAAATTAATAATTTAACTTATATAATAACTATTATAATTAATCAATACTAATAATAGTAATAGTTTAATGTATATAGCCTATTATAGTTAACTAATACTATTAATAGTAAAAATAACTTATAAAGTAACTATTATAGTTAACTAATACTATTAATAGTAATAGTTAACTTACATAGTAACTATTATAGTTAACTAATACTATTAATAGTAATAGTTAATTTACATAGTAACTATAATAGTTAACTTACATAGTAACTATAATAGTTAACTAATACTATTAATAGTAATAGTTAACTTGTATAGTAACTTTATAGTTAACTAATACTATTAATAGTAATAGTTAACTTATATCATAACTAATTATTCTTCTTTTCAAAGTTAAAATATGTATTAGTTTGTTAGTCACTTCTTTTTGGAGATGGATGGAGTATCTTTTTATTTTTCTTTGTTCTTGAATTTCATCTTCATCAAAGTTTTTTCTAGTTGCAAGTGACTGTACTGTCAAAGGCAGTATAGAAATATTAAATCTGCAAGCAAGTTGTTACACAAGTGGATACACATTAGTTTTAACTGATGAAGTAAAAAAGGATTTACTCAATCCGTCCCAAAATGAATGACCAAATTTGCTCTTGATCATGACCTTAATCCATCTCTATATTATGTGATTGTTATTCATTCAGTTATGCGATATCAATCTGTAATGATCTTTATATGGTCGAATTGGCAGGAAATATGGCCCGACTTAGTTTAACAACACGGAAACGTGGGATGAAGAGAAATGCATTGATCTTTGTATTTTGGATTGAAGTCATGTCAGTTGTTGCGTGGTTTTTTGAGGTGGCATGTGTTTTGATACTCAAACACAAGATGAACAAACCATATATTAGATACTCATTGAATAATATTGATCGGGATTTAATATTGCATAGGTTTATTTATGAGAGTGACACTCTTTGCCTATCTCAACTAAGGATGACTCGAAGGTGCTTCTTCAAGTTGTGCGACATGCTTGAAACGTTAGGAAGATTAAAAGCTACTAGGAACATGAAAATTGAGGAACAAGTTGCTATATTTCTTCACATTACTGCTCATAACATAAAAAATCGGGTCATTATATGTAACTTTTATCGTTCGGGAGAAACTATTAGTAGACACTTCACTCGGGTTTGCAATGCGATTTTAAGATTGCATCCAATATTGCTTAAGAAACCTGAACCTGTGCCCGAAGACTCTACAGATAGTAGATGGAAATGGTTTAAGGTATATTTTACATAATTTAAATAAATCGTTCATAGTTTATATAATTTTTTATGAACATATATAATGATTATTCTTTCTTCTTTTTTTTTGCGTTTATGTTTTTTGGTGCTAGAATTGCCTAGGAGCTTTAGACGGGACATACATAAAGTGTATGGTTCCATTGGAAGACAAGCCTAGGTACAGAACAAGAAAGAATGAGATTGCGACAAATGTATTAGGGGTGTGTTCACAAGATATGCAATTTATTTATGTATTACCTGGATGGGAGGGTTCAGCGGCTGACGGTAGGGTGCTTCGAGATGCCCTTCTTAGAGTGCATGGATTGAAGGTTCCAAGGCCATGTATGTAATTATCTAGACTAATAATAGGTTAATTATATATACTGCATTTTCATAATAGTGCTCATTAAGTTATTTATTTATATTTTCTCATTAGGTTATTACTTGGTTGATGCTGGATACACCAATGGGGAGGGTTTTCCTTGCCCCATATAGAGGACAAAGATATCATTTGAATGATTGGCGTGATGGACACCAACCGACTACACCCAGAGAATTATTTAGCATGAAACATTCGCCCCATATAGAGGACAAAGATATCATTTGAATGATTGGCGTGATGGACACCAACCGACTACACCCAGAGAATTATTTAGCATGAAACATTCGTCAGCAAGAATGTGATAGAAAGATGTTTTGGTATTTTGAAAGGCAGATGGGGAATTTTAAGGGACCACTCGTACGATCCTTTTGAGGAGGACTGTGTGACTGACGAGGGAACTGGAGACAATGGAGGAGCTGAGGATAATGTTGAGACCGTAGGAACATCCGCCGCTTGGACTACATTTAGAAATAATCTAGCACAAACTATGTTCGATGAGTGGCATGCTTGAGAATAATAATTTTAGATACTACTTGTTTCTTTTAATTATGTTTTACATTGTGGTTGTACTTGAATTATTTTTCTTTTGACAAGGGAGTATATGGTTAAGTTTAAATCTTTATGGTTTTGAATCCTCTATGATATGATACCTGACCTTTATTTCTTGATATGTGATTTAATCTTAAATTAAGTTATCATCTCATGGAGGGACTCGATTTGAATGATTGAATACAGGTGTATGAAGTTACCAATTTCTTGAATCATCATCCTGGTAGACCTGCGATTTTGTTGGCAGAAACAGGTAATAGCATTAATTTTATTGAAGGTTTTATTGGTTATTGCTGTATCACTCGTGAATCCTGCTCCCACTTCCCGTCCATGAAAGCCAACACTATCCAGTTGTGTATTATGCATCACTATCCAGTTGTGTATTATGGGAGATTTTTAAATTTTATTGGTTATCTGCTCCATTGAGTGTATTGACCTTCCTATGCCACCATGCATACAAATAATCTTTTTTTCAATGAGTGCTGCAAGTGGAAGGTAATTAAATAGCTGATTGAACCGTGTCCATGCCCAGTTTTCCTGCTGTCCAGGGTCAGCTTAATGCGACCTCTTGTATTACACATTTACAGTTAATATAAAAAGGCTGACAGATACGTTTCAGTATCTCATTGATGGCTCAATTTTGTTTCAGATTACATGTGAAAGAGGCTATCTAGTGAAAGCTCCGTTGATGAACTGTTTTTATGGCTTTTTTTTCATCTTAATTTATCATTACTTCACCTTCTTTTTCATTATTTTCAACTTCTTTTTGTTTGTGAACTGTTTTTATAGAGGCTGCGTTCTTTTTTTTATACCAGGCTGTGCATTCTTTTTTTTCTTTTAGGCATGGCTTCTAGACAAAACTATCGGCAATGGACATTAGAACAAGATTCGAAGCTCGTAGAGGCTATGGTGGATTTGGTAAATGCAGGAGATGGATTTAAGGCTGATAATGGTTTTAAAGCGGGTTATTTGAAACAAGTTGAAAATGTTTTAAAAGAAACACTCCCAGATTCTGGACTTTTGGGTAAACCGCACATTGAGTCGAGGTTGAAACCTTGAAAAAGGATTGGCAAGTTGTATACGACATGCTTTATGGTTATAATACTAGTGGCTTTGGCTATGATAGTGAAAAACATTGTGTGACTGCTGAACCTACGGTTTGGGATGCTTACCTCAAGGTAATTCTTTACTTTTGTTTATTTTGTGATTTTTATTTTTTATAAATATTTATGTATAATTGCAACTTGATTATATTATGTCTATTCATGAATAAATAGGTTCATAAAGAGGCGGCTAAATGGAGAAACAAATCATTTCCCCTATTTGAAGATTTATGTACTGTATTTGGCAAAGATCGAGCCAAAGGGAATAGGGCTAGAGATTTTGCTGAAATGGAGGAGGAGGCTAACAAAGAAGAAGAAGAAGAGAAAGATGGTAATGAGTATGATGAGGGGAGGGAAGATAGTGTTACCGCACCAGGAGTTGATGTCCCTAGTGAAGAGTGTAGTAGTGCACCTCTGAAACGGAAAAGAGCTAGGAGTCAAGATTCTTTGCTTGAAGGTTTATCTAGTGCTGCTAGCTTACTTGGGAACAAGATTGAGGAAAGCATCAACAAAACTTGGTGAAGCAATACAAAGTGACTTGGACATACAAAGGAAAACGAGCCTTGTTTTTTCTGAGTTGTCCAAAATCACTTCATTGTCTATGATGGATAGGTTCAAAGCAACAAGTAAGATAACGTGTGAGCCAGAGAAAGTGTTGGTTTTCTTTTCAATTCAGAAAGAAGAAGAGAGGGAGGAATGGGTCAGGTATCTTTTGGATAATTGAAATCAAACTCCTCCTTTATTTTGATTCTCTTTTGTGATACTTCAAATGGGTGTACTTGGAACATTATTTTGATGGGTTTTAGTATTTGAAACTCGTAAAGTTATGCAACTGTGTTGGACTAGTAAACAAGTTGGGTGTACAGATGGTCAACCATTTTGGTGTATAATTTGGCTGCTGTGTTAGACTAGTAAACAAGTTGGGTGTACATATGGTCAACCATTTTGGTGTATAATTTGGTTGCTGTGTTAGACTAGTAAACAAGTTGGGTGTACAGATGGTGTATATTTTTGGTGTATATTTTGCTGTTGTGTTTAAAGATACTTGTGTACTATTTATACTCCCTCCGTTTAAAGTAAGTTGCATTTTTTGACTTTTTTTTTATCAACAAAAATGAACTTTGACTTTTTTTGTTTGGCTATTAATGGTTGGTTAAAGTTCATTTTTGTTGAGAAAAAAAAGTATATTGCAACTTACTTGGAACGGAGGGAGTATTATATTAATTGATGTTTTTTTTTTTAAGACCGAGGCCATAGTAGTTACATATAACCTATGGTGAAAAAAAAAAAAGTGGAAAAAAAAAAACCAACGGTTCTTGGGCTGGGCTGAAGGCCCAAACCGGATAACCTATGGTAAAAAAAAAAAAAAAAAAAATAAATAAAAAATAAAAAATTACAAAGAGTGAAAAAAAGGGTATTTTGGACATTTTATCATAAAATAATTCCATTCCAACATTGTTGTCTTGAAACCAAACATGAATTATCAAGGAATGGAATGGCAATTCCATTCCATTATGTGTCAACCAAACACAAGGTTTGACCACTTTCCATTCCTTTCCAATTCCTCAAAGATTCTCATTCCATTGACCATTCCATTCCTTTATTTTTTTTTCTGCCGAACCAAACGCCCCCCTAAGAAAAAAGTAAGTGGTGTGAGTGGGATGAGAGCGAAAATGAGATAATAGATAGTTGTTATGAGTGAAAATGAGAGAGAAAATTGAACATTTTAGGTAAGTAACCAAAAGTAAGGGACATCCAAAACAAAAATATGTAACCAAAATTTGAGACGGAGGGAGTATCAATTAATTGTAGATTGTAATTTCACATGGGTCACTAATGAATGTCGTTTTACGGGGCAAAATATTTTTCACTAATAATGAGAATAAAATTTCTATTCAATGAGTGTCATTGATGTCGTTCGAAAAGAGAATTCAGTTTTTTTTTTCAACAAATACAGTTTTTAATATTGATATCATATGCATTGTTTATAAACCAAAATCAATGTCAGTCGTTATCCACTTGACAGTTAGAGAAATAATTGTACTTGAGTTTATTGAATAACGGTCTTAAATTTTAATATGTGATTATGATCGTGTATGTATTTTTGATTAATACACTATAAATGTTGTAATTAAGTATATCAAAATGTAAAAAAATGACGGTTTCTATGTTGACATAAATTTGGGTACTTTCGATTCAAAATGTTTTTAATCATTCTTATTTGAAATATTTAATTATTTTATAAATTTAAATAAAAAAAATTAGAATATCGCCATGCATCATTGTGAAAAAAGTAGTTTTCTGATAGAGCAATGCTAGGGGCAAAAAACAAAGTCACAAAATCATGCTCACACAATGAGGTAGTGATATTTTATTGGTTGTAGAGATAGTGGACCCGCCACACTCTAATTAAAAACACCAATAAAATCATTACACTTAGGGCTCGTTTGGTAGCAAGGGAAGGATAAGCATTATTATTAATACAGTTACTATTAATCTCCTTCTTAATGATAATTAGGATTAATTATCATGATCTCAACTTAAACATTGCTAAAACTCAATTGAACTTTAAATCGTAAAAGAAGAAGAAGAAGACGACCACAGAAAGGAAATAATTCACTGCCACACTGGAGAATTTTGTTGTGCCCTAAATTCCTAAAACTCAATTGAACTTTAAATCGTAAAAGAAATACTCGTGTTAAGGAAGAAGACGATTATTTAAAGTTTCAGACCAGAAAAGGACGAACCTAGGCGTGGGAGAGGGATGGATCGGCTACTTTATGTGCACCGTGATTAGGTTTTTGCGGAGGGTGTTTACGGGATAAAGCCCTTATCCGCGTCGTTTTTTATCAGGGTGTAAATAATACCACCCTCACCACAGGGATAAATTGTGAGGGGATTAGAGCCTTATCTGATCCAAGCGGATAAATAAACTGAGTCCTTAAAAATCTACCAAACGGTCATGCTCGGTATTATTAATCCTATTTGGTGTTAATACCTCCTACCAAACGCACCCTTAGGATTTTGTGAGTGAGATTTTGTGAACTTTTTGTGCCCCTAGTATTATTCTTTCTGATATACTGTACAAAAGAGTTGGTGACGATGACTTTAAGACTCAGTTTTACTATCGGATTATTTTTAATCGAAATTCTGGGATGTGTTAAAACAACAATTTTATTATTAAAATTTTCGGCACACGTCTAAAATTGTCAAATTTATCCATATAATAATCTAAAGAGGTGGTCTCCCATGAGAACAAGGGGATCCGTCTCATGCATGAGACGGGTCGCCCCATGACCCATGGGCCGAACCCGCCACGTGGCAACCCACCATTGGCAGGAATTTTTTTTTATTTTTTTTTTTTTTTTTTTTTTTGAGTTTTTATATATTTTTTTTTCGGCTTTTCAGTGGTTTAGCAAAAAATAATAGTTACCATCTCTTAAAGTAACATTGTTCATAAGTAAACGTAATACTTGTTTTAAAAAAACAAAAGCTCGTTTTTACCCATTTGAAAAGTAATAACTTATGTCTATGAATGTAATAGTAAGTTTATACAAGTAAATGTAACACTTTGATTGATGAAATTGTAACAGATTTCTATAGATAATGTAATACTTTTACATGTATCATGATAAATTTGACCCCATTGTAACTTATTGTTTGAAAACATATAGATATCTATACATATGTATTACAATTATGTACAAATACTATTACATATAAATAACACGTTTGTTACATTTTAGTTATAATAAGTATTACTTTTGGCAAACGAAGAAAACATAGGAATAACACTATTACTTTAAGAGATGGTAACTATTACTTTAAGAGATGGTAACTATTACTTTTCACAAACCGAAAAAAAAAACCAAAAAAAAAAATATAAAAATTTAAAAAAAAGCAAAAAAAAAAAAAAAAAAAATTTTTTTTTTTTTTGGGGGCCAATGAGGGGCTGCCACGTGGCAGGGTCCCCCCATGGGTCCTGGAGCAGGGTTGTGGGTCGGGTAATGGGTCAAAAAATGACCCGTCTCACCCATGAGACGGGTTGGAGTGTTCTCACACAAGTTTTTGTCTAATCTAAAAGGTTTATATGATGAATCAGCAGTTTGGATAGTAATTTAGTAGTTTTAAAGCACTAAAAATCTCTATCTTTAATTTATGTAGATAATACTTCATCCGTTCCAGAAAAGTTGAAACATTTACTTTGGAGTTGAGAAATTAAGTATATAGTATTATATTAAGAATGAAAAGTAGAGAGGAAGAGAGAGAATTAGTGGGGGTGGAAAGAGAGTGAGTGAAGAATAATGAGTGGTCGGGAGGAAGAGAGAGAATGAGTGGAGGATTATAATAGTAATAAAAAGCTTCAATTTTTTTATTGTTGCAATTTTTTGTAAAATACCCAAAATGGCAAAATATTGCAATTTCCTTGGAACGGAGGGAGTATAAGAGACGGTCTCCTGTGAGAGAGACCGTTTAACGTTGTGAGACGGACAACCTGCCAGCTCGCTTCTTCTAAAGCCTGCCACGTGTCGTCTTTATAAAAACCTCCAACAACTTTAAAATGAAATATCTAAGAGTTAGAAGTAAAAAAAAAAAAATCTGAAAACACCGTGTATTCGTCTCGCGAGACGTATTAAACTAGATAGGTAATGATATCGTTTTAAATTGTTTTTGTAAAATCTTATTTTGTAACAATAAAAAATCTGAGTTGTTCGTCACCTGAAACGTAACACTTTCGATGACAAAATGTAACAGCTGGAATCATGAAAAAATAATTATTTTTATTGTTAAATGTAACAGTAGTTTTGTAAAAAAAATCTAAATAGTTTGAATTTTTTTTATTTAGAAAAAATATCAATTAAAATGTAACAGATTATATATACACCCTCTGTCCCGCCCGACTTAGGATTCTTGGTCAAGCAATTTATACTTTGACCAACAATTTGAACAAAAATAATTATCTTAATGAAAATCTAAAAATATTTATTTAGTTTATTATTAATCATGATACAATAACAAGTTTTAAATTTGTATTAGCATCATTAGTCGGGTGGGACGGAGGGAGTATATGAATATAATTTGTTATGATACGTGAAGAGTACAATAGACTTAGTTTACATTTTATTTTAGAATGATACTAGTGGCACAAAAAAGTCACAAAAGCTTGCTTACAAACAGGGGCGGATCTACTAGTGTGCCTACCATTGCCCAGGCAATGGTAAAAAAAAAAAAAACATTTTGTGTAAATAAGTTCATAACTGTGCGCCTAGTTTACATGATCTTTAGGTAGCTTAGTTGTCACACTTGAAGGGTAACTTTCTTGTTCAAATTCAAATTCAAATTCAAAAAAAAAAAAAAAAAAAAAAAAAACTGACCACTTACTCCCTCCGTCCCTATTTACCTTACAAAATTGCCATTTTGGGTGTCCCTATTTACATTACAAAATCCCAAAAAGGAAACTTTTAAACATTTTTTAAATAGTGGGACCCACTTATCATACTCACAACAACTATCCACTTACTTTTCTCTACCCACTTTCTCTCTCCCACTCAACTATCTACACTCACAACACATCAACTTTACAATCATTTTCTTAATTTTTGTGCAAAGCCTCATTTTTGTAAGGTAAATAGGGACGGAGGGAGTATGTTTTTAAATTTGCTCATCATTTTTATTTCTATTTTGTTGATTTATCAACTATTATTGTGTGAATGATTTTTTCTTTACTAGCTATTTTTAGAATGGAGCATCGACCTTTTCCAATAATTCCCAAAATTTTACTTAGGGTAAATTGCCTAAGTATTTTACTACCTCCGTCCCACTTGAAAAGGTTGAAGGTTGATATTCCTTTTTGAGTTGTCACACTTGAAGGGTCACTTTCGTCTTTAAGAAGCACTAATACCAGAGTACACTAAAAAAAAATATCGGGGGCGCTGCCCCCGAATCCCCGTTCATTTTAGTTTCACGGTATTTTTTTTTTCTCGCAAAAAGTAGGCAACACCAAATGTTTTAGTGTAGATCCGCCACTGCTTACAAAATCTTAGGTGTAATAATGTTATTGGTGTCTTTAATAAAGTGTGTGGGGTTCATTATCGATGCAACCAATAAAATATCGTCACCTCATCTTGTGAGCAAGATTTGTGACATTATTTTGTGCCCCTAGCATTACTCTTTATTTTAAGATGAACTTAAAATGGAATATTCATTAAAGTAAAAGTGGCTAAAAAAGTGATGGGTTAATTGCAATTTAGACCCTGAAGTACCATACCACCCTTCCAAGCGAACTCTGATATGTTATTTTTGTCAAATCGGGTCTTCATGTTTTAAAAATTCGCCAAATAAGGCCTTTTTGACGGATTTCGTTAGAAAGTCAGTTATGTAGCATGTGCCATGCACGTGACTAACGGAATTGGGTGACTTTGAAATTAAAATTTCTTTCAAGGGGCTTAATGTATATTCTAAACTTAAAAGGGCATAGAAAACCATTTATACCCATAACCTGAAACTATTGTGGATCTGAGAGTGAAAAAAAAATATGCAAACATACCCTCCTCTCTACCCCTTCTGTCTCCCAACTTCACCTCCCTGCCGCCGCCACCATTCACCAACGCCAGTCGCCAGCCTCCACCACCTTCCTCTCCATCTTCAGCCACCACCATGATCCTCCACTCCCCCTTTCTTTAAATTCCCATCCATATTCTTACCCCAAATCACTGGAATCGAAATCCCCTCCTAAATTAGGGTTCGAAGAAGGGGTTTGAATCTGAAGTTGTTGGGTTTGATTTTGAGGACTGTGATTGTTTGAATTGGGGTTGAGACAATGACATGAGCTCTTCCGGTGAAGGTATGGAAATTCGAAAGGCTCACTGAAAAATAGAGAAGAAGTTGAGGAATGGAGATTTTTGTGAATGGGGAATATGGCAATTGTGGTTCGGTCGGAGTCATTTTCTGGGTTTGAGAAATGAGTGGTTGAGGAGCTCGGCCGGAGCTGCTGAGAGGACTCCGGACCTTGGTGGTGAAGTCGCCGCCGGCAGTCTCGTCGGAGTTCTATAGAAGAAGAAGAGATGGATTGGATGGTAAAGAGCGAAATTGGTATGTGATTTTAGAAATTTTCGAACTATGAGATCTTAGGATGAATCTGCTGGTGAATTATGTGGAGCCAGTAGTGATGGTAAGGGTGGTTGGTGGCGGTGGGTTGGTTATGGAGGAGTAGGAGATGAAGAAGACGACCGGAAAGGGAAAGTTTTTTTTTTTTTTTTTTTTTTTTTTGAAATGATGAAATTTGATTTAATTTGTTTTTATATGCTAAATGTTGCTTAACCCAAATGTTGAATATCATGAAGATGCATATATAGGAAGAAGATGAACTCGGTTTAGGTTCTTTCTTTTTTTTTTTTTTTTTTTTTTTGGCATAAGATGAAATTTGGTGGGAATAATTTTATCTCTTTTTTTATTAAAAAAAAACTTTAAGATATTGTGCAATTTTATTTTAACCCTTTAAATACAATCATTTTCAAGTTAACTAAAAATATATAAAATTCCTATTATTCCCCGCGTGTCGGTGTTTGGCGGTGTTTGGCATGGCTCTAGGCGGTGCGGTGCGGTGGTGTGGTGGCCGTGGCTAGTAATGGTGGAGAGAATGGTGATGATAATTTTTGAAATTTAAATTTTGTATTTTGAATTTCATTAACAAATTTGACTGTACTCAAATTTTATATTTGGACAGTTTTTAGGTAAATAATTAGTGCTTAATCATAAATATTAAATCTCTTAATTCAATTTCATTATCACTTTTCACAATATAATACTATTATTCCTTAATCCTCGTGCCGGGAGAGAAAATCCTAATTCGGATGGGACGGAGGGAGTAATTCTTATATATAGATATTAATAAAAAATTGAAAATAAAAATTAATTACATTCCTCACAAAGAAATGCTCCATATTTAATTAAAATATAGTACTATCCCTATATTTTTTGTTTCATTTTTAAATCATTATAATGTTTTTTAATTATTTATATTCCTCACATAAAATTTGAAATAAAATTATTTTACAATATTAATATAATAATTAATGAAGTAATTACTTATTTATATCCATTGAATATTTTTTTAATATATTATTTTAAAAGTTTGATAATTGTTTTTATTTGACTACTATTTAACGTATTTTCCGATTTTTATCAAATGCAATATATTTTAAGATATATAAACGTACTTTACTATCATATAATAAGCAATGTACAATTTTTTTCTAACGCCGTTAAAATTCTATACAGAAGTATGATTTCGTTAAATAACAAAACGTTTCTTAATAATCCAAAAATGTAAAATTTCGTTAAAAAACTAACAAAACGTTCTTTAACATCCTTTCATGGACGGTGGTGGTATCTCATCACTTTCTCATGTTTCCCTTTCATTTTGAGTGTTTCGTTAAATATATAGCTGAACTAAAATTTATGTGTTTCATTATTTGATAAATGATACAAGTACGTCATATATCGTCCAGTGAGTAGGTTGCTTATTTGATATAGAGGCTTAGTACGTTGCATAAGCACTAATTATTCCGTTTTTATTTTATCCCTTTTGACATCATGCCCCTTAATAGCTAATATCATTCAAAGTCACCCATTCCGTTAGTCACGTGCATGCACATGCTACATAACTGACTTTCTAACGAAATCATCAAAAATGCCTTATTTGGCAAATTTTTAAAACATGAAGACCCGACTTGACAAAATAACATATCAGAGTTCGGGTGGTGGTATGGTACTTTAGGGTCTAAATTGCAATTAACCCAAAAGTGATATGCTTGCTACTTTGTTAACGTCCTCATTAACTGTCATTGACGCCCATTTACCCCCAATTCGAGTCATCCACTTCCTAGTTCGAATCTCTTATCCCTAATTCCTTCATCTCTCTCCTGATGAAGCGTTCACTTTATTCCTTTCTACGTTCACGCCCACAACCTGTTTGTCAAAATGCCTCAAAGCATTTCTTTATTTCAACATCCCCTGTACCAGCATCAGTAAAAACGCGTTCAGCATCTGATAAACTGTACAAAAGACTTGCACCATTGGGTGACCCCAACATTTCTATGGTGCCAACGCTTGATCAATGGGTCCAAGAAGGGAGGAACGTCGCTCAACAAGAACTTCGTGACATTGTCAAAGAAATGCAAAAGTATCGACGATACAAGCATGCCCTTGAGGTTCTACTTCGTTTATATCAGTTTACCATCAATTTTTAATTATGATTTATTCCAGTTTATGGTTTATAATATTGTGCGTAAGCCCCCATTTTGATACTCTATTGAAGTGCGTATGCCCCCATTGTGCGTATGCCTAGTGACAATTGTACTGGGCACTTACTAGGGAGTAAGAATGATTGGAAGGCAGAAATATTAACATGCTTCTTTAAATGGATTTCCCGACTGTGTGATGTATGATTAGGCTAATGATGAATAGAGATTGATGGTAGACATAGAAAGAGAATAACACGTAGAAGATCTCGCTTTAGTGTCAAGCACCCAGTGATCCAACCCAACTCATCTGAAAGGTTTAGCTTTTTGTGAGAGGGCCAACAATGTAAACCTGAATATGTTCTTATATCAAAATCAAATTTAATTATGAATAAGCTGCATTCCATTTTTTAATAGAAGAGGTGCAATTTGGAAAGGGAAGCCCTGTTGAGTGTTGATCTCTGGTCCCACAATTAGCGATGTCTCCAGAAAAGCTCTAAGTGATTCCAACAGCTGATTTTAAATGTTATTAGTGTTCCTAACCTTTATATCTATGAAAACCAATGCTCCCTCTGTCCCAGTTGAGGAGGCGTACTTTGACGTAGCTACACATTTAGTAAATTGTCAAGAAGTTGCTGGCTTCTAAATTACCCCTTTGAAAGATTGGTCCCATGAAATTGATCTAGGTCATTTGACATGATGGTTGACATCTACAAGTTGCCAGGGTAATAAAAGTCATTATCTTTAATCTTTCGCTACGGTTTTCCAGAATGTTTAATCTTTCGCTAAGGTTTTCTAGAATGGAACTGTATCTCTTCAGCTGGAAGAAAATAAGAAGGAATATGTACCTCTTTACTGGGAGGAGGGAGTAGAAAGTTACAGAGTAAGACTGCAATTATTATGTCAATCATCCATCTTTTCACCAGCTACTTTAGAGACTAGATATCCACAATGCTTTGAGCTTGTCTTGTTCTCCTTTGATTGTTATTACTTGCCGCCATAGTGTACTTCAATACCTTCCATTGGGAACCTTGTGTACATTTCGCTATTGTCTACCGAGTACTGCCTGATCTTGTGTATGGGTTTGTGGCTTCTTGTTTTATTTTTCCTGTAGCACATAGTAAATTGACTTTAAATTAGTTAAACATAAACATAAGCCGCTCCATTTCTGTCACTCATATGCAAAGAACTTTTCATATGTAAGTACCAGTAAAGCATATAATCCTTAACTCCCAAGTAGTCAATTTTCCAGTTGTCCATGCATCTGTCCTTTATTTATGGTAGTAATTTCAAAATCAAAATTAAGCTGACTTATTTATATTGGTATTCTTATTGAAATTTGTTTCAATTTTCTTTGTAGATATCTCAATGGATGACGGACAGAAGATACTTTTCCCTCTCGCAGTCAGATGTAGTAGTCAGACTGACTTTGATATATAAAGTTCATGGTATTGAACAAGCAGAGAAATATTTTAAGAACATCCCACAAATATTCAATCGCTCTGAAGTTTATGTTGCCCTTCTCAACTGCTATGTGAAGAACAAGTCCGTTGAAAAAGCTGAAAGCGTCATGCAAAAGTTACGGGATATGGGGTATGCTAACTCACACTCGGCCTACAATATCTTGTTGGGTCTGTATTATCACTTGGGTGATTTGGAGAAGTTGGAAAACTTGCTGCATGAGATGGAAGAAAAAAACATCAAGGGTGATATTTACACATTTACCACCTGCTTAAGTGCTTATGCTTCTGCTTCCGATAGAACTAAGATAACCATGGTCATGGAAAAAATAGAGTCCAATCCCCGGATTGTCATGGACTGGAAGTCGTATTCTGTTGCAGCAAACACTCATTATAAAGTTGGTTTGGTTGATAAATCTTTAGAAATGTTAAAGAAAATTGAAGAACTGATGAAAACCCGAAACCCAACTGAAAGAACTGCAGCTTATGATTTTCTGCTCAGAATGTATGGTAAAATGGGACGGAGAGATGAGTTGACTCGTATATGGAATCTTTATAAGAAAGAGAGAATCTTTAACAGAGGTTATCTGGCCATGATCAGCTCAGTTTTGATGTTTAATGATATTGAAGAAGCTAAGAAGATCCTTGATGAATGGGAATCGAGAGGCTTATCATATGATTTCAGAATACCAAACTGCTTGATTGATGCGTATTTAAAAGACGGTCATGTTGAGGAGGCTGAAGCCATTTTGAATAGTGGGATAGAAAAAGGCGGTAATCCAACTTATCATACATGGCGGTCTTTGGCTGGTGGATATCTTGAAGATGATCAAGTTGGGGAAGCTATTGAAGCACTGAAGAAAGCGATTATAAGATGCCCGCCTCCTCCAGACCCCATCAAGGATAGATTATCAACTTGTTTGGAGTACTTGGAAGGTCGTGTAAACAAGGAAGAAGCGGAGAAACTCATGGGTTTATTGAAGGACGAAGAAATTTTCTCGGTAAATGTTCTGGAGAAATTGCGATGTTTTATTATGGATAGTAAATCAAAATCCCCAAGGACATTGTAAATTGCATGTTTTTCACAGAGGCTAACAGTATCAGTTATCCTTGGGTGGATTATTATGCTTAGAACAAACGTAACAGTGATTTATTTTTCCATTGCATTTTTTGTATCCATTAAAGACATCAATGTTTGAAGAAAAGTTCGTTAATCATGAATCTGGTTATTTTTTTGTTCTAAATGCTAAAATGTTTTATACTTTACTTATCTATTTCTTTTATATTCCCTCTGTCCCGGAAAGATAGTCCCATTTAGACTTTTTATGGTCAATAAAAATGAACTGTGACCAACCATTGGTGACAATCTAATCATTCTAGTGAAATTCTAAAATGTGACTAAAACATTTAATGATTTATAAATAATTTTTTATATAATTCCATTGTGAACTTTAAATTGACACTAATGTTTGGTCAAAATATATTTTTGTTGACTATAAAAAGTCAAAATTTCTAGGAGAGAGGGAGTATTTTTTATTATTTTATACTGCCTCTGTCCCTAAATAAGTGTCCAAATTTCATTTTAAGAGAATTTTTTTTGTACAATTTGGTGGCAAAATTCATATATAATCTTGTAATCCTCTTTACAAACATTTAGTTTTTGCAAGTAGAAAAAAAAATCGAGAGGAAAAACATTTAGGGACAAAGTTATGATCAATGGACAAGGGGCAAAAATTTCCTGAAAATGGACATTCATTTAGGGTTAGGGACAGAGGGAGTAATTTTTATTATTTTCATTATTTAATAAATACTATTTTCATTTTCTGTGTGTGAATATGAGAACTCTTGAAATACATTCAAGTCAGAATGGTAAAATGAAGAGCAAAAATGAATAAAACAAAAGTAAATAAAAGAGAACTCCAAAGTAATGGCCTTGAGACTAAAATACTCCATAATTAGTAAAATGGCTTTGTACAATTGATCAGATTTCATCTTATGACTTGCAAGAAACTACATTTTGTCGAAATTGGGTTTCATTGCCTAAGCAACAACAAGAACTATTTGGAGGTCAACTCTTCTTTATCATTACCGCTCATTTAAATCAGCTGTTTAGATGTCAAATAGTTTCAATCTGCTAAAGAGTTAATAATGTACAATTTGCCTCATAATTTTGACTACTATCTCCTATTAGAACCGCTAATAGTTACTACCTTTGTCCCCAAATGAATGTCTGAAATTGTTGTTCATCTTGGGACGGACGGAGTTGGGATCAATAGCTAAGGGCCCCGGTTTTATGCCATCCCACATCCGCATTTTTTAACGAGCATGGCTTTTAAAGCGTCGTGCACGTCTCTGCTGGTCAGAGAGAGATGGCCGCCTATTGTGCGCCTGCACAAGCCAAGGCATAATACAGTCACATCCATAATATAGAAGTTGACATTTCATCAAACAAATGGTTTGAAATGAAAAAGAGGCACTAAATAAGGTTTTCACACAGTTCGCGATTCTTAATATTCTATTTTCAATTTTTTTCACGAACATTTATTGCAGAGAAGGCCAAATCTTAATGGCAAGAATATACGACTAGAGCATGTGGGCACGTGTAAAATTGCAAGAAAATCACATACCCCAATTTCTGTTACAGCACAACAAGCCGAACATTTAACTTTTGGTGCACCGTAAGGATACATCAGCAACACAGCACAACCTCCACATTTCACTTGTCCAACTTGATGTTCTGCACAATGCAGTAATTTAAGATGAAGAACAAGACAATCATATTTAAAGAAACCTAATATCAAAAGCAAATACTTATACTCCCTTTGTCCCGGAAAGTTTATCCCATTTTGACTTTTTATGGTCAACATAAATGAAATTTGACCAAACATTGATGTCGATCTAATCATTCTAGTGAAATTCAAAAAATTGTATTTGACAAATCATTAAGTGATTTATCTATAACAATTTGATCATTAGATTGACACCAATGCTTGGTCAAAATTCATTTGTGTTGACCATAAAAAGTTAAAATGGGACAAACTTTCCAGGTCAGAGGGAGTAGTATATAACAAGCTCTAAGCATGATATCAAGAAGTTACATTTTTCTTTATTTATGCCAAATTTTCTTCGGATGTAGAACTAGTCATTCCAGTTTGGCGAAAATTGGCAAATGAAGGATTTACAGAAGTCTAGTGACACATCAATTCCATACTTAGCCCTTTAGGAAAGATGACAGGGACAAGAAAATACTGACCGGTTTTTCTTACCTAACCCAGGTTAAAAAAGATGTGGACTGTATTCAATGTCCACCGAACGATTCAAAACTTGGAGAATACAATTGAATTGACTTTAGAACCATCGTTATTATCAGATTCAAATTATCCATTATCATTTGCTTAGGACAAGACATGGAACGACTAAATGTTTTAGTAGCATAACAGATATGATATGAAGACAGAGAGATACAAACCAGAATATCTAAAGGGGAAAGCAAAGCTTAATACTAACAAATCAAGTGTTTTTAAGGTCTACTTCCAAGCTCTGAGAGGACAAGAGTGCGAAATCAGGAGCCTATTGCAAATGCAAGAAAGCTAACTGCTTGATGATTGACCATTTGAAAATAGATGTTGGGAAACACAAACATTGAGAGGGTGTTTTTTCTTTTTTCTTTTTCTTTTTTTTTTTTTTTTTTTTGCATTTATGAAACCAAATGCTTTGGTAGTAGTAGAATATAAACAAAACTTCTACCCAGTATATAGTAATCTCCCTCAAGTCAGAAAAGGTCTTTTCTTGCGTTGAGCTCACTTACTCCCTCCGTCCCACAAAAGTTAGTCCCTCTTTTTTCATTAATGAATTTTGAGCAATAATTTAGGTTACTTTTAAACAATGGAAAAGGAGAGACTAACTTCCCGGGACGGAAGGAGTACATTTTATGATCAGTCACAATTTTTTTTTTAAAAAAAAAAGTAGTTAAGCAATAATGCATCACTTAACAGTACAAAAGAAGGGTTAACAGTTTTTAAGTGATAGCCAATAGGAGAGGAAAAGAACCTTCAAGAACATAGTTGACAGTTTGACAGCAAGCACACTTAACATATGTAGCTCCTCTTGGATAACTATTCAACCGCCGACAAGAACCACAAACCAGTTGACCCTTTTCTGCATCAAATTACAAAGCTCGTATGGTGAAAAGATGAAAATGAGACCTGTTCATAATATAGGCACCATACTTATGACATCACGATAATTAGCCTTAAGATATAACCACTTACACAAGAGTTTAACCCACAATGGTTGAAGAGAAGAGAGAGACAACAATAAAAATCCATACATAAGACGAACTAGGAGTATCTTTTTCAACTTCTCAAATTTTTACTACCTTAAAGCATAGCGCAACAATTTAAATAATACTTTCAAACCCAATGGCTGATTTCAGTGGCTTAAATTTTGTATTCCACAAAAAATTCAATACTCTATTACACCTAAATTCATCATTTCTCCGTGTGAATAGAGAATTGAATCAGGTTTCAAATCAATAAACCAAACAACTGTCAAATTAAGAAAATTAACTGGAATACAGATGAAACAATGTAGAAATCCGAAGGTGAGAGAGAATATGAGAACAGGGGAAATTATCTCACGCAAAACTTGGTTTCTATTCTCTCCAGCTAAAGCAATAGTATATCCCATGAAAACCTACAATACCAGCCAATCAACTACGGACGTGTAGCCCATTTACACCACAAATCGAAATAAAGGAAAACGACATTGTTACCAACCATTACCTTCCACATACGAAACAAAACAACATAACTACCAACTTCTATCAAAACCAGCAATAATTCCAAATTTCAAAAGAAAGCCTTAATCCATAACATACTCTTTTAGACCACTTTACACAGTCAACTATCCAAATCATGCTCTGGTACGCAGGAATAGAATGAGAGTAATTTGATCATTTAATGATTTTTTTCAGTTTTCATTCCATTCATGTTAATGTTTCTACAAACCCAAACAAGCTATTACCAGTCCATTCCATGTGAACCAAACATGTTGTATTGACCGGTTTCATTCATATCCAAATCCCATGGGAATGAATTCCCCCTTGACTTTATTCCATTCCCACTGATTTCATTCATAAACCAGAAGCCACCTTTGATCATCCACAACATAGAGAAGATAGCTGCTGCTCATACCAAACCCTGAGATTTAGGTCATCAGGAGGAGATTTCGTTGGAAATCGAAATAGAAGAAGTCGACTTCATGCAGGTGAGAAATATACGAATGACGGCTGCATTAGGTTAGGTCGCTTCTAATAAAAGGTTTCACGGGGGTCTATTTTGCTACTAACAAGATCTCACAATATTACGGGTTTGAGATTAAAAGGGGGTTCTACTATAGCCAGTGTGCACCTGATTTCTCCCTTTTTAGTACCTTATGTCTCTCGCCTAGGCGAGAAGGAAACCTTAGCCTCTCCAACATGCCCTCGCCTGGATACCAAGGAGGAAGTGAATGGACGCCTTTTATAACTATGGTTGTAATTTTACCTGCATCTGCCATGAGAGTGCTGTCTTTGTACTCTCTGTGGTTTGTTTATATTAGCAAGTTGGACGATCTCGTCAAGTGCGCATAAGGCAATATTGAGCCTGATACACATTGTTCAGCTCTCTCTCATAGAAAAGTCTACAGCCACATAGAAAAGTCACGCGACAAGAGTTGCAATTGGTTTGCCCACAAACATAAAGAATGTAAACAATAGACCTGTTTTCTAACTTCATTTGCAATCATTTAACCGGAGTTTCAATTAACTGTTTATACACCAAATAAATTAGAGCACAGAAAACTGTAGTTTGTGTGAAACAGAAAGATAAATGATGATGGTAATAATCATAAGAACATTATTATTATTATTATTATTATTATTATTATTATTATTATTATTATTATTATTATTATTATTATTATTATTATTATTATTATTATTATTATTATTATTATTATTATTATTATTATATTATTATTATTATTATTATTATTATTATTATTATTATTATATTATTATTATTATTATTATTATTATTATTATTATTATTATTATTATTATTATTATTATTATTATTATTATTATTATTATTATTATTATTATTATATTATTATTATTATTATTATTATTATTATTATTATTATTATTATTATTATTATTATTATTATTATTATTTTATTATTATTATTATTATTATTATTATTATTATTATTATTATTATTATTATTATTATTATTATTATTATTATTATTATTATTATTATTATTATTATTATTATTATTATTATTATTATTATTATTATTATTATTATTATTATTATTATTATTATTATTATTATTATTATTATTATTATTATTATTATTATTATTATTATTATTATTATTATTATTATTATTATTATTATTATTATTATTATTATTATTATTATTATTATTATTATTATTATTATTATTATTATTATTATTATTATTATTATTATTATTATTATTATTATTATTATTATTATTATTATTATTATTATTATTATTATTATTATATTATTATTATTATTATTATTATTATTATTATTATTATTATTATTATTATTATTATTATTATTATTATTATTATTATTATTATTATTATTATTATTATTATTATTATATTATTATTATTATTATTATTATTATTATTATTATTATTATTATTATTATTATTATTATTATTAACAACAATAACACTAATAAAAAGATTTAAAAGAAGGATGAAAAATTCAGTTGAAAATTTCTAATTTGAGAGCTGGAAAATTAAGATGAATTAGGATAACAAGTTTCAGGATAGCATAAGAAAGGACTAGATTCTATACATCTCATGACAGTGTTTCTTCATTAAGTATGCCATTCGGTCATATGTTTGCATCTCTTGTTTGAGTAATATGTATAAATTGCTAGTCATACTTGTAGAATAATGAATACAGTCTAATAGAAGATCCAAATAAGAAACTGCCCGGACATTAGTAGAAGAAACAACTCACCAGAAGAATCTACCAATGGTGGAGGTTTTGACACTGGTGTTTGCGGTTTTGATGAATGCATGGAGTCCCAACCAGGAGGTGGCCCTTCATCCATGTCTTTGGGGTCCTGTTGGTCGCTCCCCGTTTTGGTATCTGAAATGTTTTCATATTAGCGCTTGCACATGTATAGCATCAACGTCTTTTATCAAATTGCCAAGAACAAAAAGTACTACGCTGGTAACAGCAAGCACCTTAATTCCGCATCAGTGGTTATTAGTTACAAGAGTAAAATTCAGAAATTCATAAATCCAGAGATATTTCCGCGGCAATCCATTGTGAAATACTCCCTCCGTCCCTTTTTAATTTACAAAAATGAGCATTGGAACAAGAATTAAGAAAATGATTGAAAAGTTGATGTGTTGTGAGTGTAGATAGTTGGGTAGGAGAGAAAAAGTGGGGTAGAGAATAGTAAGTGGGTAGTAGTTGTGAGTATGACAAGTGGGTCCCATTATTTAAAAAGTATTTATTTCCATTTTTGGATTTTGTAGATTAAAGTGGGACAGCTAAAATGACAATTTTTTTGTAGATTAAAGGGGGATGGAGGAAGTATATGTTTGCCAATTGCCAAAGGCAAGAACCAGCACATTTATTAAGGCGTAGATACTGCACAACACCAATCTTCAAATGTAATTGTGATACTGATGTGGAGTAATGACACAAATGAATGAAGAGATGTGGAGCCCCCGGAGATGTTTCATTGTCTAAAGACGAGATTCCTTGAACCTTGAATATTATATAATTTCCCAAGTATACTACAAAGGTTAATTTCATGGTCTACAAAAGTGCTAACTGCTAAGTAAGCCTACAAGTAAGACATTGACAATCAAAAACAGGCGTAGAAGGTGGAGAGGAGAGGGGGTAGAATGACATCATTAAGAAATTTGATAGAGGGCGACAGAACACAAGGTTAAGTGAAAAGATTCCATGTTCAAAAGATACCAACTAAATACTTGTGTCAACAAATGAACCAAAACAGGACTTAGTCAGCTGATTTTCAACTGACGTGTGATAGTTAAGCTACTGGTCCCACCTCACCTACGAGATCTTCTGTTCCACCCTAGTCACATGATAAAATTTATCACAAGTCTCTGATCCCGAAGCAGTGAAATCCAATCTCTGTGGTTATACTAGCAAACCATTCTCTCCCTACGGTGTGAAAATTTCTAATCCAAAAGGTTATCCCACAGAAGTAAGCATATATTAATGCAAGTTAAAAAAATTCTAATGCATGTCTAGAGATATGCACACACATCAATGTAGCAGATCAACGACAAAGGATCATATCTGAATTTAGTGAAGATAAGAAAGACATCAAATCATTATATATGTTGATCAGATCACTTATGAATTAGGCATCTATATTGACAGCTGAATTTGAGCTGAGAGCCTTGCACCAAGGAGAGGAAGTGAGTTCATCATACCTAGGAAGCAGCGAAATGATTAACGGCCAGATCGAGACTAGTGTGAAAAAAGGGAAAGGATATAGCACATCAACAAATCCTACCTCATTTATGACAAAGCAAACATGATGGGTTGCTTTTGTAAAAGTTGTGACAGACCTGATTGGGAAAAGACAACCAAGAAAGACCTAGTACCCCATCCATTCCTGAAAAAGAGATTAACAGTTCTTTTTGCGGTTCTTAGTACTCATTCGTTTTTATGAGCATTACTTTCACCATTTACCCTCGATTTTCTTGCTTCTTTGATTGATGGAATTCTTGTTCCTCAAAAAGGGTGAGTCTCAACCCTATATTAGAGCAGAAGGACGATCAAGTACTTCGAAGAAAAGACTCGCCTGAACAAATTGATGATGTTGGTGGTGCTGGTTGTGCTTGTGATGGAGGTAAGAAACCAGGTGGCGGTCCTTCTTCATCTTCCACGTCTTGTTCTTCATTCTCCATCTTCACATCTGGAAAATCCACAAGTTAGATCACACAACTCCAGGGTTAAAGGCAAAACTTCTCTTGTGCATACCTCGCCACTTCATATAGGGGATCTTTCATCTTAATTATTTAAACTCCACATCTATAGTACTGAAACTGAAAAAACAAATCTTGGAATTTAGCCATGTTACACATTACAATAGATTGTATCTATGAGGTTACTCATTTAAGGTGATCTCGCATTATTTCCCAGTTCTTGCCTCTGGTCTCATTTTGACTTGAATTTCCCATTACATCAACTACAGAAGGTAGGGTCAACCTCAGAGCATAGGAAACCCTTTCAATCGAAAAATATACAGTAAAAAATTAATATCCTGATCCAAATCCCAAACAAGTATTAGCATTTAAGATTTGAAACTTAAATTTAGAGATAGATCATTACGATGCTATAAGAAACTTCTAAATTGTTGATTGAACTGCAGGGACAGAGTTTCATTCCATATTGACCTGCTATCCAAATGGAATTCAGGATCAAATTACATATCCACATAGTACCATCAGCAGATTTTAGAATAACCCATTTTGAGTAACAGAACACTGACAAAACCAAGCATTAACTTAGTTTGGTGGCAAATTCTCATTATGTATTTCCAGAAGACAACAGAGAAATGGCTCGTGTCATGAACGACATAAAGAGGAACTAATTCACAACTGTAATACCTGAAAGTAAATACTTGAGTTGATTGTGCTCATGTAACTATAGCCTATGATGCTCGGAGTCTTCATTTCACCCTGCCGCACCCGTGTCGGATTCTCGTAGGCAAGTCCGACACATGGCTATTTTACACTGCATTTAGTGTAAAATCTTCTACTTTTTCCCGAATCCGACACTCGGATACGTACCCATATCGGATACTCCTAGGCGAGTCCGAGTCACAAAGAGTACGATAAAATAACATGATATAACAGAACCCCGAGGTAAAAGAATAAAATTTAACCAGCCAATCAAAAATAAACTATTCTAACACTTATTTTTCATAAGCCAATTATGAGACAATTATCATGAACTTGTGATGGAAACAGTTGTGCCAAAACAAACTTGAAAGAATGCTAACATGCGATGAACAGGTAATGAAGTGAACTACAGCTTCTGATAGATTAATCAACAATTGGGACCTTGACTTCCATCAAGAGAGAAAGACAAGAGCGTGTTAGAACCGATTATTTACAACAATTTAATACAAAGGGTATTATTCAAAAAAGTGACAGGCGGATAGGGTTGAAGGGTTCCCTATAAATCTGATGGCACTTCTTACTAGGTTTCGTAAAGAGCTCCATATGATGGAAGTCTTATTCCTCATAAAGGCTGAGTATAGACCCTATGAATAGAAAGTAGAACTGATGGACAATCAAGTATTAAGAAGAAAAGACTTGCCTGAAGAAATTGACGATGTTAGCGGTGCTGATTGTGATTGCGGAGGTAAGAAACCAGGTGGCGGTCCTTCTTCATCTTCCACCTCTTGCTCTTCATCCTCCATCTTCACATCTGGTAAATCCACAAGTTAGCTCATGTGACTACAGGGTTCAGGGCAAAAACTTGTGCATGCCTCACCACTTTATAAAGGGGATCTGTCATCTTAATTATTTGAAATCCGCATTTCTAGTATTGAGATCTTTTTTATGTTAGAGTTCAACCACATTACACATAATAGAATAGATTGCATCTATGAGGTTACTTATTTGAGTTATGCTGCTAATATGGACATGCTTTTATTATCAAATTGGAAAATAGATATATCTAGTAGCATATGATTAGTGGAATTTAGTCAGTCCGCTCATATTAACAAAAAGTGTTATAGAAGATCGAAAAAAGGCACAAAAGGGACAGATCTTCACAAATAACGCAAGTGGAACTCACCAGATGGAACTGCTGGGGATGTTGGTAGAAGCTCTTGAGCTTGTGGTGGACACACGGAATCCCATCCAGGTGGACGCCCTTCTTCACCGTCTTGCTCACTCTCCATTTTCATATCTGATCAGTTTACATGTCAGATCTTCTAGACCTAAATAAGCAACAACTCTTATGCATCCCCTACCCCAACACACACACAGAATAATGTATGGGTTGTATCAAATATGGCAACTGAAAACAGATAAGACTTCCTGCAAATGCACCAGCCATTCCTAAACCGAACATTGGCTGCAATGCATATATACAAGAAAGTTTGGATGAGGCTTTGAGAAGGGGAAGGGAAGGAAATAGTGAAAGCAAATAACAAGACAAATCTGGTATAATAATTAGTTAATTTTTATATTGGCCACATTTGATGTTTTTGGTCAACACAATAAACTTTGACTGAACATTAATGTCAATCTTATCATCCTAATGAAATTCTAAATTTTTTATTGATAATTTGTTTAGTGTGACATTAATGTTTGGTATTGGTCAACGATCACTTGTGTTTACCACCAATATAAATGGGACTGAGGGAATATATAACGTTGACCATGGGCGGATCTTATGTTGTAGAAGAGGGTACACGTGCACCCGGTCAATTGAAATTTGTAGTTAAAAATGTTTTTTTTCTTAAATCCTGAATATTAAGTGCACCCGCAGATTGTCTATATTTATAACACCCTGATTATAATCACAAGTAGCTCTGTGTTCTGGCGGCAACGTTTTTCTTAAAAGTTGTTTGATGCAAGCCACTCAGGTTCGAATCTCTCTGCTAGCCAACCAAGACATTTTTTTTCCTTCTCTCTCATTTTCTACTACTCCAACTTAACAAGGCCACTTTGAGTTTCCTCCAATAATTTCAAATATAACTACTACTTCCTCCGTCTCAAAAAAATGATCTTCACGTTTGACATTTTTCATTGTCTCAAAAAGTTTTTCTCATTTCTACAATTTAGGCTTAAATGTGCATAAACACAATATAGCTAGTGAAACAAATGCTCATATCTTTAAAAAGTTTGAATAGTCAAACGTGAAGATCATTTTTGGACGGAGGGAGTATATTTTTTATTCTCTCTCATTTTCTACTACAAGTTTATATAACTAGTCCACTTTAGGTTTCTGTCAATTATCTCAAATATAATTAATTAATGTTTGGGTCTTCTTCATTATTTAATTATTTTTTCTATCTTAAAATGAATAACCTTTTTACTAAAACCTTTGTTCGTAAATATTTTTTCTATCAAAACATTTTTTCTATTCATTATATAGTTGCAAATATACTTTTAATTGTAGTGGTGTATCATATTGTAATTTAACCGCGTTTCGAAAAAATATGTTTTCAAGTTTTTTAGTGTAAATTGTGCACCCGCTGTCAAAACATCCTAGATCCGCCACTGACGTTGACACACAGCAAGCAAAAGAATGAGTATGAAGTGTCCGCAGAATGCCATGACTTGACAAAGGTCCATAAGCTGAAGCAAAGGATCCCTGAATGACTGGTTCAGCAAAAGAACAGAATTCAGGAAGGCAAAAGCAGCATACACTACTTGGCTACTGCAACTTGAAAACTGACAAGCTTACTTAAGCAGCTGATTTCCTGCCTCCTAATACCAAAGAATTTGCAAGATAGGCAAACGTGCAATCTGGATAACGTAAGTCAGTTGTGGATCTAGTCTAGTATACATACAAAGTACAAACAATGCTTACTAAGTGGATGCCGAGAAGCACACCCATAGTTACCAGGAACGTGGGACGTTTCGGAACGCGGGACGGGTACGGGAACGAGGAACGTGACTTAGTAAATTTTGGGAACGCTTGGGGTAGGATCAATTGGAACGTGGTACGCTTTATATTGAAAACACGTCACTAAGTTGAATATAATAGCATATATATACACACACATTTACATATATTTAGTTATATATACTTTTACGGAGATAAAAGAGTATAATGTAAAGGCGGATAACCATAAAAGATTGTAAATGCAAACAAGATTCTACGTTGATAACAGTTTATTTTCCGGTACGATTGTTTGAGTACTTTGGGTCAAGTTCCCTTGTGAACCCGGGACGCGTGTTCCCGGGACGTGGGACGAGGGGGGGTTGGGAGTTCCCGGTAACTATGAGCACACCTACAAATAATAATGATCTCCTAAGGGCTTCCGTCATCGATGATGTAGCAGAGAGGACATTTTTACGGCTCAAAGGAGAATAGAAGAAAAGGCATACATATGTACTTCCACAATTTCCCCAGGAGTATCAATAAAACCAACTTCTAAACATATTAATGCATAATGCTTATGAAAGTTAACTTCAATGGGTATATAGCACGTTTAAAACATTCCTACAAGTAACGTAAAACTGAGACCGAAAAGAGCAAAAACAGCTTAGCTTATATGATAAAAGAAAATAGTATGTGGTCTTAGTATCTTTAATTGTGACATGCATACCCCCACAATACAAAACAACCACCAAATAAAACCCACAAACTTGTATTCATAGAAAGAAAAATAAACAGATGATAGAAATTCGGTTATCCTAGGTCACATAGCACTACCAACCTCAAGTAAAGATTCTGAAGCTAACGAAGTAAATAGGACACAATGAACTGTTTTAGGCCTTAATTACATCAAACAAAGAATTCTGAAAATCCCAAGAATTTCAGTTTTATAAACCTACTTTCATCTTCCCAGTTAATCAAAACTTATTTTTGGTGATTCATAGTAATGCTTGAGCAAAAAACAAACAAATAATTCATTTTTTTTAAAATGATTAAATGATAGCAAAACCTGCTAATGGGTTTTGCTTATAACCCCCAAAAAGAAAAAGGGTTCAGTTTTTCAACATCAATTGCAAGCATTTGGTGTATAAACGAAGAAAAATCAAGAAAAAAAAAAGGGAAAGAAATAGACCGGTAGAAGCAGGGAGAGGTGGCGTAGAAGGCAATGTCGGAATTGGTTGCCACCCTGGCGGCGGCCCATCATCGTCTTCTTCTTCATCACGTTGGTTGGTTTTGGGGATTTTGACGGCCAACCTGGTGGTGGTCCCTCTTCGTCTTCCATCTCTCTCTCTCTATAACTAATACCTGGTGACGATATTAACTGGAATGGAACTAGCACTTGCTTAAATTTAGTCAAGAGCTTTCAGTGAATTTTGAAAAGCGCAGCTCACTTTCTTGTTTTTCTCTCTCTCTCTCTGCAATCTAATTTTTTTTTTTTTTTTTTTTTAAGGATCCTGCAATCCAAATGTTTTAAAGTTCCAAGATCTAAGCTTTTTTCTGAAAAGAAATTTTGAATAAATATATACTCCCTCAGTCCCACTCGAATTATGTTTTTGGTCAATTAATTTATACTTTGACCAATAATTTGAAGAAAAAAAATAATGATGCTAATAAAAATTTAAAAATTGTTATTGTATCACGATTAATAATAAACTAAATAACTATTTTTAGATTTTCATTGAGCTAATTATTTTTCTTCAAATTGCTGATCAAAGTATAAATTATTTGCCTAAAAATCTTAATTTTGGAAGGGAGAGAGGGATTATAAATAAAAACCCCATAGTAATCCAAGTTCAATAGACTCGACTCACTGATTTGGTTGGGCATGAAATCATTCATGGCAATTTGGGATATGAATTTTTTTTTTTTCTGAACAACAAAGTTATGGGACATTTTTTGGTAACGAACAATCCGTCTAAAGTTTTGGGGTTAAATTTGGCATAAAGGTAAAAATGGTGGCTAAGTGAAAATTATACCCTCTGTATCAATGAATGTTAAAAAAAAAAAAAAAAAAAACTCAAATTGTTTTTCACAAATAACTTTAAATATTCTTTTGTGCATTCATTTTGATCACAAATTTAAATTATTCAAATTGATAGCAGTTTTTGCACCAAAAAAGAATGGGAACATATCTCCCAATTTCAAACACTCTGCGCAGAACAGGAACAAGTTTTAGCAAAAGATACCAATTCCAAACACTCCACGGCAATAGAACAAGGAAGAAATCAGCCTTAAAATGGATCACATGGTTCCCGTTACACCAATTATAATCTTGAAAACCAACTATCTTCTACAGAATTTATAATACTCCCTATTATTATATTATGTCCGTCAGAGTTTCCAGCATTTTGTACAATTTTCCTTCAAGCTTTCCCAACTATCACACTTCAGGTTCCCAATACGCATAACCAAGGAACAAGTTTCCTGAAAACAACCTAACAACCAATGAAGCCAAGGATATGGTCATACCCGCTATTCAGAAAACTTCAAAACCGATGCGCGTTATAAGAAGAGCATAACGCATATCAGGCTCCTTTCTTCTTCTCATCTTTGGCTTGTTTCACATCCTTGGTTAGCATTCTAGGTGCTATAGCCATCGACATCAGCTCTTGGAACAGAAGCTTACATGCATAAGGTATATGCACCTGCACATACATAACATTAATCAAATGGTGTACTCTCGCTTAAAGACACTGAAAACAGAAAAACGGATTGCTTGACAAGAATAAATTGATGTTTTCACCTGAACAATATCAGTTTTGTTCTTGCAACTTCTGCATTCAAATGAATTCTTCTTGAGGTTAGCAATCGCAATCAAACCACAACGCTCACAGACATGAACCCTGTACGCATCGCTTTGGTCAAAAAGTCTTTCCTTGAGAAAATTGGCAGCACCATGAGCAATCATGCAATCGCGTTCCATTTCACCAAACCGAAGCCCCCCATCACGTGATCTTCCCTCAGCAGGCTGCCTTGTGAGGATCTGCACGGGCCCCCGCCCACGAGAGTGGATCTTGTCATCAACCATATGCTTCAATCTTTGATAGTATGTGGGGCTCAGAAATATCATAGCTGGAAGACGCCGTCCAGTGTGACCATTGTACATGGTCTCAAACCCACGCATCTGGTACCCACATTTGTCAAGAGCTTTACTAATATTATCCACCTGTAACATCAAAATATAAGAAATCAATATCATACTCCCTCCGTCCCAAAATGAAACGGAAATTACTCTTGATCTAGGTCATTCATTTTGGGATGGAGGTAGTATAACCAAACACATTTGATATGAACAGCAATGAAACAAAGAATCAAACTCACAGTAACATCTGTAAAAGGAGTGGCATCTCCTTCCTTTCCCATGTGAGCTGCCACCTTCCCCATGATACACTCAATAAGCTGACCGATTGTCATGCGTGAGGGAATAGCATGGGGATTCACGATGATATCAGGATTGATGCCTTCAAGAGTCCATGGCATGTCTTCTTGAGTATAAGTCATTCCCACAGTTCCTTTTTGACCATGCCTACTGCTAAACTTGTCTCCTATCTGCGGTATTCTTACTGATCTAACCCTTACTTTAACAAATCTCAACCCATCAGCATTGGTTGTCAGCAACACCTACATGAGCATCATAGAGAGTCAAAATAGAAGAAATACCGGGTGGTCTTTTTGACCTACTCGGTAACACCAAAAAAAATAAAAATTCATGAATGAAACTAAAATTCAACTCATAAGTGTGGGTCTGGATTCTTTTTGTCATACAAAAAGGATACTTTTTTGCAGAGTTACAAGCGATGAATATACCTGATCGACCATCCCTGTTTCACTGTGTCGCAAGCTTGTACTATGATCTTTCTTAGTGCACCGAGTAGCTTGTCCCTGAGAGTCGTCTTGAGCAATGGGAGTGGTTTTTCGGATGATCACATCTTCACCTCCAACTCGTGTACCCTGATATATAATGACAGCTCCATCTCAGGACATAAAACTAAGGGAAAGACGAGGTGAAATAACAACTGCTCATATACTCACTGGAGGAGCAAGACCGTCATCATCCAATTTATCATAAGAGCCATGTCGCATACCCTGATAACAGACCATAGTCAAATAGAGATCTTGGACAAGAATGAGCACAAGCCACTAAACACAACAGAGCTTACCATGGTATTAGCTCTATCCGGACGGCCGAAATCTTCTTTAACAAGTGTTCCCATCTTCTTCTCCTCGTCCCTGTCAAGGGAAGATGATAAGAATGGCAAAACATGAAAGAGAAAGAGAAAGGAAATCGATAAGCAATTCAAGAATCTCCCACCAAAAAAGAAAAGGTATTTACCTGTATGAACGGAAGAATAGTGATCTAAAAAATCCACGATCTATTGATGACTGGTTCATAATGACAGAATCTTCTTGGTTGTACCCAGAATAGCAGGCAATGGCAACAATTGCGTTCTAAGCACAACATATAAGAACATTCAGGAAAACTATAAAACTGAATATTAAAGACAGGGGACTCAAGTCTGAGTACTCACAATTCCAGCTGGAAGCTGTCTAAAGTGCAAGTGCTCCATAGCTCGAGTGGTAACAAGAGGTTTCTGGGGATAATACAGAACATAGGCCAACGTATCCTGGAAGGAGTAGAAAAGCAAAATGAACAACATAAATATATATATAAAAAAAAACAAAAAAAAAATGATACAAATGAAGAGATAGAGATCAGAGAGGATTAAATTCTCCTTACCATACGGAACTGAAAATTTGTTACATATATTCCCATGGCTTGCTTACCCATAGCTGACTGATATGTATTACGGGGAGACTGCTTGCAGAAAGAAAAAGTCATTACAGGTTATAAAGATAAAATCACATTAAGAGAAGCTCATCACATAATAGGCATACCTGGTTGTGATCAGGGAATGGTATAATAGAAGCACATACACCCAAGATTAGTGATGGATGAATTTCACAATGCGTATAAGTTTCAGAGTAAGCCTCCTTCGGAGAGAGCCTTGCACTTATGAGATCCTACATTCAATCACAATATACTTTTAAGCAAGTTGTGTGCAGAATATTTGCCTAATCAAATCAGAGTGTGCCACAGGCATTCAAGTCAAAACAATCATGTTGGTACTCACACTGATGGTCATGGAAATCCTAGTAGTTTCCTCCTCTTCCGTGTCGATATACTCTATGAAGCCCTTGGCTACAAGATCATGCCAGCCACCATCATCTGGGCTTTCCTGCAAAAACAGAAAGAAACAAAATGGAGACTAAGATAACCAAGAGCCGTGTCCCTCTCAAAAAGGAGTCTTTAACTATGGTCGAGAATACCCTTTGTTGCAATGCTTGAATATCCTTCTTTTTTATAAGAAGTCTCTGCTTCTCGACTATAAATAACGGGCGACTGCAACGACCATAATCAGTATAGATCCGGAGTTCATTCAAACGGATATCCCTGACCACTCCAACTTCAGTATTTACATCAACCTGGTTGTTTTAATAACACAGGTTCAGCAATTAGAGACTTCTACTAATACTCCTATAAAAGCAGGAATACCATTTCAAAGAACAAGGCGCAATATATTGTTCAAAAAGTAACCAGAAGTGAACTAGCAGCATATAGAGTATAGACCACTTGCATAAAAAAATTAGCAGGAGGTTCTACATATTCTACTCTACATAAATAGCTGAAAATAGATTTGTAGTACTCACCCGTCTTCTAAGCAGTCTCAGTGTCTTCACCAACATGTCAGGATCACGATGGACTCCAATCCAACAACCATTGACAAAGATTTTTGTAGCTTGGGGAATCACAGCGGGAGAGATTTCCTAGAGCCAACAGGCAAGTAAAAGGAAAACATAAATGAAGACTGCCTAATAATTAGCATCAATCTCACAGAACTTAATGATGCTCACCTCAAAATTTTCAGTACTCCACTCGTCCAAAAACTCCAGAATAGGATGCGCTGCTGATCCAACTGTAATGTATACCATCAATGCAAGATTCTTCACAAGCCCACAAGCCTAATGTAACAACACGATATGTCCATCAGTGCCATCAAGTAAACATAACACAAGAGAGTGTTATCCTTGCAAACACTCTCTAGTTTACGACACTTACTTGTCCTTCAGGTGTTTCTGCGGGACACATCATTCCCCACTGCGAATTGTGCAATTGCCGAGGCTTTGCCAACTTCCCTGGTTTAAGTACAAAATAACATTATTGAAGGGGAAAAACAAAGTGAACAACAAAACTATGCACTGTAAGGTATCCAGCATTAGAAGAACTAAAAACCCCCAATGCTAATAGGCAGCAATAACCCAGATCACCAATGAGAAACATATAAACAAGTACTACCTCTGTCCCTAAATGAGTGTCCAAATTTCATTTTAAGGGACACTGAAAATCTCAACTTTTTGAACAATTTGGTAACAACGATTCATATATAATCTTGTAATCTCCCTTCCAAACCTTTAGTTTTGCACATATAAAGAAACCGGTGAAAAAAATTTCGAAAAAAAACGTTTAGGGAGAAAGTTATGTTCAAAAAAGACACTCATTTAGGGACAAAGATTTCTTGAAAATGGACACTCATTTAGGGACAGAGGGAGTACTAATTAGAGAATAAGTTTACCTTCACGGCCAATGGGCGAGTTCAATCTTCGCAAATGCGACAAAGTGGATGCATATGTTAAGCGATTTAACACCTATGAAACGTTAAGAAAGATTTGTTCACTTCGGCAGAAACTTGTATTGATGCGAATAAAAAAGAAATAAAAGATATAATTAAGAATGATTTGTTCAATACTATTTGCATAAAAGAAAAATATGACATCAATTCAAGGAATTAACAGAATGAGTGAAACTGATCTAGATGGAAAGACAGCAAAAGTGATACTAAACACGAACCTGTGAAACACCAGCTCTTGTACCAGCTGCATTCGCCTGACCCCAATTTCCAGTAGCAAGTGAATATTTAAGGCCACTGGTGATTGTTTTCGCCTTAATTGCAAATTGTAGATTGACATCCTTCCCATTATCAACACACTGTAGGCATATGAAAATGTTACTCCAGTCGTGAATATGAAAATCCTCTAAGTGTCGCAGAAACTAAAAAAGACTACCTTCTGGACATAACCTCTCACGTCCCTTGTTAGCTTTCTAAACAACTGCATTATAATCAATAGATTTGATGAATTCAAATAAGTAAAATACATCAAAATAGTGTTAACTTCTAATATATCAACCAGTAACAAACCATTCTAAACAGCCCCCCCCAGCAACGGACCAGCGAGATCTAGCCTTTTGTTGCCATAATGATCCCTATCATCCTCAGCCCTTCGGCCAATTGCACATAACAGAAGCCGGTGAATGATATATCTGGTGAGAGTACATATAGGTTAGTTAACAAGACACCAAATAGAGATGCACATTTAAAACAAGCAGAACTCACCCAAAATAATATGCTTTCTTTGTTTCACAATTTTCTCCGACCCCAACATTTCCTTTTGAAGAATTTCTCGTGCATACCTGTAAATAAACATGAAAAATTTCTATGAGAGACAAATAAGGGAACCCTTCACACCTCAATACAGCCATTATGAGGATGCATACTTTATTCTCTTCTCCTTCGTAACACCAACAGTGGACCCTCGTTTCCCAATGTAATCCAGTGCCACCTGCAGGATGAGAGAGCATGCAAAGCAACTATCTCAGAAAGGTAAGCATGCACCGAACCACCACTCAGTGAAAAACACAAAAAAATGGGATGCTGAAGTCTGTTATAGGTTCACAGACACCAGAATATAATTAGACATAGTTTGATTACTAACCCCTAGGTCCATAATGAGTGTTATGTATCAATTTTAGTAGGTACCACCACCTCTTCCAAGTGTCACTTTTCGTCACAAACGCCAGTCATTAAAGACAGATCATCGATTTTGATTTAAAACCCCAAAATCGACACAACAAAACTGAGAGTCTAATGAAGATATTTGAGTTCCTAACTAGTCTAGTAAGTGTATGTATCAAGTGAAAGCGTGTTCCAACTAGGAAATGAAATGGGCCCACCTAGAGAAACTCTAGGATGAAACGGACACATGAAAATTATTTATTGTTAATAATAATAATAATGTATCTTTGTAACTCAACTGAGATCAAACAGAGCGAAGTAAAAATCCAGACTCCAGAAGATACCATAGTAACTAACATTAATGAGATTCCATTGAGATCGAGATCACAGTAAACACAAGCAACATACGTACCTGTTGGTTTTGTATTACAAAAGCTTCTTCTAATGAAGGCCTCAGCAATTCCATCATTTGAGTATCAGCGAAATCATAACAGATGTGCTCTAATATATCTTTATCAGCAACAAACCCTAATGCTCGAAACACAATAATAATAGGAATCTCAGTTCTAATGTACGGAAGGGTGGCTCGGATGTACTGGCCTGAGGAACCCTGCAGTAAAAGAGATAATCGCAAAAGGTATAGGAAATTATTAATTTTCACAATCAAAGATAGACAAACAAGAAAGGAGAAATTGTGCTCGAGCAAAACAGTCCACAAAATTATTATCACGACTCCTTACCCCTTTGGCACAAGTTCGAGAGAGCATTCGCACAAACATGGTACTTGGTAGCCTATTTTGTGATTCTGCCATTGACCGGACTTCCGCCACGAAAGCATATTTGTTTGGCTGTCTCTTCTTGAACACGTAGACGTGATTGGTGCTCATCTTCTCCTGAGCAATTAGAACCTTTTCACTGCCATTGATAATGAAGTACCCACCTTGATCATAAGGGCACTCTCCAAGTTCTGTCAAATCCTTCTCTGAGTTCTGATATAATGTGCAATAACTCGATCGGAGCATTATGGGAACCTGATGATGCATGAAAGTCAAAAGAAAGCAGTCAATATTCATACTAACAACAATCAATTCTTCTCCAAGGCTGTCGTTCTGTATACCTTTCCAATGAACACCTTTGTAAAATCCTGGGTTTCAGTGACTTCCTCTCCGTCATGTCCTTTTTTTATAACTCTCTTCTTGACATCCACATACAAGGGAGCTGAGTATGTTAAATTCCTTAACCTGGCAGCCTTAGGAAATAATGTGGCAGTTTCTCCATCTGATTCTGTCATCATCGGTTTACTCAAATAAATCTGACCAAAGCTAATCTTATAGATAGTCTGCAAAAACAACATAAGAAAAGTTACATAAGATACCAAAAAAGTTCACAGTTTTCCTTTTGTCTATAATTACACTAATTAAGTCCCAAATGCCACTTTGCCCTCGGAAAATTATTATGGAAGATTATCCAAAGCAGAAAAAAATTAACTTCTCATCAAGCTACTATACTTATATTATTACATCTCTCCGTAGTAGACACTTACTATTAGAAAGTACATTATTAACCTCTATAGAGTATGGGAAAGGTCTGATATTCCCAAACTATTACTCCCTCCTTTCCTACATGAATGTCCAGTTTTGATAGAAATTTATCCCTAAATGAATAACCATTTTCCAACACCCAAAACGTTAAATCTACAACAATATTATATTCCAATGAATACTTGCAAAACTAAAAGTTGACAAAGTGGATACGGGGTACTAAAGAGTATTAACGTCACTACAACAAAATTTTTCTTAGAAGTCTAAATATAAAGTAAATGATTATGTTGCCTTTCATCCATATGCAACTAGCGACCAATACGATTATCATTCACCATTGAACCATGTCAACAAGTGATTTCTCTGAAATGAACTAAGATGCTTGGTCTAAATCTCAATGACACATATTCATAGACTTTTATGTCAGCCACATCATCACAAAAATTCTTGTGTTACTAGGTTATTAAGTTAGGTTCCCATCAACTCTCCAAAAACACATAGCGAAAGGTGGCAATACAAATTGCTCCAATTGCAGACACATTAATCAATCCAAATCCCCCAAACACGTCAAAGAGACCAATTCCATTTTTTAACTGGCATTTCTACAAGTAACTAACCAACTGACAGACAAAAAGCTCAAACACTAGGATTAATTTTTATCTCCCCTTCATGATCATAAGTTGTACTCTACTTCAATTTCTATCAACTACCCGAAATCATTTAGAAAATGCACCTTGCTGGGATGCAGGTTGCAAGACTCGAGTGAATATACTTCAAAACCACTGACTAACTTGAATTGCTTGATTAACGTAACATGTGCTCTGAACTAGCAATGCTCTATAGATTTCCAACTTTCTACTAGTAATATGTTATTCCTTAATAACCCAATTGGTGTAGAATTTAAAGCAAGAGCTTCGAAGACACTTCCCGTTTATTACTCCCTCTGTTCCTTTTTAAATGTCGTTTTAACCCAAAACACAACAACCAATAAACCCATTAATCATACCTCCAAATTCCATATATACCCTTCTCCTCCACATTAACTCTTCACCTCCCTAACATAATTAATGTGTCCCTTCTCACATGCCTACATGGGAATTATGGGAATTAGGAAAGAGAAGCTGACTGATGGCAATAAAGATGGACTATTTGGTCCATTGCACCAAACCAACACAAGAACGTCAAATAAAAGGAAAAAAAATGGAACTCTATAACGTCTTTAAAAAAGGAACGGATGGAGTATAAAAAAATAAAAATAAAAAAAATAAAGTACAATAAATTATTTGCGCCAACCCTATACATTAATGCTGCAACTCCAAGCCTTTCAAACACACATTTTGGACCAATAAACTCCCCCATAGTTTCTTATATACATGGGTTTTTACCAACTATCTACAACTCCTATCAGAGTATACTATAACCAAACCTCCACACCAATATAAAGTTCGACCATTAGAAAGGTTCTATCGAGGATTCTCTGTAATAACCCGAACTTACTTTTTTTATATTAAACTCTTAATTATTAATGGGCCAAACTTTAATAATTAGTTTAGTTTAGTTATTGGGTCTAAAGTAGAAGGCCCAATTCATTAACTAAGAAGGATTAGGAGTCCAATTTAAATTAGGGAATTGGGAAGCCCTATTAATATAAATACCCTCTCTTAAACCCCTAATATTATAATACTCTACCGAAAAGAAAGAAAAGACGGAAGAGGAAGGGGGACGGCGATCGTATAGATCACAGAGAGAGAGAGACGGTGAAGGGGAAGAAAAGTGAGGAAGGATCGAGTTCACAAAGGTAATCCTAGAACCCTTAAACTCTTCTCTTCATCTTTGTAAATCAAATTGTTGGATTAAGAAACCCTAAGTTATGGATTGATCAACTAGGGTTAAATAGTATGCAATTAAGGAAGAAAAATATGGATTGTGGAAGTGTGTGTCTGCGTGTGTGTGCTGGTGCACATCTGGGGGTGCTGGTGTGCGTGTGTGTGTGTGTTTGTGTGTGCTGTTGTGTGTTTGTGTGTGCGTGTGTGATACAGAGTGTATGTGTGTGTACTGTAATGTGTTTGTGTGTGCGTGAAAGTGCAGGAGATGGTGGGTGTGTGTGTGTGGGCTGATGGTGGGTGTGTGTGTGTCTGAAGTGTGGGTGTCTGAAGTGTGGGTGTGTTCAGAGTGGTGGGTGTACCAGTGTGTGTGTGAATCAGAATGGTGGGTGTGTTTGTCAGTAGGTGTACTCAGTAAGTGTGTGCAGAAAGTGTGAAATCAGTGTGTGTAATTTGTGTAGTGAAATTGAGAATTGGGGATTGACTGATAAAAACCCTAGGGGTGTTGTAGTCATTCTTAAAGTTATTGGTTAACTAGGAAAGGGTGATAGATGACTAAACCATGAAATTAATCGAGTAAAAAGAAGTAAATTGGGACGGAAGTAAAATAGTATTTTTCTCATGTCTAAGGCTAGACTATTTCATATTGTAGATTGTCCAAGCGGAGTAAAGCAAGCTAGTAGAACACGAAGCTAAGGTAAGGGATTACGCTCTTAGTTGTGTATTGATTCTTAATCCTTTGTTAGGATTTCCCAATCTCTGTTTTTATAAAGTAAACTATCTGTGTGGCTAGATAGTCTTTTAAACTATTCCGTTCTGCGAATTGTTCCGTCTTTTGTTATCCACTCTATTGATATGGTTATTGTTCAATAGGGTTATCATGTGTATGATTGATTTTGTAACCTTGGTGTCCAAGTGAGATGTGTATCTTTTAAAAAGTGATCAAGTAAAGTTTGTAAAGTTAAGCTTTGTGTTGTAAAAGCTCTTTAAAGTGAATTCTTTTAATAAGTAAAGTGACTACAGTTATCCATAATCCCGAAACGGATAAGTGGACCCCTTACAGTTATCCATAGTTCTAAGTTGAACATGTGGACCCCTTTGCGTTGCTTGATGAAGTAACGTAGGTTATCATGATATACCGATTTTGGGTGCGGTCAGTAGAAACCCGAGCCCTGGGTACAGCACGTGCTTAATCCCTAAATGAAGTAAAGTAAAGGAAAGAAAAGTAAAGTGTGAGTAAAATGTTGTGTTTTGCAAACTGCCTCTGAAGCCACGTATTTTCAAGTAATGAATTGTTTTCATCAAGTAAATGTTTCTTTTCAAACTGAGTGTTAGTTTGATCCTTGAGTTATATCCGTTCATTGTAATTCATTGTTACCGTTCGTTTCGGTCATCTCCTCTTAGTACCCGAGGGGATACCGTATGAACTTACTGGGCATTGTTCGCTCATTCCTTTCATCTTTTTTTCTCTCTCCAGGTTATAAATAAGCAGATCAAGAGTCGCAAGGTTTGGCGGCTTAGGAGTTATCTTTTAATAAAGTTAATTAGTGGTTATGTTTCCGTTACGGTTAAGTTATAAACTTTATTTTCCGTTAGTTACTGTTTGAGCTAGTGGTTTGTACTAGCCGTTGTGGATTTGAACGTTGGTTAAAGTTTGAATTGTGGTTATTTGTAGCCTTTGGGCATTCTGATTTTGGGATTTATTCGTATTAAGTTATTATTTAATTGTAGTGAAAAGTTGGGGTGTTACAGTTGGTATCAGAGCCCCGGTTTAGGATTACTTGGGAGACTCAGACTTAGGAGTTAAGACTATTGGGAGAAGTAGTACTTAACGATGTTGGGCTTTAGAACTCTGATAAGAACAAAGTATTATTTTGAAAGCACTAATTGAGGAAACCTGCTATTTAGAGAAACTTTCCATTTTGGGAAACTTTCTAAGTTTGGAAACTTTCCTTTTATAGAATCTTGCTATTTTAGGAAAGAACCTACGATAAGATTTCCTCAAGGAATGTAAGTGAACACTTTGGGAGTGACACTTGGAGGGTTACACTAGAACGTTATTTTTTTTAAGTTGCTTATGCAATTGATGATAATAGTCATATAC
Source organism: Campanula takesimana (assembly GCA_026119855.1). Classification (NCBI taxonomy): domain Eukaryota; kingdom Viridiplantae; phylum Streptophyta; class Magnoliopsida; order Asterales; family Campanulaceae; genus Campanula; species Campanula takesimana. Next base: position 158,627 of record JAOWBW010001330.1, read on the forward strand.
CTTTGAGTTATATGGTATTGATAATGGTTATATCCTAATTGTAAGTTAATTACGGACTTAGAAGAAGCCGGAAGATGAAATTGAAGCAAAGAACAATTAAGAAAAGAGTGATTCAGAGATATGCACTCAAGATTCAAAAGTTAACTGAAGACTTAGAAGCTGAAAAGACCAGAGTAAGCTTTACACTAAAGGAGCGGATGCAAGATAGGAAAGCATTACTAGACACTTCAAAGAACTGGAAGAAGTAAAGGATACCATGAATCAAAGTGAGAAGTACTATCATGAAACCAGAGAAGAAGCTCACCAATGGTTTTATGAATTGAAAGATTTGAAGAAAAATAGAACTAGAGAGTAGGAACCGACAACACTCATAGGTAATGAAGCGCCAAATGAGGAAGAATTGGTGGCTAAAGAGGAAGTCGAGGACGTAGGAATAACATTGGGACAAGGAAGTTACCCCAATCATTATTGATGATGGTGAAGAACTGGAACAAGAGATGGTACCGGTTCGTAGGCCAAGAGGTTCTAAGGGAGTTCCAAGGGTGCCAAATGGAAGGCCTAGGGGAAGCCTAAGGGAAAGCCTAGGGAGGTGTTCCATGATTGAAAAGTGGGACATAGAGTTTATTCTTATTTATAGTATTGATAGTTAGTTCTAGTTTAGAGAAAAAAATACTAGAATTTTGTTTTGTTAACTTTTATTCCAAGAAGATCCTCGTAGTAAAAGTTATAATTCATTTAAGCAAATAGCTTTGTTAATTGTCTTGTTCTTAAGCTTTATGACGGGTGAGCTATTTAGAACAAAGAAGTACTGGTCAAGTGAAAGGACTATGAGTATAAAATGGCTTATTGAAACGGCCAAAGTGAAATTAGTTTTGGTCTAGTGAAATGATCGAAACAAGAATAAAGTGACCTATTGAAACGGTCAAGTACAAAAGTAAATGGCTTATTGAAACGGCCAAGTGTGAATGAGAGTAGGTCTAGTGAATCGGCCTGATAGTAAGTAAAGTCTAGTGGAATGTCTTCGCTAAGTAGAGTTGGTCTATTGAAACGACCAGAGACTTAGTAAACCGATCGTTTGTAAAAGTTACGTCCTTTGGGGACGGCCTATTTATATGAAAATATTAAGCATAGTAGCAATGCTTGTGTTGGCATGAGCAATAGTGTTAAATGTGAGAGTTAACCTGGAATAGGTAAGATTGGTCTATTGAAATGACCGATGAAGATAGTAACGATATAATGAAACGACCAATAAGTCTAGTAAAGTTGACTAATGAAGATAGTGACAGTTTATTGAAGCGACCAGTGGTTTAGTGAATGACCTATAAATTGAACGTTAGTCTGTGGAGACGATCTATAATGTGAGAGTGCGTGAAAACGTTTCGTATTCATGATACTAATGATAGTATCATATTATCCGGCAAGTGTTCGAAATGCCAGAGTGTCTGAGTTTATAATGCTAACTCAAGGAAGTACGAAGGTGGACGACTATGGTGCTAGATTCACCGAATTGTTAGAATATGCCCAATGATCTTCGATGATGAAGAGCAGAAAGCCCGAAAGTTTGAATATGGTTTGAACGACCGAATCAGATACAGAATTACTCCGTTAATCCTATCAACCTATGATCAAGCATTGGATAGGGCAAGGATAGTGGAGGAAGAAGCAGATAGTTATCGCAGCTGTAAGCGAGAAGATAAGAAAATAATCAACTGAGAAGGAGTCGACTGGATCTAAGGGAAGTTAGAACCGCGATGGGAATAGCAATAAGCGGAAAGCTACTAAGGATCGTGAAAAGGACAGTACTGCTAGTAAGTACCCGAGTAAATGTCATGGAAACCAAATGGATGGTAATAAGAACGACGCCAAAGGGCAAAGTTCTGATGAGAAGTGCCAAATGATTGCTTAGCTAAGAAAATGAATTTAATTCCCGAGGCGTTAGAGAATTCTTTAGTGATAGATATTCAAACTAGAGAATCGATCCCTATTACGTCTATATATAGGAAGTGTCCTTTGAAAGTGGACGGGAAAAAGCTTGAGGTTGATCTCATTAGCTTGGAAATCGAAGAATTTGATGTGATAATAGGAAGGGATTGGTTAGCTTTATATCATGCCAAATCAGACTGTTTTAAAAAGGAAGTAAACTTCGAATTACCCTCTAGAGAAAGATTCTATTTTTTTGAATGATCGAAACCGAGAGTTCGGACTGATCTGATTTTGTAATGAAGGCTCGTAAACTGTTAAGGAAGGGTTGTGAGGGCCTTCTAGCGTAGGTTAGTGAGTCAAGCAAGAAAGAAGTGACCATAGAATCTCTATCCATAGTAAGGGATTTTAAAGATGTTTTCCCTGAGGACTTACCGGGAACACCACCGGAGCGAGAAGTAGAGTTTTCAATAGATTTAGCACCAGAGACTGCACCGATTTCGAAAGCACCATATAGGATGGCTCCGCCGGAACTTGAAGAGTTAAAGGAACAGTTACAAGAGTTATTGGACAAGGGTCTGATTAGGCCAAGTGCATCACCGTGGGGTGCGCTGGTATTATTTGTAAAAAAAAGAAGGATGGGTCAATGAGGTTATGTATTGACTATCGGGAGTTAAACCGTGCAATGATTAAGAATAAGTATCCTTTGCCTAGAATCGATGATTCGATTGATCAACTCCAGGGTGCATGTTATTTCTCTAAGATTGATCTGCGTTCGGGTTACCATCAGTTGAGAGTGAAAAAGGAAGATGTGGCAAAGACGGCTTTTAGGATGAGGTATGGGTACTATGAGTTCCTGGTAATGCCGTTTGGATTGACAAATGCACCTGCTGTGTTTATGGAGCTTATGAATAGAGTATTTCAAGAGTACTTAGACAAGTGTGTAATAGTATTCATCGACAACATCTTGGTGTACTCTAAGTCAAAAGAGGAGCATGAAGAACATTTGAAATTAGTATTGCAGATTCTGAGAGAACAAAAGTTGTATGTCAAGTTTAAGAAGTGTGAGCTCTGGCTTGAGGAAGTGGCGTTCTTGGGGCATGTGGTGTCTAAGAATGGGATAGCAGTTGACCCTGCGAAAATCGAGGCTATAGTAAATTGGGAGAGACCAGCTTCTATTAGCGAAATAAGGAGTTTCTTGGGTTTAGCGGGTTATTACTGAAGGTTCGTGGAAGGATTTTCGAAGTTACCGCTACCATTGACTAAGTTAACCACAAAAAGGACAAAGTTTGTATGGTCGGACGAATGCGAGAAGAACTTTCAAGAATTAAAAAGGCGATTGGTGTCTGCGCCTATTCTTACTGTACCAACAAACAAGGATAGTTTTGTAATTTATAGTGATGCTTCATTGAAAGGTTTGGGTTGTGTGTTGATGCAAAATGATAAAGTGGTGGCTTATGCGTCTAGGCAACTCAAGAACCACGAGAAAAACTATCCTACCCACGATTTGGAGTTAGTGGCCGTGGTGTTTGCATTGAAAATTTGGAGACACTATTTGTATGGGGTACCTTGTGAAATTTACACCGACCATAAAAGTTTTAAGTACATTTTCACTCAGAAAGAGCTGAATATGAGGCAAAGGAGATGGCTAGAGTTACTTAAAGATTATGATTGCAAAATCTTGTATCATCCTGGGAAGGCCAATAAGGTGGCAGATGCGTTAAGCAGAAAGAACCATGGAACATTAGCGACTATGACTTCTAAGGGGGTAAGTGAATTGAGAGATAGTGAAATAGTAAAGCTAGAGGTTAAAGTTAAAGGCTATTTGGCTCAGTTGAGTGTCCAACCAACACTGTTAGTGAGAATCAAGGAAGCTCAGAATGTGGATGACGAGTTAGAAGCGATTCACAAGGTTATCAGTAAGAAGGGAATGATAGACTTCCGTGTTAGCGACGACGGGATCATGAGGTATCGATCAAGGATTTGGGTGCCTAATAATGATAGTATCAAGAGGGAAATTCTTGAAGAAGCTCACTGTTCAAGGTTTTCGGTTCACCCTGGGAGTACTAAGATGTATAAGGATCTAAAGGAATCCTTTTGGTGGAACAATATGAAGAGTGAGGTGGCGGAATTCGTTTCTAAGTGTTTGGTGTGCCAGCAAGTGAAAAGTGAACATCAGAAACCCGCGGGACTACTACAATCGTTACCTATTCCAGAGTGGAAGTGGGAACACATTACTATGGATCTGGTGATTGGACTTCCCAAGACGTTGAAGGGTCATAACGCAATTTGGGTCATAGTGGATAGGCTCACTAAATCGGCTCACTTTCTAGCAATCAAGGTGACTGATTCGTTGGAGAAGTTAGCTAAGTTGTACGTGGTTGAGATCGTGAGGTTACATGGGATACCGGTCTCTATAGTGTCAGATCGAAATGCGAGATTTACATCAAATTTCTGGAAGAGTTTACAGAAAGCGTTGGGGACGGAGTTAACTATGAGTACACCGTTCCATCCTCAGACAGACGGGCAGTCAGAAAGGACGATTCAAACTCTTAAGGATCTATTGAGAGCAACGTCGTTGGATTGGCAAGGAGCGTGGGATGATCATTTATCACTAGTGGAGTTTGCCTACAACAACAGTTACCACTCTAGTATTGGAATGGCGCCGTATGAAGTTCTGTATGGGTGGAAATGTAGATCGCCTGCGTGTTGGGATGAAGTAGGTGAGAGGAAGTTAACTGGACCCGAGATTGTTCAAGTAACGGCGGATAAAGTTAAACAGATTCGCAAGTGGTTACTAACTGTACAGAGTAGGCAGAAGTCGTATGCGGATAATCGAAGACGCGATCTAGAGTTTCGAATAGGGGATCATGTATTCTTGAAGACAAAAGGAATCATGCGATTTGGAATTTGCGGAAAGTTAAGTCCTAGATATGTGGGACCGTTTGAGATTCTAGAACGAATAGGAGCGGTAGCCTATAAGTTGGCTTTACCTCCTGTGCTGGCTGGTGTGCACAATGTGTTTCACGTGTCGATGTTGAGAAAGTACGTAGCTGACCCGAGCCACGTCATAGAGTACAAACAGTTACGTTTTCGTGAAGACTTGAGTTATGATGAAAAGCCGGTAAAGATTGTAGACCGTAAAGATCAAGTTTTGCGGAAGCGAGTGATTCCGTATGTAAAAGTGCAATGGAGCAATCACACGGAAAGAGAAGCCACGTGGGAGCTCGAAAGTGAAATGCGTGATATGTATCCCGCTTTGTTCGAAGATTAAGGTACGTTTAGTTTGGAGGACCAAACTCTTTTAAGGGGGTAAGAATGTAATAACCCGAACTTACTTTTTTTATATTAAACTCTTATTTATTAATGGGCCAAACTTTAATAATTAGTTTAGTTTAGTTATTGGGTCTAAAGTAGAAGGCCCAATTCATTAACTAAGAAGGATTAGGAGTCCAATTTAAATTAGGGAATTGGGAAGCCCTATTAATATAAATACCCTCTCTTAAACCCCTAATATTATAATACTCTACCGAAAAGAAAGAAAAGACGGAAGAGGAAGGGGGGGGCGGCGATCGGTATAGATCACAGAGAGAGAGAGACGGTGAAGGGGAAGAAAAGTGAGGAAGGATCGAGTTCACAAAGGTAATCCTAGAACCCTTAAACTCTTCTCTTCATCTTTGTAAATCAAATTGTTGGATTAAGAAACCCTAAGTTATGGATTGATCAACTAGGGTTAAATAGTATGCAATTAAGGAAGAAAAATATGGATTGTGGAAGTGTGTGTCCTGCGTGTGTGTGCTGGTGCGCATCTGGGGGTGCTGGTGTGCGTGTGTGTGTGCGGGTGTGTGTGCTGTTGTGTGTTTGTGTGTGCGTGTGTGATACAGAGTGTATGTGTGTGTACTGTAATGTGTTTGTGTGTGCGTGAAAGTGCAGGAGATGGTGGGTGTGTGTGTGTGGGCTGATGGTGGGTGTGTGTGTGTCTGAAGTGTGGGTGTCTGAAGTGTGGGTGTGTTCAGAGTGGTGGGTGTACCAGTGTGTGTGTGAATCAGAATGGTGGGTGTGTTTGTCAGTAGGTGTACTCAGTAAGTGTGTGCAGAAAGTGTGAAATCAGTGTGTGTAATTTGTGTAGTGAAATTGAGAATTGGGATTGACTGATAAAAACCCTAGGGGTGTTGTAGTCATTCTTAAAGTTATTGGTTAACTAGGAAAGGGTGATAGATGACTAAACCATGAAATTAATCGAGTAAAAAGAAGTAAATTGGGACGGAAGTAAAATAGTATTTTTCTCATGTCTAAGGCTAGACTATTTCATATTGTAGATTGTCCAAGCGGAGTAAAGCAAGCTAGTAGAACACGAAGCTAAGGTAAGGGATTACGCTCTTAGTTGTGTATTGATTCTTAATCCTTTGTTAGGATTTCCCAATCTCTGTTTTTATAAAGTAAACTATCTGTGTGGCTAGATAGTCTTTTAAACTATTCCGTTCTGCGAATTGTTCCGTCTTTTGTTATCCACTCTATTGATATGGTTATTGTTCAATAGGGTTATCATGTGTATGATTGATTTTGTAACCTTGGTGTCCAAGTGAGATGTGTATCTTTTAAAAAGTGATCAAGTAAAGTTTGTAAAGTTAAGCTTTGTGTTGTAAAAGCTCTTTAAAGTGAATTCTTTTAATAAGTAAAGTGACTACAGTTATCCATAATCCCGAAACGGATAAGTGGACCCCTTACAGTTATCCATAGTTCTAAGTTGAACATGTGGACCCCTTTGCGTTGCTTGATGAAGTAACGTAGGTTATCATGATATACCGATTTTGGGTGCGGTCAGTAGAAACCCGAGCCCTGGGTACAGCACGTGCTTAATCCCTAAATGAAGTAAAGTAAAGGAAAGAAAAGTAAAGTGTGAGTAAAATGTTGTGTTTTGCAAACTGCCTCTGAAGCCACGTATTTTCAAGTAATGAATTGTTTTCATCAAGTAAATGTTTCTTTTCAAACTGAGTGTTAGTTTGATCCTTGAGTTATATCCGTTCATTGTAATTCATTGTTACCGTTCGTTTCGGTCATCTCCTCTTAGTACCCGAGGGGATACCGTATGAACTTACTGGGCATTGTTCGCTCATTCCTTTCATCTTTTTTTCTCTCTCCAGGTTATAAATAAGCAGATCAAGAGTCGCAAGGTTTGGCGGCTTAGGAGTTATCTTTTAATAAAGTTAATTAGTGGTTATGTTTCCGTTACGGTTAAGTTATAAACTTTATTTTCCGTTAGTTACTGTTTGAGCTAGTGGTTTGTACTAGCCGTTGTGGATTTGAACGTTGGTTAAAGTTTGAATTGTGGTTATTTGTAGCCGTTGGGCATTCTGATTTTGGGATTTATTCGTATTAAGTTATTATTTAATTGTAGTGAAAAGTTGGGGTGTTACATTCTCCTCTGACCAATCAAATTAAGTTTTCAATCAAATTCAGTTTTCATTCAAATTTCACAATCCAAAAAAGAAATTCCTTCATATTGTCAATTTTAAAGTGGGGTTCCCTCCAACTCTCCATGAAAAAACTGGCACATAGTAACCACACTAAATTTGGTCCAATTGTATTGTAGGTACATTTATCAACACACATCCGAATTAGAAAAACAAACTCCACTTCTTTCAACAAGGTATTCCTCCAAGCATCCAATTCAAAACCTAGAATCAAAAACGAAGTCAGAATCGAAGAGGCAAAAAAAAACCTCAGCAAAGTCGGGCTGGTGACCGGGATTGTGCTGGGACTCGGGACGGATCTCAATATCAGATGACTCATCAACGATTTCCTGCATTGTGTTTTGAATAAACTCGTCAAAAGAATCGAGCTGTTGACGAACAAGACCTTTTTCCTCGAAGTAAGCACTGATAACAGCCCAAGCATCTTCCTGTGTGATGTCTTCTTCTTCTTCATCGTTGTAATTAGGTTCGTACTCTTCGTCTGATTCCATGGTTTTTCAATGGGTTTCGTCGGAGTTGAGTCTCTCGGTCGATACTTCGTTCGAGATGGAGAAGTTTATTGAGTAAACGACCAAAATGACCCGCGTACTATGCTTAAACCATCAATTTGACCTCCGTACTATTTAAACTACCAATTTGACCTGCGTACTATTGTAAAATTAACCAAATCACCTACTTTTCTAACGGCCGTTATATACTTAACGGGTTTATCCTAGTAGGCAACTCAGCGCTGACGTGGAGTCTGACTGGTCAATTTAATGACTCACGGGCGTATCACGTGAGTTATCAAATAAAAGAAAAAAACGAAAATTGAAGGATTAACCATCGTCATTCTCTGCGTAGAAAAAAAAGTGTCGCCATTCTCATCAAATACGAACAAGGGACGAGCTGAAGAGAGAGAAGACGATAAATCCATAGCATTAACATGGTTGTAATTTGTCCATTGACACCAACATTTTGCACCACAATTGCTACAATGACTATCCAGACCATGACTATTGCAAGGAAAAACCACATTTGCCTCTGTTTTCTACTTGATTTCCATCTTCCATCTTACTCACAAAATCCTTCAATTTTGCATATTTTTTCTTCACCTTATCATTATCATCAACCAATTGTTGAACCTCAATTTCCTTTTCTCGAGCTTGTGTTGCAATTCCATAATTTCAGATCTCAAACGACCAGCTATTATAATCTTTTTCTGCCTTTCGCTAATTGCCGGGTCAATCCACGAGAAAAAGTGACAATATTTTGCTCGATTCTGCAAAAATTCCAACAAAATAGATTGAACATATATGTAAAGTTACGATAATGCAAATCGTTACTTACCATGTAGTTTGGGCATCCAATGAACTCCTACTTGGATTTTCGTCACTCCAAGAAGTCCAAATTGGGGCTCTCAAACCACACGAACACATCCTTGTCGAGTAATATTCGACAATTCCAGTTCTTTCTCTTCAAAAATTGGAGATTCCATTGTCGGTACTTGCTGAAGAAGAGACAGTTTTTGCTTGATTTGGGAATGAGTACTGAGCCCTATAAATTTGTTTTGCAAATATCTTCACAAGAACCCTAATTGCAAACAACAATGGAAGAATAAGAAAAAGATTGAGATTATTTACCTCTGTATTGATGCGAACGAGAACCCAAATTTCACAAAGAATTGCTCACAAGTCGGCCATGAATTTATCGCCCTATCTTCAGCCTTCTACGCATTTGCTGAGAATGACGATGGTTAATCCTTTAATTTCGTTTTTTTCTTTTATTTGATAACTCACGTGATACGCCCGTGAGTCATTAAATTGACCAGTCAGACTCCACGTCAGTGCTGAGTTGCCTACTAGGATAAACCCGTTAAGTATATAACGGCCGTTAGGAAAGTAGGTTGATTTGGTTAATTTTACAATAGTACGCAGGTCAAATGGTAGTTTAAATAGTACGGAGGTCAAATTGATGGTTTAAGCATAGTACGCGGGTCATTTTGGTCGTTTACTCGAAGTTTATTAGGGTCTGGTTTTTCGCATAATAAATGAGAGGGAATTGGGGCTGAAAAGGAGAGTTTTTATAGCACATGGACCTGGAGACTTTTAAAGGGTTAATTGCAAATTAGGGCCTGAAATCAGGGGGTCTTTTAAAAGGGGCCTCATATTATTTTTTTTGTCAAATCAGGGCTTCAAATGTGAATTTTTCGCTAGTTAAGGGCTTTTTGACGATTTTTTTTAGAAAAGTCAATTAAGTATCATGTGCATGGCACGTGATCCTCAAAATGTATGGATTTATAATTGATATTAGCAATGAAGGACTTTAACGAAAATTTTAAATTTGAAGGACTTCGAAATGTCTTGATTTGGCCAACATCGTCAATTGATCAACAAAAAAAAATACAAATTAGAGGAGAAAGTCAATGATTTTGACCAAAAAACCCAACCCCCCATTCTCTATGTTTTCCCCATGCGCCGAGCCTCACCAATCTCTCGTCTCTCTTACAACGCCGGCGACTCCCGACTCTCTCTCTCTCTCTCTCGAACTTCCAGCTTTACCCACTCCCTCTCCACCACTAAATCAACAAACCCTACCCCAATCCATATAATCTTTGCGTCGTCCTCACTCACCCAACTTCGCCATATCGCTCACACATCTGACATCGCCCATCCTTCTCCATCATCCCTCATGCCGGCCCAACCCTCCTTAGTCCCTCCTATTAGACTAGAATAATTCATAGCAAGAAAGACGAAGAGTAAAGATAACCGAGAGAGAGATGGGGAAGGGAGTACACGGTTAACTGGTGGAAAACTCAGACTCTACGTGAGTCTTTCCTTGGAGTATATTAGCATTATAAATATTGATTACAAAGAAGAGTCCAATACTACCTATCTAATCTAGGAAAGCAAATCACTATAACTAAGGTAAAGATAAAGGCAAACATAACAAATGATACTCCTACCTAAATACAAAGACTTTCTATACCATAAAGATTCAATATCATATAATATTTGTGCATGTTATGTACTGCACATGGCTAATACCCTCCCTCAAGCTAATCGTAGGTACGGAGATGCAGCTTGAACTGGGAAATATTGATAGTAGTCGATTGATATTGAACAATAGTCTAAGATAAAGATCATCATGATATGGCATGTACTGCCACTCCGTCGGAGGATAAAGTTTGTAGGATTCATCTTCATATGATTGTTCCTCTTGAATATAAATATTGCTCGAAGGCATACCCAAAGAAAATGGTCCAAATTCTTTCATGGTTTGCTCCTGATTAAAGAGCATCAGGCTAGGTCTTGTGGAAAGCCTATGTTGAGAAGAAGGATGGTGGACTACAGCCGGTACCGTAGGAGGACTTATACAAGGGCAGGAATGTAGTGGAGTAGATGGTGAACTAGATGAATCAACTTTTGCACAAGAAGATGAAGGAGAAATTAGTCCAACATAAGTAGATAAGGATGAGCCCATCTGGGAAGTACTAGGCTGCCAATGTAGTTGGGCCTGGATAAGTAGTGTCCACTTGCTGGAGAAGAGGAAAGAAGTAATGGACTGGAGTCTGTTGAGGTATTTACAGGTTGGCCCAATGACAATGGGCAGACCGGCTGGAGTCCACTAGAGCCAAGCAAACTGGGCTTCACTGTAGATGGGATGTCATGGGTGGAGGGGCTTGGGCCTAAAGGTGAATCGTGGCCTATTTTGCTGACTGAAGGAGTTGGCCTTATTGAAACGAAAACCGGGTTGGCCTTTTCATAAAGCCCACGCGTTGAGGAGGTAGTTTTTTGTGCCAAAGAAGAAGAAGTGTCTTGTGCCCAAGAAGAAGAATCTGACATTGGGCTGGAGTTTAATGTTGGGTTAGTAGGAGAAAAAACCTCAACATTAATTTCTGTAATTGACCCAACTAGAAGCCCATGCCTAACAAGTGTTGCCGTTTGAGGGTCACATTGACCCATTTGAAATGGTTTCCTACACCATTTTTCCTCATCAATAAGATAATCGAAAAGAAAATCTAACGAGATTTGTGGTTTTCGAAAATGATAATATTTGACGAATTTATTGTATAATGCATCAAGTCCATCAACAATAAAATTAATAAGCTCGATTTCAGATATTGAATATCCGGCCCTATCAAGAGCATATGAAATCGATTTTGCTTCAGAAAAGAATTTTTTCAAAGATTGAGAGGGAAGTTTTTGAACACAAGAAAGTTGGTCGAGGAGATCATTAATATACCAATTTTCGGTAGAACGAAGAAGAGAAGGAGATGACTCATTAACAGCAGTTAATGTTCTTCTAAGTCTGATGAACAATCATTTGAATCTAAGGATTCATTTTGTTCCGGATATAACCAATCCGATAAAAAAAATGAAGAATCATCATGAACGGTATAATTTTGTTCATAACGACGCAAACAATCAATTGCGGTATGACCAAGACCGTTACATAACTGACAAATAACATAGGATGATGGTAACATACCAAAGCAAACAGGATCGTACCAAAAATCATCCATTGATTTTAGAAAGAGAAAAATATTAATTTTCTGTAAGAAAACAAAATTAATGTTAAGAAGAAGAAAAAATAAGTAGATTATAGAAGAGTAGCGGAAGCGGAAATCAGGCCACCATGGTCGGTGGCTCTGTGATACCATATTAGACTAGAATAATTCATAGCAAGAAAGACGAAGAGTAAGATAACCGAGAGAGAGATGGAGAAGGGAGTACACGGTTAACTGGTGGAAAACTCAGACTCTACATGAGTCTTTCCTTGGAGTATATTAGCTCTATATATATTGATTACAAAAAAGAGTCCAATACTACCTATCTAATATAGGAAAGCAAATCAAGGAAAGCAAATCACTATAACTAAGGTAAAGATAAAGGCAAACATAACAAATGATACTCCTACCTAAATACAAAGACTTTCTATACCATAAAGATCTCAATAATATATATGTGCATGTTATGTACTGCACATGGCTAATACCTCCCTTTTCCCACGTCGGCCCCCCACCTACCAAGCAGTAACCTCGTCGTCCCCTAGGATTTGGAGCCGCAAAGAACGCCACATCAAGAAGTAGCTAGGCTAGACTTTAATTTCTGGTTGGTCGTATTGCTAATTTCTTGAAAGTCGGCAAGTACGTCGCGCATATTGGTCCCGAAGCTCTCGTATATCTCGTTGTCGTCCTCAAATACCTTGGCCTGAGGTGCTTATTCTTCTACTGATGATTTCAATAAATTTATTTTTGAGTTGTGATATTGAAGATATGGGAAATATGTGGAGTTGAAGAATGATAATCTGGACATGTAATGAACATGGATAGATTTTTTTGTCTTTCTTATTTTTTGGTGTTTTTGTTTTAAACTTATATAGCATGGATATCTTTTTATATTATTTCTTTATTATTTTTTGTGTAATTTTTGTTTTAAACTTGTATTGTTTGAGAGTCAGTTTATTTATGTGTGAAATTAATATGATTTTTAAGTAAAATTTTACTACATATAATATCCAATAGTATGAATTTCAAAATTAATTGGTAATATTATGTACTAATATATCAAGTTTTATATGTTAAAAAAATATATAACTTTTATTAATTTTGGTGAAAATATTTTGATAGAAAATTTCATAAAATATTGTACATTTAGTTTATTTATGACTTTAAAACTTTTTATTTTTATATGATATTAAATTGTTTTCTGTTAAAAAATTTATTTTTGCAAAAAATAATTTTTTTAGCGCTCTAAGTTTCAGAAATTTCACTAAAGCCCTTTTTAGCTAATATTAATTACAAATCCATACATTTTGACGATCACATGCCATGCACCTGGTACTTAACTAACTTTGTAAAAAAAAAAAAAATCGTCAAAAAACCCTTGACTGGCGAAAATTTCACATTCAAAAGCCTAATTTGACAAAAAAAAATTATGGGGACCCTTTTAGAAAGCCCTGCTTGATTCAAACCCTATTTTGCAATTAACCCCTTTTTAAAAGAGGGGGATTATTTTCACCCACTCAATTACTAAACTCAGTCACATACAATTCACTCACCATGTTTTCCATTTTGTCTTTATTTATAGAATGTAAATGATAAATAAGGGTTTAAAGTTTTTGAGTCGTTCGTAGTAGAAAGGGTCTGATATTCTAAAGCTCATAGATCAGGTTTAAAGTTGACTTAAACTAGCAATTAAGGGTTTTTTTTTACGAAATTGTTAGATTTTTCAGTTAAATCAACATGTGTTATAAACATGTGGACTTAGCTGAAAATAAATATTACTTTGTAAGGGGAAAAATGAATATTTTAAATTTTAAATGATTAAAAGTAAAATTTTCACTAATACATATAAAATTCACTAAATTATTTTTTTGAAAAAATATTTCACTACAACATTTTTCTAAAAGATACTAATTTCATTATATTTTATGTTACTTTTGATACATACTTTACTAAATTAGTGTTTTTGAAACAATTTTCTTTTGGTTGGAAATTAATCAACCATAAAATAAAAAACTTTAATATTATATCTCCCCTTTCTCGCTTTAACCAATGTTATTGAAACTTAATTATACTCCCACCATCCCTCTTTAACTTACAAAAAATGAGTTGGGCACATTAATTAAGAAAAAAAGTGAAAAATGTGATTTGTTGTGAGTGTAGATGGTTGGGTAGGAGAGAGAAAGTGTGATAGAGAATAGTTAGTAGATAGTTATTGTGAGTATGACAAGTAGGTCCCGCCATTTTAAAAGTATTAAAACACTTCCATTTTAAGATTTTGTAAGTTAAAGTGGGACAACCAAATATGTAATTTTTGTAGATTAAAGAGGGACGGATGGAGTATATTTTATTTTTATATTTATGATGTGTGAGGGGGAGGTGACGTGGGTTTACATAAGAGAGGGTAGATATAATTTTCAAAACAAAAATATTACTCCCTCTGTTCCTAAATGAGTGTCCATTTTCAAAAAATCTTTGTCCCAAAATGAGTGTCTTTTTTTAACGTAACTTTGCCTCTAAATGTTTTTTTTTTCGAAAAAAAAAATCACCGGTTTCTTTATATTTGCAAAACTAAATGTTTGCAAAGAGGATTACAAGATTATATATGAATCATTGCCACCAAATTGTACAAGAAGTTGAGATTTTCAGATGTCACTTAAAATAAAATTTGGACACTCATTTAGAAACAGAGGTAGTATATTTTATGTGGGAGCAGTTAAAATTACTGCCTTATACTCCCTCCGTCTCACAATAGATGTCGTTTTGGAGTGTTGCACATATATTAAGAAATGTCATTAATGCATGTGAAAAAGTCTAAAATACCCCTAAAATAATTCAACTACTTAAGTAATTAAATTGTTAGGTAAGAAATAGTTCACTATCCTTATTAAGGGTATAATTGGTATAGAGCATTAAAAAAGCTTTGAAAATAGTGAAACGACAAGTATTTTGAGACAAAAATAAACTCTCAAAATGACATCTATTTTGAGATGGAGAGAGTAAGTTATAAGAGCTTAAAGTAAAGCAATTTATTAAAATAAAATAAAATTGGGTTGTACAACATAGAAGCTTTTGCGCGCACACGTGCAAAGGGGTGTAAATCACTGGTTTGACAAGCCTGAATGCATCAGACTCATGCAAGTACGCTTTTGCCTGAATGCATCAGACTCATGCAAGTACGCTTTTGCCTGAATGCATCAGACTCATGCAAGTACGCTTTTGCAAGCACAGATGTCGAATCAAAGTGTATCACATTTTATTTCCAGTAGTTCTAATTTGGCCTTGTATTAGAAATAATGTACTCCATTCTACTTGAGCTTTATTACTCCCATAGATGTAAATTATTTTACAAAATTGTGAAAAATGTAAGGACATGGCTTGCAACACAAGTCATTTAGACTTTCATTTATAAAATTATGATTATAATGTTAATTTATAAAGTATAGTTGATAATAAAATATGTAGAATTCTTAGATATATAATTACCTAATTGTGATGGGCAAAAGGGTAATATAATATCACTAAGCTTCTTGAAAGGGTGTAGTCCCTAGGTGAAGTGACACAATGTTTCATATTTAAAGGCTCTTCCATCAAGCCTAGAAACAACTATTCATTTTTGTTATCTCTCCTAAATTCTCTTCACATTATTGAAGTACTTGAGAGATTAAGAAGTCACTATTACTTAGAAGATCTTCATTCCATACTTCTTCTTCTTCATCTTATTTCTCCCTACATCATCCATGGATTCAACAGGTATATATTTTATCGCTTCCGCTTGATCTCTTCCTCAATCCTATTCTAAAGTGAGTGTGGCATTCAGGGATTAAAATTGTTCCAACAATTGGTATCAGAGCCCCGCTCATCTTTAGTTTAAGTTTGAGTTCTTTTTTTTGGAAAGTGTATACTTTCAATTTTGATTCATTTTCCCTGTTGAATCATTAAGTTTTGATGTTGATTAGGGACTCTAATTTGTTCATAGAGCACTGATAATCATCATCTAAAATTCAGAAAAGGTTTGAAAGTTTTGTTCATTAAAACTAAATGGTTCAAGTGTGACTATCCCTTCATAACATGGTTTTATGTTTTCGTGCATACTATGTGGATCTACTCACTTGATTCCATTAATTTTAAGGCAAGATTATCCCTAAATAACATGATTTTATGTTTTAAGTACATACCATGTGGATCTACTTGCAATTTATGGCCTTTTGGGAATAAATTAAACAAATTCAGAAAGTGCAGAAAATGGGGTGCTCGGCCGAGTCATTTGTTTTGCTCGACCGAGCATATGAAAAGGCGCGAACTGCTCGGCCGAGTCTTTGGATTTGCTCGGCCGAGCACATGAACAGGCGCCAAAATGGCATAAACCGGTCGGACCTTTGGTCGAGTTCGGTCCGGTTCTCTTGAATACCCGGTCGGGTCTTTGGTTATGCCCGGTCGGACCAAGACTTGCGCGGCCGAGCATTTGGTTTTGCACGGTCGAGCATTGTATGTCAAATAAGGCATTTGTTTCTGATTAAGGTGCTTGGCCGAGCACATCATATGACTCGGCCGAGCAGCTCGGTCGAGCGTTTTGTTTAGAGCGGCCGAGCATAATGTGACAAATTGACCAAAACGTTCTGATTAAGGTGCTCGGCCGAGCACTTCATAAGACTCGGCCGAGCAGTTACTGTTCACAGGTTTTGGACTTTTCTAAGTTTTGCACTATTTTGTTTTTCCCTTGGAACAAAACCTACATTATTTCAAACCTAAAAAGTTATGATTAATTATATGCTTTGACAATTTTATTCATTGTTTAAATAATATTGTCGCCTAAGTGATTTACGTTATTAAACCCTTAAATTGTAAAGTGTTGGATGTTTAAGCTAATATGTGAATGACTTGAATTTTCCAAAGAAGATCTTGACATTTGACTAAACTTAGGCATTCATGTGGTAACAAATAAAATGAACATTAGGATATTTTCTTAGGTACTTATGTCGGCCCAAATGAAGATTAAGTATTTATTAAAATATAAGTTCAAATTACTTGTTACCTAAGGCAGTCATTTATGAGTCAACTCGCAATCCAAAGATTAGTTTTGATGTCATGTTGATTGTCTTATTGATGGATTTCGTTGATATAATTAATCATTTTTCATTTTGTAGTTTCTTATTCATGTTTTTGTTTTCATTCTTTTTTGTTCCCAAAACCCAACAGATTTACTTATTGCTTCATCCGTGATTACTGCTATGAGTACTTTACCGATGCTTAACGGGACTAATTTTTTAAACTTGGAAAATAAATTGATGATGATCTTAGGCTATATGGACATAGATCACGCATTAAGGGAACCGTTTCCTCTTCCTCTTTCTGATATAAGCACTCAAGAAGATTGCTTTAAATAATGAGAAGTGGGAACGCTCCAACCGCGTGAGCCTAATGATCATGAATATAGTTGTCCCGGAGACCATTTTGGACGGTGTCTCCAAGGACGTTGATGCTAAAACATTCCTTGATATGATTGAGGGATGTTTGGCATCTACCTCTTCTCATGGGACAAAGAGAAAAGGGAAGGACATTGCGGTTGCAAGTAAAAAGAAGCTTAAGGGATCATCTCATGATCATAAAGAGGAATGCTTCTTTTGCAAGGACCTCACTCACATGAAGTACGACTGCCCTAGGTATCACGCTTGACAGGCTAAGAAAGGTATGCCATTTGGAATTATTTGTGATAAAGGCTAATTTGGTTTCATTTCCTACATATACATAGTGGTTGAATTATGTTACAACAACTCATATAATGAATGTCTATGTAGGATTGCCTGAAATACCGAAGTCCTGGAGAAGATGAAGGATTCATCTATATGGAAGCCGGGATCCGGTTGAAGTGAAAGGCATCGGGAATTTTGGTTATTGTTAAAGTGCTTAGTGTTATTTGTATAAATAATACATTTGTTGTACCGTCATTTAGACGGAATTTGATATTTATCACACTATTGAACAAAAAAGGTTATTTTGTTCATCTTTTATAAATGTGATTTTTATTTTAAATTCCAAGGTTGTTGGTACTAGTACTTTGTCAAGTGTTCTTTATTTACTTGACATTATTCAAACAATAAATGTGTCCCTTAAATAATGAAACCAAAACTAGAAAGCAAAAGTTATCAAATAAAGTTTATATTTTATTAAAGCATATGCATTTGGGTCATATTTCCAAGAGGAAAATCGATAAGCTTATTTTAAAAGAAAATCTTAAACAAACTTGATAATTTGGAAAATACTTTTGCATTAAATGCCTTAAAGTAATTTACAAACATTATAGTATTCTCGAGAGCATCAAGTGTCTCAATGAACTAATGCATTCGGATATTTGTAGGTCATTAATTATTCCTTCATGGAAAAGGTCAACAATAGTTATTATGTTCAAAATGACTAACTCTTAGTTTGAATACATTTATTTGCTTCATAAAATATTGAGTTTGGACGTTGTAAAAGTCTTATAAAGACAAAGTTGGAAATCAACTTTGAAGACTATTAAGAACATTAGGGTCATTCATGATGGTGTATACATCTTTGGAATGATTGTTAAAAGGAACAACGTCTAGGTCCTTTTTACTCGCTATTTTGAAAGAGTGAGGGATTATCTCTCTCTACATTGAGCTGGGTACGCCTAGCATGAATATTGTAATAGACACATATTGAAATCCTTAAGGATATGGTAATAAGTATGTTTTATACTTCTCTTACCTCACTCATTATGGGTGATACGTTAAAGCCGCAACCTTTATTCTCATTAAAGCTCCCTCTAAGGCTACTAATATAAACCCTTAATGATTTAAGGACGCGTTCCTTATTCGTCCTTAAATCATATTCATTTATGGGGTTGTCTAGCATAAGGATAGACTTTATAAGTCTACTAAGGGCAAGTTAGACGTAAGATTATTAGTAGTTATTCATGGGGTAAGCCGAGAGAACTAGGGGATATATAAATTTTACAACCCGAAAGTTAGAACCTTTTGAAAAACGAGAAATGCTAGGTTCTTTTAAGGATGTTGAATTTAGTGGGAGCATTTGGAGTAATAGTTTGAATTTGAAAAGGAAGAGGAATTCATTTGTATGGAATCCATTTATATACCACTTCCCATAGTTCCAATTGGATATCAAGTTTTGAACTTGACATTCAAGAAGAACATACAATTCAAAATAAATACGATTTCCCTATAGATATTGAAGAACATGGAAATGTTGATCATAAGAAGGAAATTCAACAACCTCAAAATAAGATAGAACCGGTGCCCTTTGGAAGATCCAATAGAGTAAGAAGAAAGTGCAAATCCGGATAATTATGAAGTGTATATTGCCGAGAATAAAGGACACTTAGGTTTAGTGGGAGATGAGTCTCTCATTTTCCATGAAACCATTAATAGTTCTAATTCTCATATAGTAAATTAATGTCATAAATGAAGGGTTAAAATCTATAAGGATAACAACGTTTGGGATCTTGTCCCATTACCTAAAGATGTGAAATATATTGGGATTAAATTAATCTTTATGACCAAAATGATTCACAAGGTAATATGAAAAGATATAAAGCCCATCTAATTGTTAAAGATTTGACTCAAAAGGAAGACATTAATTATAAAGAAAGCACTTTTTCGGTATCTTCTAAAAACACTTTTAGATCATTATGACACATATAGCATATTATGATCTTGAAGTTTATCAAATGGATAAAAAGACAACTTTCTTTAATGGAGACATTGAGGAATATATGGTTGATTTGGATCAAACTAAGCAATTAGTTTGTGAATTTAAATAAATCCATTTGTGGACTCAAGCAAGTTTCTCATCAATGGTACTTAATCAAGTTATTTTTATTTGGTTTTGAAAAAAATCTTAATTAAGATTGTGTATACCATAAGTTCAGTGGGAGTAAATTTATAATTTTGGTCTTATATATGGATGATGATTTTGCTTGCTAGTAATGATATGAACCTTATTAAGGAAACTAAGAAATTTCTTATTTGAAATGAAAGATCTTGGTAAGGCATCTTTGTATTAAGAATCCAAATTCACCGTGATCACTCACGAGATATTTTAGGATTATCACAAAAGGTCATATGGAAAGGTATTACAAAAGGTTTAGCATGCAAAAATGTAAACCACATGACACCCCTAATTTTAAAGGAGACATTCTTAGTCTCAAACAGTGTCCTAAAAGTAAATTTTGAATCCAAGTATATGGAAAATTCCCTCTTTACATCAGCAGTAGGAAGCTTAATGTATATGTATATCTTACATTTAATGTTGGGATGCTTGGTCAATACCAAAGCAATCCGGAAAGAACATTAAGTAGCAGCCAAAAGAATGATAGAAATATTTACAAAATACTAAAGAACTACATGCCTATGTTTTGAAGTCGGATCATCTTGATCATTAGGTATTCCGACATTAGTTAAATATATGGCTGCATATGTTTTAATGGACTGTAATTTGTCAAAACAAGTGTCGAAAGACCAATTAAGAAATGATTATCAGGTAGCAGTTCTGTACTCTAACAAGAGTTTATGGATTTAGACATTAATTATTTGTTATAAATAAAAGAGTACAACATGAACGAAAGGGATACAACTTATAGAAACAAACTCTATTTAGAGGATCTATTTATGAAAGATTTATCCATCTTCAGTGTTTTACGAGCATGTTGCTCATATGGGTGTAACAACTTTTGATAACATTTAGTATAGTGGGAGTTTGTGTTGTTATTTCATTAATTGTTCTATTATTTAAAGTTTTGATCTCATTTGGTTAAGTTGGACTAGTTGGAAGAATATGTATATATTCATTATGATTCCATGCTACACATTTATACTTTTGATCTATGTCATTTAGTTAGATTTGTATACGTGATTATTGTGGGTTTAGTTGCGAATCAATTACAACGACTGCCTCTTTAGTCCTATACTTGTATGGCTAATGGACGAGATTGTTATAAATGACAATAAAGTGCGCACATTAGGGTTGTCATTTGTGTTATATTCATGATTTAAAGGAAAGACTTTGTTTTGCAACCCAAGTGGGAGATTGTAAGGACATGGCTTGCAACACAAGTCATTTAGACTTCCATTTATAAAATTATGATTATAATGTTAATTTATAAAGTATAGTTGATAATAAAATATGTAGAATTCCTGGATATATAATTACCTAATTGTGATGGGCAAAAGGGTAATATAATATCACTAAGCTTCTTGAAAGGGTGTAGTCCCTAGGTGAAGTGACACAATGTTTCCTATTTAAAGGCCCTTCCATCAAGCCTAGAAACAACTATTCATTTTTGTTATCTCTCCTAAATTCTCTTCACATTATTGAAGTACTTGAGAGATTAAGAAGTCACTATTACTTAGAAGATCTTCATTCCCTACTTCTTCTTCTTCATCTTATTTCTCCCTACATCATCCATGGATTCAACAGATATATATTTTATCGCTTCCGCTTCATCTTTTCCTCAATCCTATTCTAAAGTGAGTGTGGCATTCAGGGATTAAAATTGTTCCAACAAAAAATGCAAAAAACCTTTTATGGCGTTAAAGTAATTGAGCGGTAGGCATCCTAACAAACCAATAGACTAGAACCTGTTCCTATATGACCTGATTACTTCGTTCGGCACTCACTATCTATTTTCATTGTTCAACTCTTACAACATGCACATATATGGTTATCTTTTGCTTATCGTGAAAGCAGTGGAGTAGCATATATGTTATCCAAAAATGCTTCTCACTCGGAGACTATGCTTGAGACTTTTGTTCTAGCTCCTTTGTATTTATATCCTAGTTTGTGTAAAGATGCTACTTGTACCCTTCCTTTAAGGGCTATTTCTACTTTTCAAGGTTCTACAATGGTTGTAAAATAACAAAATGTAATATATTTCCTATATATAAATATGTTTGTTGCTAAAAAAAAAAAAAAAAAAAACTCTGACAACATGAAAAAACTAAAAGGCAGCCAGCTCTTAATAAGAGTGCCTTGAGTTTAAGTTTTAGAAACTGTAACTATCATGATTGTAACACAGGAACTAAATTCGCTGTGCTCTTTAACCTTTATTTATGAAATGAAATTTATATCCTATTTTATTCTAGTGTGACAAACTCCGTCTGTCCCTAAATGAGTGTCCATTTTCAAAAAAAAATAATCCCAAAATGAGTTTTTTTTTTAACACTATGTCCCTAAATGTTTTTTTATTTCCAAAAAAAAAAAAAAAAAAAAAAAAAAACACTGGTCTCTTTATATGTGCAAAACTAAATATTTGGAAATGATTTCAAAATTTTATGTGAATCTTTGCCACCAAATTGTACAAAAAGTTGAGATTTTCAAATGTCTTTTAAAATGAATTTTGGACACTCATTTAAGGACATAGGTAGTATATTCTTTAGTCAATGTTTCTCAAGTCCAAGATTAAATATGAAAATGCATCTAGTCGTGGATGTGGCCATTATTTACAAAAGAATTCGCCTGATCGTGTTTTAGTTTGAAGCAAAGTTTAGTCAGTGATTTATTGTTGAGAATTTACAGTTTCAGCCGTTATTTATGTCAAACAGATTTTTATTTATTAAAAGTGCCTATCTTCAAGTGGACCAACAAGGTTGAAAACATCAACTTATATAATAAATCAAATCAATTATTTCTTCTCTTTAACATAAAATAATCACACTTTTCATTTTCACTTTGGTTTGTACTAGAAAAAATTTTCACATTTTTAGAGCTAATCTCCATATATTTCTCTCGGTTTTAAATGATAGAGTTTCGTACTAAAATAATAAACATTTTTTTTTCTTGATAAAAAAAAACGTGGACATTCATTTTTGATATCAAGAAAATATTTATATCTTTTTAGAATGGAAAAAAGCAAATATCGGTAGTGCAATTAGAAGAAAATACGAGGAAGCAAAAGTACGACTTGAAATTTTTAACTTTTTTTTTCAGCTTGTCAATTTTTTTTTTTGTTTGGTGTGGTTAATAGAAGCAAAGTACAAATTGAAAAAATTAACTTGTCATTTTTATGTGGCGAGGTTTATCAAATACTAGTGAGAATTGGCTTCTGTTTTGGTAGAAAAAACAATAGAGTATGATCTTAGTTGAAATCAAAAATAAAGGAGGGACGATTGGAATTAAAACTAAAGAATTGATAAGTTGCACAAAGATGTAACGAGGAAAGCCCTAGAGACAATGATCTCGCCGGCACAAAACCTCGGGAGGTGATTAAGAGCACCTTCCTTCCAAACGTTTGTATTGATCTTTTATGTTTTCGAGCTATGGAGGTTTACAGAAGGTGAGTGCGCCCGTGTTTATGTACCTCCAAGACTCTATTTATACAAGAAATAAGATAACAAGAGTCCTAAACAAATTGAGATAACAAACTATCCTAAAACCCGGAATCTATCTCTTTGACTTGGTCTTCTTGTTGAGAACTCTGCCAGAGGTGAAGACGTCTGCATCTTGATCAAGATGTCGCCATCTTGACGATATACCACTAACTAACTCTCCTATAATCTCGGATTCTATCTTCAAGGAGAGGAGACGTGGTCAATGATGCCATTGAGGGTTGTTGAGTAACTTATCCACATGTGCTATATGATATTGAACACCTGCAAATATTAATTAATTAAATAGGATATAATTAATAATTTTAAATATACCTGTTGCTCAAGATATCACAATCTTGAAGGAGAACGAAGATGGAGACAACTTGAATTTTCATCCACAACAGCTTCCAAAGTTTAAACTACCTCTAATATTAACTCAACCGTCCCAAAATAAATGTTCAAAACATTTTAGAAATAATTTCAAACATTCATTTTAAAATCAGAGGTAATAATATAATTAAGGGATTTTTACCAATAAGTCCCTGGGGGAATGTGATATTTACCAATAAAAACACAACATTTTAAATTCTACCTTAGGGTCTTTAGGTTCAAATAAATTTTACCAATAAATCCCTCGTACCTTTTAAATGGCAAAAATACCCCCAGCCCAAATTAAATCCTCCAACACCTCTAACCTTTGACCATTTTGACTGCCACCTTTACATTTGACCACCTCCGCCCGCCGCCGACCACCACCACCATTTGCCACCAATAGCCGGCCACCCCCGCCGGTGACCGCCACCATCCGCCGGCCACCACCGCCGCCGCCGACCACCACCACCATCTGCCACAAACAGACCGCCACCGACCACCGCCGCCGGACCTCACCCACTGCAACCCCAAGTATTTTAAATAAAAATTGTTTACTCTTGGGAGGGTTTGAACCCAAGACCTCTTGGGTTCTATTAGTAGACTATTATATATTTAACACTACAACCTCACATTTGTTGTTGTTTTTTTTTTTTTTTTTTTTTTTTTTTGGTTAGGAGTATCAATTCTTCACAATTGAACATTACTCATTTTTAATAAAAAAAATGAGATAAATTTATTTCACAATTGTTTAAGAAGCATTTGGCAACACATAGTTCTGAAAATGAGTATCCTTCGTAAAAACGGCGATGAATTTCTTAGCTGTTACACTCAACTCATGTGTTAACAGCTGAGAAATAAATTTACTAGTTCTTATATTAAACTCGTGTGTGAATAAATGAGAAATGAATATCTCATTTATTATTATTATATTAACAACAAAGAAAAATTGATAACTGAGAAATGAATGTATCAGTTCTTGTATTCAAATTCATATGTGAATAACTGAGAAATGAATGTCTCATTTATTATATAATTAAACCGATGAATTGAGTCATCAATTGTGAAAAATGAGAGATGATTTTATCAGTTTTTACTCAATTATGAACAACTGTTAAATGAATGTCTCAGTTATTATATTCAAATTCATTTGTGAACAACTGTGAAATGTATTTCTCAGTTAATATAATGATTGTGAAAAATTGAGAGATGAGTTTATCAGTTTTTAAAATGAAAAATGAAAAAATGACACAACTGTGAAATCACACAATTGAGATATCATACAACTGAGAAATCAGTTGAAAAATGATTTTACAAGTGAAAAATAAAATTTTATTTTCTAAAATTGTGAAATTACTTGAGAAATGAAAAATAATTTTCTCAAATTTTTACTAGTGAAAAAATATGTTTTTTATTTCTAAAATTTAAATTACGTGTTGAGTGTACTTGTTTGATTCGTCTTGACGACACGATTAAAACAGTGGTTTCAGATTATTTTTTTGATTTCTAGATTTTATAATATAGCATTTTAAAATTTTGAGGAGAAAAAAATAAAAAAGAAGAGAGAGAGAGAGAGTATGTGTGAAGCGTTTGGGCCTTTGGGGTGGGCTGGCGTGCGCTAGTGTTGGGCGCCCAAATGACATGTAAGGAAGGTAGTCTGGTCAAGTGAAATTGCAAGAAGAAAACTTATTGGCGAGTTTTTCATAATGTATGTCCTTATTGGTCATTTTTATTTGGCCGAAGGACTTATTGGTCAAAGCCTCAATTAATGCTATCTCTTTTTCAGGTATAATGTCTCACTTTGGCTTTAGTTGCTAATTCAATTGAACTTTGTAAAAAAAAAAAAAAAAAAAAAAAAAGAAATCAGTCATCCCCATCAAATCCTATAAAATTGTTATTAATAATATATATTTAATGCATTAACAAAGAATTTTCTAATCGTAATAAAACAATGATATAATTTTCATCAAAATTCAATTACTTGACTACCAAATCCTCCTTCTCTCTCCAAAAGCTGAAAACCCTGATTCACAAAGAAAAGAAAGATCTTGACAGGTTACAGGATGCTCTTCATGAATACTGGACTCAAAGAGCAAAACAAAACTGGTACACCCATTGGAGACAGGAACACAAAATATTTCCACTGAATTGCTTCCATCAAACATAAATCTACAGGGGTCCATAGAATCCAAAGAACCGATTCATCATGGACGGAAAACGAAGCTGAAATCCAAACCACTTTCCTTAACTACTTTAGGGAATTCCTAGCCCCAGATAGTCCGACAAACAGGGAATCAGATAATCAAAGATTGTAACAACAACCATCTTTACAATCACATCAACAGCCTCCTCAACCGCCGCAGCAACAACAACACAACAGTCAATCTTCGATCCAGCCAGAGATAGATATAATATCCAACATTAAAACAAGACTCACAGCTGAGCAGTCAACTGAACTTGATAAGCCTTTACGCCTCAAGAAGTGGATGAAGCTGGTCAGCAACTGAGGCATCTCAAATCACCAGGACCAGATGGTTATACAGCAGAATTTTATCAACAAAATTGGCACACTATCAAACTTGAGGTAACTTCAGCCATTCTTAATGTCTTAAACTTCGGGTACCCATTGCTCACAATAAATGAAACCCTGTTAGCACTCATTCCAAAAACCTCTGATGCATCTACCCCAAAAAAATCGACCTATTAGTCTTTGCAACACCCTCTATAAAATACTAGCCAAAGTCATAGTAAACAAACTCAAGCCTATCATCCCATCTCTTGTTTCTAATAATCAGAATGCTTTCATCTCTGGCCGATCCATCTTTGACAATATTATTATTAGTCATGAGATCTCTGAGCACATTAGGAAAGCCAAAATCCCTAAAAACCCTCTCTGTTTTGTAAAACTAGACATTAGTAAAGCCTACGACAGACTGGATTGGAATTTCATCCTCAAAGTGCTTGCCAAAATGAGCTTTTCTCCAAAATGGATAAATCTTATTCACTCTTGCATCTCTTCGGTCTCTTACTCACTCCTCCTTAATGGATCACCCTCTAGCCAGTTTACTCCTACCAGAGGTATTAGACAAGGTGATCCCCTCTCCCCATATTTGTTTATCCTTTGTACAGAGGCACTCTCAGCCAATCTCCATCATTTAAATGAGGCAAAAATTATTAAAGGCATTAAGATTGGTCGTTCAGCAATACCCATCAACCACCTCCTCTTTGCGGATGACTGCCTTATATCTTTTGAACTCAACCCCAATGCATGCTTCTTCTTGAAATGGACATTAGATTCCTTTAGTGCCCAAGCTGGTGAGAAAATCAATTTAAAAAAAAAATGACATTTATTTCTCACCTTCCTCTAACGCAGAGTTAAAAGCCCAAACCCTAAATATTCTATCTATCCAAAATTCTGGCATTGATGGAAAATACCTTGGCATTAAGCAAATGTTCTATGGAAAGAAAACACATATCTTTCAAGAAATCATAACCAAAGTACATTCCAAACTACAAGGGTGGCAACGGAAATTTATTTATCTCGCAGGTCGAGCTATTTTAATCAAACATGTCATTGCTACTATTCCTGGATACACTATGTATGTCTTCAAATTCCCTATTTACTTCATCAAAGAACTCCAACGCATCTTTAACCGATTTCTTTGGTTTGGTCTGACAAATCATCTGAATACAACCGGTCGACGTGGAACAATCTCTGCCTCTCCAAAAAACCTGGAAGGTTTAGGTCTGAGACATATGGGAGCCTTAAATCAGGCATGTCTAGCTAGACTGCTTGGAGAATTTTTTTCCCACTCAAATTCCCTAGTCAGTTCCCACCCTTAAAGCCAATACTTTCCTAGAAAGGAATTCCTCGCCTCAAGTTCTCCAACAACAAAGCCACTTGGTGTTGGAGAAGTATTCCTGGGAAAAGACCTTCTATCTTCACAATTAATTTGGATTGTTAGAATGGAAATAAGATTCAGGCCTTCTCATATTCTTGGATTCCCATTAACCCTTTCTATTGCCCCCCAACAACCTTGTGAATAGTCTTCGTAACCTCCTTGTCTCTGATCTTATCCAACCTGTGACAAAATCTTGGCGAACTCCTTTGGTTAAAACCTTATTCCCACCTCATATCACTGACTCTATTCTCTCAATCCACATCCCTAGATCTGGGGAAGATAAGCTTATCTGGAACCCTTCAAAAAATGGTATTTATACAGTCAAAACCGGTTACTTTGTTGCTTTATCAAAGCACAAAGACACTGATCAACTCATCAAGACCAGATCAAATATCAATTTTTAGAAAGTCTGGAAAACTCTCTGGAAGCTTCCTTTAGAACCGAAAATCAATTTTTTTTTGCTTGGAGAGCGTTCTCTCATATCCTCCCTACTCAAAAACTTTAGCTCACAGGAAATGCACCAATCTATCATTATGCAACCGGTGCGGATCTTTCGAAGAAAATGAAATACATCTTTTCCTTTCTTGCTCTCTAGCACAAATCACTTGAAACCTCTCACAAATAAAAATACCTTCCTCCCCGACTCATCTTTACAATCAATCCTTACTTTATTGGTTTTCTTCTTGGATCTTAAACCAACCCGCTGAAGATGACATCTGTTTCACTATCTTAGCTTTTGGGAAATTTGGAAAAACCGGAACGACATTGTTTTTAATTTTG
>JAOWBW010001330.1:187002-299529 GCA_026119855.1 Campanula takesimana
AAATCTTAAGGTGGCTTTTGGCTGCATCAACAAGGCAACTCCAACAATTAGAAATCACAATAATCTTGAAAAACAATCATGAAATGATCATGCATGTAAACCAGATGATGTCACGTCGAAGCACTAATCACTATCGCTGAATAATGGATGCCATTTACGGAAATTTTATATTTATCTATACAAAGTTGCTCCGCTGCAATGGAAGCAAGGGAATATTTGGAACTCGGGATCAAAGTGCAATAACATGGCAGAGCATAATCCACTAAAGGATTGAATATATATTGGCTGTTGTTCATAACATAAGACTATAATTTAATTGATTGTGCTTATTCTCCTTGGCGAGTGCTTATAGAATTGGATAAAAAATCTAATGAGTTTCTTACAGTCCAGTTCTATACATCAGATATACAGTAAAGTCGCTTGGTGCAATGTGTGTTTGCTAAAAGGCACACCGGATCTAAAGAATGCAAAAGCATGAGTGAAGCTCTCATCATAATATATATGCATGCCCACAAACATGTGGCCCACTAATTTGGACAAAAAAGTCCACCATTTGAGACATGGAACAAATAGATAAGGAAGGTAAGATTTTAATATTGATACAAAAAAGCACAGCTTTTCATCTCCTTCAATTCACTCTTCCAGAAGTCGACCGCACTTGCTGCCAGCACTGATGTTGATTTCCTCCGGCTGTACTTCTCTATACCCTTTCTTCTATAGGAAAAACCAATGCCCAGAACAAAGAATAAAGAATAAAGTAATATTCCTAATATTGTAGGCCCAAAGTGAGAATAGCGTAAATTTTGTTTCTCTTTCATAGCCACTTCCTTAAAACACTTCCAATTCGAGGATCGTCCTAAATCTAAACCCCGTTAATAAAGGTTTAAGCTTGGAGAGGGTGGCGGTTCAAGTAAAGTGAAATTGGAGAATATAACAATGAAGGGGAAGGGAAAAAGCATTTAGGAATTTTTCTCTCAAACTGCCAAAAACTCCATTAATGGAAACACCATTCAAGCATTGACCAATCGATGAAATGCTATCTACTTAAGAACCTCCAGTTCTGTGAGCAATTTCTTCTCGTCAACTCAAACTTATCATTGGATCTCTTTCTGGGTTTGAAATCAGCGGATATCTGATTGGGGGTTAATTGAGAGAGAGGAAGAGAGAGAGAGAGATACCACCGAAAGTGGCAGAGGCATGAACATCGGCAATGGCAGCAGGATTGCAGGAACGGGAAAGAGTGCGGTTGACTTTGGAGAGATGTGGGGCTTATTTAATTTCTAATTTACAATCTTACCCTCCTAATTTACTTGTTCTATGTATGAATTGTTAGGTATTATTGTCCTAAATTAATGGGCAACTTGTTAGTATGCCCTTGAAGGAGGTATCCTAGCAACTCCCTATATACATGTATGTATGTGTGTGTGTGTGTGTGTGTGTGTATGTATGTGTGTGTGTGTATATATAAGGAGTATATTAATACATACTCCCTCTGTCCCATACCCCAAGGGGCACTTTTGGTCAAACCAACTTGAACTTTGACTAACATTTTATGCTAAATTATTAATCTCCATAAAAATTTAGAAAAGGTTACTAAATTAGTGATACAAACATTATCAATAACTATTTTTAAATTTTTATGGAGATAAATTATTTAGCATAAAATGTTAGTCAAAGTTCAAGTAGGTTTGACCAAAAGTGCCCATTGGTGTGGGACGGAGGGAGTATATACATAAACATGTATATGTCTGTACATATATATAATTGTATGCGTGTATACATGTAAATATATACATGTATTAACATATATATATATATATTATATATATATATGTATAGACATATACACAGACACAGACACACACACACACACAACACACACACATATGTTACATATAGATATATAAGTGGAAAACAATTCGAGGATCAATATTCTAGCTGATAGTTCTAGCACATGGAGGGGACTTCTGAGGCTCATGTAACAAAATAAATTTCTCAAGGTCCTATTGTGGCCCGATACAGGCAAGGATGAAATATGAAGGCTGCTCTCCGACCAAATGCCAAGTTGCAGAAATCATTGACAGAGAAGTGTTTACCTAATCAAGTGACATCTACTTTAATAGTAGTAGTTGGTAAATACCCAAAAAATTAGTGACCAATTAGACGGAGCTCATCACGCATGGTGGGTGCGGAATAGAAAGGTTAGTATTCAACTCGTCGACCTAGGAAATCATGGGGAATGGGGTAAACAAAGCAAGAGGCACATGAGGGGCACAAACTACTAGCTACTCTAGTGCCAAATCAGATGGAGGCCAATGGCCATTATTAGTGGTGGATACAGAATTAGAAAAGTCAATAATCAGCTATCCAGCCTAGGAAATTATAGGAATCAATGTCAACAACGGAAGTGTGTCACCAAAACTTAGAACAAGAGACAGATCATGTGTCATAGGGAGAATATCTTATGAAGGTCATCATGTTTTTTTCTGTGACTGCTTCAGAAAATGTTCCCAGAGAAAATGATTTACAAAACTGCCCAATGATTGACATTTGGTGTAATAGTTTACCAGTGTGTGCATAATTAAAGACAAGATGTTTCTGCTTGCTAAGCTGAGATGTTGTCGGTGCAGTGGCTAATGTATTTGGAGATAACCGGAAAAACAGAAGCAATCACCTCTGAGTTCCAACTCATTGATCATTGAGGATATAGAGGATTAGATCAGAATGGTCATATTTGGTTGAAATATATTCCATAATACCTTCAACCCTTGGGTCATCAGAAAAACATGAATTCTGGAACTTTGGAATTTACTTGGCAGTAGAGAGGTAAGGTATATGAAGATGTATATCTAAGGGAACCATTCTAGGTCTAATTACTACTATTACTAAACATTAAAAAGCTAGCTATATCTTTCTTTGATTTTCTTTTTCTTTTGTAAAGTAATGTCACATGTATAAAAACTTCTACACAAATGATCTCAGAAATAAGAATACACAGTTATATCATACTCCCTCCGTCCCGTCCGAATTAGGACAAATTTCCATTTGGGTGTCCCACCCGAATTAGGACATTCCAAAATGGAAAGTTTATATTACTTTTATATTTGGGCAACCCCACCCAATTTACCCTAATCATTTTTATTTAAAACTAATCCAATTAACCTATCCTAATTAACAACCCTTAATGGGCTGGCCCACTCTAAAAACCCATACCCACTATCAATCTACCAGATAAACCTAAAAAATATCCCCCACCTTCATTTCTTTTCAAACCCTAATCTAACCAACTCTCTCTTATTTTCTCTCATCTTCCCACCTTCAGCCGCCACCCCTCCCACCATCTCCTCGCCACCCCTTCCCACCGTTTATTAGCACCCCCTCTACCTTCCCAGCACCCCTTCCACTTCTTCTTTCCCCTCGCCATCGTGGATCACATAGGAAACGTCGCCATTGCCGTCGTCGCCGCCACCGCCCCTTTCAACATCAGATAAGCCTCTAGTTCTCTCTCTCTCTCTCTCTCTCTCCCTCCTCCTCTCTCGCCTTCTCTCTTTCTCACGCCCAATTTTTTGAATATTGGTCTGTTTTAAACAACAGATCAATGTAGATCTGAGGCATTTGTTTGAGTTTGTGTTTGTGTGTGTATATTCCCTTACTCTGTCCCTATCGCTTTATCTTTTATCGCTTTCTCTCTCTGTTTCGCTCGCGAATTTTCGAACTGTGATCCGTTTTCGGCAACAAATCAATGTAGATCTGACGTGTTCATTGATGTGTTCAGTTGTATGGTTAATCTAGGTGTGTGTGTGTAGATCTAGATATTTGCTCATTGATTTTGGATATTTTTTGTTTTCTTTGTTTCTCTTGATTTTGGTATTGTTGTTGTTTTGTGGTGACAGAGATTGGCAGTGGTAGTTTGCTGATGACGGAGGAAATGGTGGTCTGTGGTGGCGACTGGTGGTGAGCCGAGTATGACTGTGGTGGGGGTGGGCCGATGCGGCGGCAGCGGTGGTGGTGGTGGCGGGCCGATGATGGTGGAGAAGAGAATGGGGAACTTTGGATGAACTGTAAAAATTGAGTTTGATTTACATTGTAATAAAGCTTTAATTTATGGCTGCTCTCTTGAAAATAATTAGTGAGTAACCAGAAAGGTTAAATCTTTTAATTCAAACCCATCATCACTTTTTTCAATAGAATACTATTATTCCTTAATCCCCGTGTCGAGAGAGAAAATCCTAATTCAGACGGGACGGAGGGAGTATATGTAATCTATTTGTGGTTGAATCATAGTTGTTAATGGCAAAAGGTGAGAGGCGGGCGGGAGGTATCTAGAAAGGCGAGGCGGTTGAAAGGCTGCCAAAGGCGAGCAAGGCGGTAAAATAGAACAAAATAGTATTATATATGCCATAGATATTACTAAAAATATTAAAAACATGTTCTAAACAAGAATTTTGCATTAAATAAATGTCACATTTCCACATGTAATAATAAACTTAACACATTTCAAACACCAAAAGTGAGAATTCTATGAGAAAAGGCACATTAATTTAAACTATGACGTTCAAATCATCAAATAATTAGTAATTTAAAAAATGAAAATAAATTTCAAGGCATGTAAGAAATGAGAATAGTATATTAAATTAAGTTAATATATAATGGCAAACCTATAGTTCCATACCTAGAGATGAACATAAGAGTCTATGAGATAATTAAAACTTCAAAGAGCAAAATGAAGAGAGCAACGTAAATAGCAAACAAAACCAAAGTATATTTGGGCACTTATTTGCCTTCATTCGTCATTTGTCACACTTCTTTTCTTTCGTCCTCTTAAGAGAAATTTAAGGCTATCTTTCCTTCTTTTGCCCGCCACAAGCTATCTTTACCCCATTTTTTTTCTTCCAAATGACCCAGTTTAAGTTAAACTATTAAAATTACAATAAGGCCAAAGTTAACATTACAATTATGCCTATTACGCCTTTTGTCAAAGAAGAAAGCCGCACGCCACTAGCCATAACCAAGAAAGGCGTTGCCTTTGCCAAAAGACGCACGACAGCCCGCCTTAATACTAAAAGGCAGCTGACCCTAAAGGCGCCAAAAAGGTGAGGCAGGCGGAAGAGGCGCTAGCCTTTCACAACTATGGGGGTTGAACGGATACGATTCAAATACCACAAGCAGTGTTCTAAAAGTCGCTCGCCTAGGCCCCGCCTAGGCACTAGGCGTTCATGAAACGCCTTGGTCCTGCCTAGGAAATTATAACTATGTCTGAATTCTCGGCCCCGCCTAGGCGCTAGGCCCTGCTGCGGCGCCTAGCGACCGCCTAGCGCTTTTTGGATCCTTGACCACAAGGGATTGAAAAGTAAAAAGTATGTGTTTAGATATGAATCAGATAAAGCAAGATTAAGTTCCATGCTGGAAAATCAAACAACTCCAAGTAGTAATGTAGAACCTGAAAGCGCAAACTTCATTCTATAATCATGTAGAAAAATGCATAGTTATTCTCACCGAACCAATGAGTGGAAACGCTGATGCCAGCTCAAGTTTGTAGGCAGGGCCAGCAAGATCTGCAAGCATACTCACTTCTCCTTGTAGTCCCTGGAGACAGTATTAGTACGTCAGTAACAATAACATTTTACTCCTGCAGAGCGCATAAGACATTTACAGGACAGGCATGGCAACACTATGCATGTCTAATATCTAATATTAGCTCAGACCTCCTTCAAAGTACATCATCTCCACCCACCATGAACAAAGTAACATCAAAATACAAAAATATCATCTGAAACTTCATCTACACTCACCCACACCATTTTATTTTCACTAAAAGACGGTCAATGTAAAACAGTACAGCTCCAGAGTGGTTAATACTACTGGGCCAACAGTCTAAGATAAAACTATTTTTCAGCTCTGAGAAACTAAATATTCTGAGGGTAAGTCATTGACCAGTGACAACACCTGTGACAACATATATTTATGTCACGCACAAAGACTGTTTAACTGGGGAATGATGAAAATGAACAGAGAAGGTAAAGAAAACTGTAAACACATGGTGACACATACCACACATAACATTTTTACATCATCCACTCCTACCTTAGGGTTGGTAACAAGAATTGGTGGAATGAAGTTGAAACCAAAGGTACAATAACCAAACACCAAACAACCCACGTCTCTCTCTAAATTCAAACATCAATCTACACCTTTATATTCTTGGACTAAGTAACTTAAACAGACAAAACTGTACTTAAAAGTAGTTCGTAGAATTAGAGCAAAATCACTTTTACTCACCCAACTTTATTTGGATGACAGAAACCTATAACATCAAATGCCATGCAAGGATGTTAAGATATTCACGTAAACTAAATGGGACAGTGGTTTATTGGAGCTTTTTAGGAAACACTAGCATCAGGTTGTTTGCATAAATTACATTGATAGATTTTCATACCCAGACAAAAGTTACCTAACTGTCCCCTAAATTATATAAATTGCGTGAATGGTAATTAATAGAGCCGTAAAGGCCAAATGAAAACCGAAATGATCAAAACACGAAACCTCACATACAAGGAATCTTGAGACTTATCAAGGAGAAGATACAGACACAAGAAAGACCACAACCATTCATTTTGATGAACCATGAAAGAAGAAGATTCAAATGTATGACCAGTTAAGGGAAGCTTTCTGCCATCTCAATTTGTGTCCTGGGCAACATAAAAAATAAAGCAATAATGAATGAGTTATGAGCTATTGTTATCATTATGGTGAAGTAATTGAGTTAAATAGGACGACTTAAACTCAAATATAAGCAAATGCAACTCTTTCTCCTTGATGAGTATCAAAGCCTCACATTCAGTTACCAAGAAGGGAAGACAGATCAGACACAAGACCACAACTTATTACTTAGAAATGTCTACACCTTCAACAATTCCATATCACTACACACTGGGGCTGTATGATAAGTTCGCTTCTAGTTGAATGAAATCAGTCCATCAGTAGGAAGTAGATGTTAACCAAACAATCTAAGCAGAGAATTGAGAGAAGGGGAAGATAGGGATAGACCTTGAAATCCTGTTCACCTCGGAGCTGCAAGCCAGGGGCAACATCAACGGACGTCTTAACCAAAGCATTTTGTTCTTCGAAATCGTAATCGATAGAAAGATATTGGGAAGTGAAGGAGAGCAGAGGATTAGACACTTCCCCTTTATTACTGTTCTGAAACGACAGCTTCAACTTCGCTATATTGTCGAATAATTTGCAGGAAATCTTGTTGAAGAATACGGCACTATCGCTGTCGAATTCCGTTGTCACTCTCAATGGCGGCCGCCGTGAAATCGATAGTAAGCTGCCGCCGCCGCTAACGTTGCCACCGTTCGGTGGTGGTGGTGGTTGGAGCGAGGATGCAGGATCAGATGGTGTAGGGGATGAAACGGAATTAGGGTTTGATTTTCGAAAATTAAACATGCTGCTGATTCTCTTCTCAATTTCAGTAGTCAACTGAGAGAGAAAGGGATTAGATCATTAGACCTCAGAGGAAAGAAGATGAGAGGAGAGGGAGAGTGTGTTTTTGGGCGGAAATGTAGAGGAGATAATCAAATGAGGTAGTATTTCTCTAACAACTTTTACATTTTTCAGTTTCAACAAAAAAAGAAATTACATTTTCAATTTATTTTATTATTGATATTCCAAATCTTTAGTCTGTGAAAATTTGAAGAAAAAAAATTAAAAATATGGGGTGAAAATTTTGTAATTAGTTGGAAAAAAAATTTAAAATGTGTGGTGGCTATCCTTAAATTTTTGAATAAGTCCTTAATCCCTTTCTAAAAAGAATTCACAATTCTCAGTCACAAAAATTACTGAACTTGTTGCAAACCTATCATTAACCAATATGAATATTGATTCAAAGGCATACTCCCAACAGTTACCTTCTTCTCTGTTTCACACTGAGAGAGAGAGAGGAAACTACTTATCTGTTTTTTGTTCCAGTCGACTCCTATGACGACGAGTGCGACGGCGAAGAGATTTAGCGTGTGCAGCCCTCTCTGATTTTATCAACAATCTGAACAAAACTAATCTTCATCAGGTATGAAATTTCACATCTTGTATTTAATTTTTTGTGTCAATTTCGCAATCACAACACATGTTTTAAAAATATATAGCTACGTCTGATGATGTTTTATCAATTTTTTATTATTATTTCATGGGTCACTAGTCAAGGTTACTTGGGTTTTCTTTATCTGCAATTCATGTTTCTTATTTAACAGCATTGAAATAAAAAATAAGTTATCGGAATCGCTAGCTGATCGAGCATACACGAATAATAGGGAAGAATGTTTGGAACAAGCTGATTTAAAATTATTGAATGATGAGTACGACCCAAATAAAGGTTGTGGGAATAAGCTAGACTTGCCAGAAATATATCAAAATCAGCCTATGCCTAATTCAAGTACATGCAATATTCCTGTGGAGCCATATGTGGGAATAGTTTTTGATGATTTAGAAGATGCAAAAACTTGCTATAACGCTTATACTCAGTGAAGAGGATTCAACATAAGAAAACTTCATGCACAACTATCTCGTACAGATAAGTCATTGATTAGCGTAGAATATGCATGTTTTCGAGAAGGATATCATTGTGGAAGCTCCAAAAAGAAGGCAAAGATTCAACCTAAAAAGTCAGATACAAGGATTGGATGTATGTAATGCAAAAATGGTTTTAAGCAAGCAGAATGTCCAATGGACGGTAAGAAAATTTGTGACAGAGCATAATCATGAAATGTGTTCCCCAAAGAGTACTCTTTTGCTTAGAGGGCACAAAAAATAACACATACCCAAAGAAGTTTAATAGATGTGATGAACAAAGTAATATTCCTGCAAGAAAGATAATGCAAGTACTGGATCAACAAAATTGTGGTGATAGTAATGTTGGATACATTCCCATGGATGTTCAAAACTATTTGGGAAGTAAACGAAGGGAATTACTAAAGGGTAAATATAAAGTCACAAAAAAGTTCACAAAATAAGGTGTCATATTTTTATTGGTGCTTTTAATTAGAGTGTGTCGGGTCCACAACCGATGCAACCAATAAAATATCGCCACCTCATTTTGTATCCATCATTTTGTAAACTTCTTTTGTGCCCCTAGCTTTGCCCATTACTAAAAAAGGGAGATGCTCAAAGAATGTTAAGCTACTTCCTCCAGAGTCAATCGAAGAATCCTGGGTTTGTTTATGCAATCCAAACTAATATAACTAATAACATGGGAAATTGTTTCTGGGATGATGCAAGATCTAGATTAACATACCGCTGCTTCGGGGATGGTGTTACATCTGATGCCACGTACTTGACCAATCGCTATAAGATGTCATTTGTCCAATTTACGGGAGTTAATCACCACCATCAGTCTATTATGTTTAGGTGTGCTTTGCTGGCGAACGAGACAACTGATTCTTACATTTGGTTGGTGCGAACATGGCTCGAGACAATGGATGGTCATGTTCCATCTGATGGTGATGAGTCTATAGCTAATGCAATTAAGGAGGTACTACCTACTACAACTCATCATTTATGTATATGGCATATTTTACAAATAGTTCTTAAGCATTTAGCTCATTTCTATAAAAGCAATGCTAGGGGCACAAATAAAGTCACAAAATCTTGCTCACAACATGAGGTGGCGATATTTTATTGGTTGAATCGATAATGGACCCGCCACACTCTAATAAAAAACACCAATAAGATCTTTACACCTAGGATTTTGTGAGCAAGTTTTTGTGACTTTTTTGTGCCCCTAGTGTTATTCTTTCTATAATAAGCATCCATCTTTTCAAGAAGAATTTCGTAAATGTATTCATGATATAAAAACAACTCAAGAGTTTTAGAATTCATGGAGCAATATAATTCATAATTATGAGCTAAAAGATAATGAGTGGTTAAAAAATGTGTACATGATACACGAAAAGTGGATTCCTGCTTATCTAAGGAGTACATTTTGTGTTGTAATGTCCACGACCCAAATAATTGAGAGTATGAATAAATTTTTCAAATGATTTGTACTGTCTAGTACCATGATTAGCGAGTTTGTCTATCAATATGAAAAAACATTAGATGCGAGATTTCTTAAGGAAAAAGAGAAAGATGTAAAAACAAGGAATTTTTCCCCTGTTCTGAAAACATGTTATAAAATAGAAAACGAAGCAGTCAAAGTTTACACAAGAAAAATATTTTATTATTTCAAGCTGAGTTATATTCAAGACAAAAGCTCAAAGCAGAAAATATTTATGAGGAATGAACTAAAAATACTTACAAAGTCTCTCCTCATAGTAAAGAAGGTTCAGTTTATGAGGTAGTACTTGACATTCCGAAAATCAGAGCAACGTGCTCATGTCGTATGTTTGAATTTGTTGGATTTCTTTTTAAGCATATTCTTGCAGCTTTTGTGAAAAAATCTCTTGTTGATACTCTCCCTCAACATCTATATCTATTCTATATCTATCTATACTATATTAATAACAAGATAGTAACTTTCCCCCCAAAAAATGTCACTATTAAGGGAAAAAGTGTAATCTCAACCAAACAATGACTAATATGTCATTATCTTTAATACGATACAAGCGGTCAACTTTATATGTAAATTGATTTTTATATCATATTTTTTAAATCTTTTATTTAGTGAAAGTATTTAATTTTGATTAATATATAGTGAAGAGTTACTAATTGATGTGGATACTAATGCATTGAAGTATTTGGAGTCATTTGCGCGTATGCGCGGAAACCGTCGTTACTTTTGACTCTGGATGGACCACGGAATGCACCGTATATCAAATCGAACGCCGGAGCGAGACGAACAAAATTCATAGAGCAAAACCCCTTGAGCCAGGGTTTAAAAGACCAAAAATATGTAATTTAGTGCTTTAAACGGGCTTTTAATTTTTTTATTAGTTTTTGTACTTTTTAGTTTTTTTCCTTTTTTTTGCC
Source organism: Campanula takesimana (assembly GCA_026119855.1). NCBI lineage: Eukaryota > Viridiplantae > Streptophyta > Magnoliopsida > Asterales > Campanulaceae > Campanula > Campanula takesimana. The sequence continues at coordinate 197,965 of JAOWBW010001330.1, forward strand.
TAATAAATGTTTATTTCATTTTAGCGTTGCGGAACATATAATTAATTTGTATTAGGCTTTTTGGAGTTGTCGTTTTATATTATTGATTATTTACTCTAATAAAAGCTCACTTTTATAAAGTATATAGTCGGGTTTTTAATTGTGTTAATTTTGTTGGTGTTGGTGCCCTAGGCACGTTTGTTGAACGTTGTAAGTTATCATGATAATAAAGAGATAATAGGATTATTATTGTGGCTCGTGTTTGCTTATAATAATCTCCGTCCCTAGAGCTTCTTAAGCACTAGTATAAAGGCTAAATGATCATGGGATGATCATGTTAGATTTATGGGTACTTGTTTGGAACAAGGTACTGGACATGACCCGCGGTATGAGATTTACGTCATGGTCGATGTCATATATAAATCTCATATTAGTTATGTCATTTGAATCCTTAGACATGAAGTTATTATAGTCTTCCACTTGATGAAAATTATGTTTGACATATTCAAACGCTGCCTTAACACGGTAGTTATAAAGGGTATGATTGGCATGATTGGATTCACGTAGGGAAGAATAATAAGCCAAATGGATTTGTCCCTCTTCGGAGAGATGTCAAGCTTGGGCCCCTCGAAGGAATGATGTTGGTGAAATGTTTGGCCAAACTCAAATGGATTGATTGGATCAATGTCATTTGGATTATCAACATATTCGGGATCGAGAAAAGTATTGAACAATACAAGTTGACTTGTTGACCATGACTTGTGTTCAATGACATCGAAGACAAAGGGATTATGACATGTTCTAAAAGGAATACGAACTTGTATCTAGTTATACTATTTGGGTAGGTATGACGGTTTGCTAGAACCTAATCATATCTTATGGTTTTATGTTTGAACCCATTGCCAACTTAGTGTAATCCTAGAGGGTCACACACAAATAGAACGAATCGTAAAGGACTAAATGGGAATTGTGGAAAAATATCAGTGTTTGGCTCTGGCACGGTCGTGCGCCTTAAAATGGCACGGTCGTGCCATAAATCCAAACCAAGGCAAACCTGTCGACATGATTGGCACGACCGTGCCAAATTACCAAGCACGACCGTGCCGAAAATGGGCGGCTGGGGAATTCACGCGGACTAGATGGCACGACCGTGCCAGATTGTAGGGCACGACCGTGCCAGTCAAGTCGGCCAGAATTCCTTGTTGCCTAATTTGGTGACGGGATTTAGGTTTCCTAAGTTCTTAAGGGTTAAGGATTATGACCTATTTAAGGATCCTTTCACCAGTCATTAAACACATGATTATGAGTGCCTCCAAAGGGGTTTTGGGAGGTTATTTTCTTGTTCTAAGATCCCACAAGTGAAGAACAAGAATATTCATAATTCCGTATAGTTCTTACAATTGTGAAAGCGTGTTTCATAATTTGGTCTAGCAACCAAGATCAAGTGTTCTTGATATTCGTTCGTGGTGTGGATACCGCTAGAGGGTGAAACTTATCATCTTCATAGTTCGTGATTCTTGCTTTGTTCATGATCAAGATTTCAAGCCTCCATCGAATTCAAGGTTGCAAAATCAAAGGCATCAAGGGTTAGTATTCTAGTATTCATTATGTTGTATTTGACTTAATCATATGAATGGATCTATGGGCTTTGGGTTTTATAAATTTTAAATGCTTAATTCCGCTGCGCATGTTACTACGAAACCCAACAAATTTACTATATTTTTTTCTATTAAAAATCATTTATATTTTTAGAAATAATTTTTATTGTTTGATATAAGATTATTCGTTATGTTTATAACCGTCATACGAGTAAATTTTCTGAAAAAAAATACTTGCAATAAAATGGGTAGTTAATGATTGTGTTAGTCATTTTGTAAGAACTAGTGAGTTACCTGTCGATTCTCGATGGGGCATAATATAACTAATTAACCCATCAATTTTAATTAGAAATGTATCTTCAACTGTATATTTTAGTTAACTGGTTTTATGTTGGTAAATTGGATCAACCCCCAGCGAGTAACCCGTCTATAATCGATGGAGAATAACAAAGCTAATTAATTGAAAATAATATAATAAAAAGTACATGTCAAAAAGAATAAAACTTGTCATGCCAACACCTTACTTAAATCAAACTTCAAAGCACAAGTAACTACTTTGGATAATATATAATCTTTTAATTTAAAGCATGATTCATTTTGCTTTCAACCCATCAAAGAAAACACTTATCATAGAGTGCATTGCTACACTGAATTGGAATACCTATTTCAAGAACTTCAATCAAAAGTCAGTTTTAAAAAATATACTTGATTCCTTTTGCTTTCAACACATCAAAGCATAAATTCTCAAAGAGATAAATATCTCACATCTACTAAAGAGAGAAATATGGGATGGTATATAGATTTGAGGAGTTACTCCCTTAGCATCAATTGGTTTTAAGGTGGAACCTCCAACATAGTCTATTGCCAGCCCAGTCCAGCCCATGCTAACAATTGGGCCTCTCCCTACTTCTTATCTCATCTCTAATTATAATATGGTACTAGAGCCACCGATCTATGGTGGCCTAATCGCTTCCGCTTTAATTCTACATGGACCCTCTGTCACCTCTTTTACAAGATCCATTACACGTTCAGGCTCAACGGCCCACGATGTTGCTCCACGCCCCCGATTGATAAGTCCACGTTGTAAGCCTTGGCGAAGCCCGGCTACATGTGAGGGGGCGTGTAAAAGATAAATATCCCACATTTACTAAAGAGAGAAATATGGACCGGTATTTAGACTTGAGGAGTTACTCCCCTTGGCACCAATTGGTTTTAAGGTGGAACCACTAACATAGTCTATTGTCAGCCCATGCTAACACTTAGGCCTCTCCCTACTTCTTACCACATCTCTAATTCTAAGTGATATACCCAGAAAATTTATGATTTTTAGTTTATGGGTTTTAGTTTATTTCAATTGGGTCAAGATTATATTAATTGGGCTCGGGTCATCTCAAACGATGGTTTAATAATAAAAAAAAAGGGAGTTGATTATACGTTTGGATGCCCTAAACCTATTTGAGCAGATAATTGGAATCCTAGAAGAAAGTTGCCGCACTAAGAACGGGGCGGCACTACTAACCTTCATTTGTTCTTGAGATACGATATTGGTTTCAATTCATAAGTCAATTTAAGTAGTGTAATGGATGTGGTGAAATAGAAAAAATAATGAAATCATAATTGGGGGAGGAAAACACATTCACTGCAGTGTGTGATTGTGCTTTTATAGAATGTGTGCGTAACATGGGTTAGGACAGTTGACGATGTTGCTTGGAAATTTTACGTGGGCCATCTTGTAGATTAACAGTACAAGTATATTTTTAATTGTAAGATTTATGGGATTGATGTGTATTTTGTTACTCTTTTGTGTTAGGGTTTGAGAATCAATATTAGGTGCGCTTGTTCGTGTACATGTGTTTTAATGAATTATTTTTTTGAGGTAAGAGAGACTATGCAGTGTTGATTTTGTGTCAGTTTAATCACGTGATTATTTCTTTGATATCCGTCCTATCGTTGTGCTCCATTTTATTGATACGCATATTGATAGTTCTGTCCAATTTGATAATTTCTTTGATATTGAAAATTGATTCGAAAAGTATTGATTTGATTGAAAGCATGCTATATGTGTTTTAAGTCTCAAGAAACGAGATTTGTTATATGGAATGGTCTTGATGTGACTAATTTATATGACGGTTGCAGTGGACTTTGTTATTGTGTTTGTGTTGGTTCGGCTCTGAGTGCGGGCACCAACAATTGAGATTGAGTTTATGTATGATTGTTAGACCACTGGACCCGAACATAATTAGTGCATCGAATGTAAAGTATGATCGATTGGTATTCGATTTATGAAAATTTGAGTCTTATTTACGTCCATATTTATAATTTCATGAGCTATGTTATTTGATAATTATGTTCCTTTGTCTTCTGGGATACTGTGTATCCCCTTTCTTACTGGGCCCCCTAGCTCACCCCCCTCCAGTTTTAGTTTTGCAGCTGACCGATGATCGAGGTTCGAGATAGAAAATATTTGGATCGAATCAAGTTTATTGAGTATTCAGGGTGATTAATGATGTTTTCTAATGTATTTTAGAGCTGTAAGTTGTAATATTCTGATATATATGAAAATTAAGAAGTTGTGAAAGTTCGGGTCGTTACAGTTGGTATCAGAGCATTGGGATTAGATCTTGAAAGAGAATAAGAACTCTAATATTGAATGGTTTTAGGTACTTGAATATTACGATTTTGAGCGATTAGAAAAACTATGTTTTCTTTGAGGTCAACTAATTGCGTTTTGTTATGGAAGATTGATGGGACAGGAGCCTAACCAATTTGGGAGATGAGGTTAACATAGAATTTGAGGACAAATTCTTTTTAAGGGGGGGAAGAATGTAATACCATGAAAATTTATGATTTTTAGTTTATGGGCTTTAGTTTATTTTAATTGGTTCAGGATTATATTAATTGGGCTCAGGCCATCTCAAATGATGGTTTAATAAAAAAAGAAAAAAGGGAGGTGATTATATATTGGATGACCTAAACCTATTTGAGCAGATAATTGGAATCCTTGAAGAAAAGTTGCCGAAATAAGAACGGGGCGGCACTGTAGATACCCCAGGAAAACCACGGCTTGGCTAGAGCGGTGAATTATCCTAGGATGTCTATTTGGTTTTAAAGATTAGAGTCGCCACCTATGTTTTTAAAGGAACATAAGAAAACCTAAGAAATAGCATATTTCTTACGAAAACAAAAGATTCAGGAAGAGACGGATTCGGGGGTTAGGTTACGGAGTAGGAAGTACTTAAACACTCACCCCGCCTGGCTAAAGCCGGTCTTGCTACTAAAGGTGTTCTAAAGTAAAAAAAGTCCTTTTATTTATATGAATACATGCTAACAATTACATTGAAAGGAAAAGGAGAATTACAAAGTAAATTTATGCTAACTATTACATTAAGGGAAAAAAGGGAAAATTAAATGAGAGTTTGAAATGTAGGGAGATAACCTTAACTAACTTCAATATGTGAAGTAGTCGTATTGGTCATGTCCCATTTTGATGGGGATTGCATACACTAAGAAAACATGTAAAATAAAATAGGAGAAAATTGTACCTTAGAAAAAGGGAACTTCAAACTTTGACTTAAAGATGGTGTGTTTGTAGGGAAATGGTGTGCAAGAACTTGTGTAGAGTTTTTGTATTCAATTTTTTGGTCTGCTTGAAAATGAACCCAAGAGGTCCTTTTTATAGGTAAAATTAGGAGGGAAAGTTGAGAGGGAAAATAAGATCAATCCATTTGAGATGGTCTTGACCAATCATAAATAAGAGTAATAAAATAATAATAAAATATTTTATTTTAAAGGAATGGCTAGAAATATGGGATTGAGAGTTACAAAATAAAAATGGTTGAATGCTTGTAATAAAAGATAATTTTTTGAATCAAGAAGAGATCTTGTAAATAAGAAAAATGAGAGAAAATTGGTGGGAACCCGTAACAGCTATGTGGGAAGCGTGCGGGTCCGGCCTATTGGACCAAGCGCGCGCGCGACACATGACAATTACGGGAGGCGTCCGCCTTTAAAAATGACAGAATGATAGAATGACACTAAAAGTTAACTCTATTACTCAACTTAGTCCAAAATTAACGGTATCAGTTAAGGACTTAACAGAAGTAACATAAATTAACAAAAACAAGTTAAATAAAATACTATGTATGCAACCGGGGTGAGCGGTCCAAGGCAGGGTGTCTACAGAGCCCCTCGGCGGTGTGGATTGTGAAGCAAAATGCGCCGACGAAAGAAAGACATCCACCGAGGACATCATAAAGAAAAGAGAAAGAAAAGAAAGCAAAGACTCGATAAAAGCATGAATTTTTGAAATTGCAAGGGATAGAGATGAGTCCCCTGTGTGGGCGACTTTAAAGACATCCAACGGGAGACCCCATATGGAATGATGGTGCTTGTAAAGTGGTGGTGATATTCAATGGCTCACCGTGCCAGAGTTTAGAGTCCGATTAGCGAACTTAGCTGATGAAGAGGTACAATGATACGAGACAGCCCATCGTGGCCAAGTTTTAGAGTTTGGTTGGCAGACTTTACTGATGAAGAGGTACGATGATATGAGACGGCCCACCGTGGCCAAGTTTTAGAGTCTGGTTGGCAGAATGAGGCTGGAGCCGTTTAGCAGAACCGTTATGCCCATTTAGAGTCCGGTGGCGGACTAAAGCTGATTCCGGTTAGCGAATTCCGTCATGCTGATTTAGAGTCTGGTTGGCAGACTTGAGTTGAGCTGAATCCGTTTTGCGGAACCGTCATTTGCTCGCTTAACGTCCGATTGGCGGACCTAGGCGGAGTCCAGTGTGTCGTACCCGTTATGCCTGTTTAGAGCCCGTTGAGCGGACCAGCTGAATCTGTTTGGCGAATCCATCATGTTGGTTTAAAATCCGTTGAGCGGATTAGCTAAATCCGTTTGGCGAATCCATCATGTTGGTTTAGAATCCGTTAAGCGAACTGAAGTTGAATCTGGTTGGCGAACTCGTTATGTCTGTTCGGAGTTCGTTAGGCGAACCTGTTATGTTGAATTAGAGTCCGTTGAGCGAACCGAAGTTGTATGGGAATCCGTTGAGCGAATTGAAGTTGTATGGGAATCCTTTAAGTGAACTGAAGTTGAGTGGGAGTCCGTTGAGCGAACTGAAGTTGAGTGGGAATCCGTTGAGTGAACTGAAGTTGAGTGGGAGTCCATTGAGCAAACTGAAGTTGAATCCGGTTGGCGAACTCATAATGTCATGCTTGTTTTGTAGAGAGTGTAGTGATTGTGGGGTTCACCTTGACCGGGCTTTGATTGAAGTTTGCTGATGATTTGATTCTAATGCTAACCTTGGGTGTACCACTTAGGCTTGCGAATGGTCGCTACTACTGCCCGGAGGACTTACGCGGCACCTGTCTGTCTTGATAGACAATCTGTTGTTGAAAATGGCAGTGGTTTTAATGGTTCACCTTGGATTAAATTACTATTCGGAGCCGCATTTGCTGTTTGCTGTTTGGAGCCGCATTTGCTGTGTGCTGTTCGGAGCCGCATTTGCTGTTTGAAGGTAATGGATGCCGGGGGACTCATTCCTTTACATGTCAGATGTGTGCTTTGTAGATATATGTGCTTGTATGAGATGTGAAATGGAAATTGTGAGAGAGATTGTGCTTGTGGTGTGTTGTGATTTGGAAATCAGATTTGCATGAGAGACATATTTTGCAAGAATGGAGAAATTGCTTTTGTGTGCGATGTGATTTGCATAAATCTTTAATGAATGATGTTCATACCTTTACTTACCATGGCCACTTGATTCGGGATGGATTTCTGATGTTGTGGCTTTGATGAAGAATGTCCATTCTTTGGATGTTGATGAGTTGGTTTTGCTTTTGATGGAGGACAGTCATTCTTGATGATGGGTTGGTCGTGCCAAAGGTTGCCTACGTATCCCTTGAAGGGAATCAGACCAGCGTATTTCAAGGGTGATGGAGAGCGCTGGGGAAGAAGCTAATAGCACATACTTTTACGCAAGTAAGGAGACAAAGAAAGTTTATTTACAAGAAAAAGAAAAATAAAAATCTTTTTGTCTCTCTTTTTTTAGATTAGAAGGAAAAGAATATACTGTATACACTTGCGAGAAAAAGATTTTTTTTTGTTTGTTTTTAGTTCGTGGGTGAACCATTTTAACCATCGTGTGTTTGTAAAGCCAACCCAAGATCAAGTCATGTTCGATCGAAGTCTGGCTCGTCTCGCTTGAATTCTCTTGTTGCTGTTGTGCCCAACAAAGCGTGATGTCTAGACCCCAAATATTTGTCGATTATGGGGCTTCAAAAGACTTTCGATGTCGAGATACCAAGGGGTTGCTGATTGTAAAGCCCCTAGAATGCCTTTAATGCCTAACTTTGAGTGACTCGTGAAGCCCCAAGATAAATCAACTCTCGACCCATCCGAGTAGATTGCATTTGTAGTTGTCATGACCGAGCCCCAAGGGCAGATCATCGATGGTAAAGCTATGGAGGGATCGTTGATTGCAAAGTCATTGAATGATCATTGATGCCAAGCCCCAAAAAACTTGATGTTAGCGGTGACTGCGAGCTTCGAGCGAACCGTAGAGCGTGAGGCATTCCAAGAGATTTTTTATGCCGAGAGTCCGAAGAATTTGCATTTGCCATTGCGGTGCATGCGAGATGTAATTATAATCCCCTTGAGATTTTAATTGTGAATCCCCTGAAAGATCATTGGTGTCAAGCCTCAAGGGATCCTCATGATTAATCATAGCCCAAACTGTCCAAGTGAGATGCACTATTGTTGAGGTGGCCAAGAAGCATACTGAAGAGAGCCATGAGATGGTGGATTGTAAAGGCCTTCGATGTAAAGCAAATAGACCCCTTGAATCTGTTAGATTCAACGAAGCCTCAATATTGCTCCCGTTCAGCCTAACCCATTGGATGGCCTTGTTGTTTCGTCGAAGCCCCTTAAAAGATCTTCGGTGTCAAACTGATTGAGAAAGCTTCCAATGCTTGCATATGACTTTTTGAGTAGCTCTGTCCACTATAGGGGAGGTAAGGTAAATTTCATTCTCCTTGAGGAGGTCTTTTAAGCTCGAGCAAAGCCCCTAGGGCGCAAGCATTCCTGATGAGCTCTTTGACATTCATTCTTTTGATTTTAGGGGTTGTCCCACGTATCATTATTGAGCGTAGCCCCTAGGGTGTTGTCATTAACTGTCAAATGAAGTAAGAGAGGCTTCTCTTCATGTGGGGTGCCTTTGTTCTCGAGTCTGCATAGCCCCTAGGGCGTCATCATTTGTCGAGCGGAGCAAAAGAGGCTTGTCCTTGTGACGAGTGGTACTTCATTACTCGAGAAGTCTTTAACATTAATTTCCCTTTGTTGCTCAAACCAATTGGTATATTGGAGGTGGCCTATAAGACTTCTTACCCTTTTCTGAACCTCGCGCGGTGTCACTTTAATGATGAACCCAAAACTGTATTTTGTTGGAACAAACCCTTTTACATGAATACCCCCAAAAGACTCATGATGGTACCATGCCACGTCGAGCCCCTCGCAATTTTGAAGTGGACTTTGTAGGGAGCTTGATGAAGTTGAATCTGTGGGGAACCCAATGCAGAACCGTGAGGTCGTCTTCTTTGTTGGAGGCCAGGGATCTCCCTTTCTCTTTCCCTTCTCTCTCTCTCTCACTCTCTCATCTTTTTTTTATGACGCACCCTATTTTTTGCCTAGACCGCCCTTTCGGGTTTTCAATCTAGCGGGCATCTCTTTTGCATCTTCATATTATTATTTTTTTACTCAATTAATGAAGAAGTGTGCATTAACTCTAGCTGAGGATGAGAGACAAGTGATTTTTTGGGAGATGGAGGCCTTATTGACATCCATTTGCCATATCTCATAGTCAAAATATGCGGCTATGGCAAGTAAAATTCTTATAGACTTGATCATTGCTACGGGCGAAAAGGTTTCATCATAGTCAATACCATGAATCTATAGCCTTTCGCTACAAGTCTAGCTTTATAAGTATGCACCTTTCCATCTATGTCAGTTTTCCTTTTGAAAACCCATTTGCATTCTATGGTTCTTACACCTTCGGGTGCATCTATCAAGTTCCAAACTTGATTATCATACATGGACTTAATTTCAGATTCCATGGCTCCAAGCCATTTATCTAAATCAGGAGTGGACATCGCTTCTTGATAGGAAGTAGGTTCGTCATTATCAATGATTTCTACTTCATTTCTATCTGTCATGAGAAATCCATATCTCTCAGGTTCGGATCGCACCCTACCAGTTCTGCGAGGAACTTGAGTATTCTGAATAGGTTCCACAACTCCTTGTGAAACTTGTTCAGATCCAACCATCGGTTCCACACTATTTTTGGGTTCTCGAACCTCTTTGAGATTAATTTTAATCCCAGTAATTCCTTTGGAGAGAAACTCTTTCTCTAGAAAGGTACCATGACGGGCAACAAACACTTTGTTTTCCGCGCGGTTGTAAAAGTAATATCCCTTAGTCTCCTTAGGGCAACCCATGAAAATACATTTGTCAGATTTTGGTGCAAGTTTGTCAGAGACAAGTCTCTTAACGTAAGCCTCACAACCCCAAACTCTAATGAAAGACAAACTAGGTTTTCTTCCAGTCCACATCTCATATGGAGTCTTTTGAATCGACTTAGTTGGAACTCTATTTAGTGTAAGAGCAGCAGCTTCTAGTGCATGTCCCCAAAAGGATAAAGAAAGATCAACTTGACTCATCATGGAGCGGACCATATCCAATAAAGTCATATTTCTCCACTCAGACACACCATTCCATTAAGGTGTTCCAGGTGGAGTTAGTTGTGAAACAATTCCACATTCTTTAAGATGATTGTCAAATTCTTGGCTTAAATATTCTCCACCACGATCAGATCGGAGTGCTTTAATAGTTTTGCCAAGTTAATTTTGTACTTCATTTTGAAATATTCTAAATATCTCAAAGGATTCACTTTTGTTTTTCATGAAGTAGACATAGCTATATCTACTAAAATCATCAGTGAATGTTATGAAGTATTGATATCCTCCCCTAGCATTGCTACTTAATGGTCCACATACATCAGTATGTATGAGTCCCAATAAGTCAATAGCCCTTTCACTACTCTTAGTAAAAGGTGCCTTAGTCATCTTTCCAAGTAAACAAGACTCACAAGTTTCATATGATTCAAAATCATGTGAATCTAAAAGTCCGTCCCCATGGAGTTTTGAGATACGCTTCTCATTAATATGACCAAGACGGCAATGCCACAAATAAGTGTGATTTACATCATTAGGTTTGGATTTCTTATTTACAATATAGATATCATCATTATTTCTATTCTCAACATCAAGGACATAAAGACCATTAAATGAATATGCAGTACAATAAAGCATATCATTTAAATAAATAGAAAATTTCTTATTATGAATAAGAAACTTAAAACCTTCATTATCCAAACAAGAAATTGAAATAATATTTCTACTCAAATCCGGAACGTAGTAACAATTGTTAAAATCAAGAATTAATCCACTAGGTAAAATGACATCATAGTTTCCTACGGCTAATGCAGCAACTCTTGCTCCATTCCCCACGCGTAGGTCTACCTCGCCATCTTTGAGTAGTCTCCTATTCCTTAGTGCCTGCACATTTAAACTAATGTGAGATCCACATCTGGTATCTAATACCCAGGAACTAGAAGTAGAAAGGAGTACATCTATAACATAGATACCTGAAGTAGAAGCAGTCCCACTGCCCTTCTTCTTTTTCTTTTGTTCCATGTAAGCCTTGCAATTACATTTCCAATTACCAATCTCATTGCAGTGGAAACAAATTACATCTTTTTAGGAGTTTGGTTTAGCCACTGCAGCATTGTCAACAGTTGCCTTGCTTATCTTGGGTTTGACAACTTTTACCTTACCCTTTCCTTTGGCCTTAGAGCCATTTCCTTATTTTGAAACCACAAGCACAGGAGAAGCTTATTTAACGATTTTATTTTCAGCTGTCTTTAGCATCCCATGCAACTCAAATAGGGTCTTATCCATACCATGCATATTATAGTTCATGACGAACTGATTATAGCTTTTAGGCAATGAATTAAGAATAAAATCAGTAGCCAACTCAATAGAGATGGGATGTACAAGACTCTCTAGATGCTTAAAATGGGCCTTCATCTTCAAAACATGAGGACCCATCGACTGTCCTTCACTCATCTTGCATGAGGCCAGAGCAGCTATGGTATCGAACCTTTCTTGCCTTTCTTGCTCTTGAAACATATCTTTCAACTGAGTGCCTATATCATAGGCTTCCAAGTGTTCAAGAGTCTTCTGAAGCTCAGAACACATGGAAGCAAGCATGAGACAACCGACCTCACGAGAATCACTTTTGTGTTTCTTGTAGGCGTCTCTCTCTACCCTAGGGGCAGTGGCAGCAGGTTCCTCCTCAAGAATGGGATCATCAAGAATGTACTGCTTATCTTCATGCTTTAGAACAATTCTAAGGCTTCGGATCCAATCCATGAAGTTAGCACCATTCTCTCGAAGTTTTTCCTTCTCAAGGATAGATCGCAATGATAGAGATTGTGTGTTTTGTGCCATTATCTACAATTATGCAAACATGTAATCATACATAAGTACCAACTTAATTTAGAGATATTATTAATTATTATTTCATAAATACTCCCACTAAATTATATAACCTTCATTATACAATGCATGCATAATATAATTTAAATGGGCTAAGATCCATATTTCACTTAACTTTGAGTCGGTTTTGGCACGACTGCTCAAAATAAGTTATTTAGGCAGACAACTCCTTGTCAATCATATCATATATGATTCTTAGATCTTTTATGAGATTTTAGACATCTTATGTCTAACATTTTTTAATCTCATCTATGCCTTAAGCCCAAAACTGTTTTGATAGCCTAATTAAGTCAAACCATTTTAAACGTATAGGAATCACTGTTTCCTCATCTTGCTCATAGATGAATAGAATTAATGCACCTTGCTTTGGCAGAGCCCACATAAAACTATTCATGTACTTACAAGTGTTTTAAACACGGATCGGCATATGACTTAAATTTTTAAGAAGGTTCAATAAACACATAAATTCAAGCAATTAGCCTAAGTTACTTTATGTGATTTAATTCCGCTAGTTATAGGATTAATTCTGAAAAATTTTACGATTACGCCAACCTTAAACTCCTTTAAGATTCTGATCTCAGTAACTGTCTGGGCTTCTGAACTGAAATCTATTTCAGGAAACACGGTTTCCAAAACCTGCCAACTGAAATAGATCAGAATCAGTACTACCCAAACCATCCGTACGGATGTTTCTGGCAGCTTCCAGATTCATCCGTACGGCTCTGTCAAGAAGATCACAGAAACTCTGAACACTTTAGAATTCTGGAACTGTATATTTCTGAATTTCAAGATTGAGATTTTCATGAAACACGGTTTCAGAAACCATCCGTCTGAAACAAACTCAATCTTCATATTCAAATGCTGCAACCAGTTTACAGAACAATCTCATTTACCAGAGAACAGAGTCAAATCTGGGATTTACCAAACCATCCGTACGGATCCGTTTGGTAGCTTCCAAACCATCCATACGGATCCTTCAGTAGGATCCCAGATTTCCTGATTTTTTTCAGAAAACATCAAATTCGACTAATCCCAGATTCATGTTCAAGCATAATCAGTATTAAAAACATGAATTACAGATTATGAATTTAAACTAATCTAATCTATATAATCAACAAGTTTATTCCACATATAGATTAGATCAAGATCATCAATAAGCATAATCCAATTAAAATTGATAATCATAAGCATGCGTTTATACATATCAATCCAATTAATATAATAATCACATAATCCACTAGCATGCATATTTTATATCTTATATAAAACACTAATCACATAATTCATATTTTATCATGCATATTAATTAATCCAATTAAAATAATACATGCATGATCATATTAAAATTATTTGATCATCAACGGGGCTCTGATACCACTGTTGGGTTTCAATGGAACATGCGCAGCGGAAGACTTTACATGAACAAAACCTAAAGCCAGGATCCGCTATGATCAAATAATTTATAATAAAGACGAAAAGGATTCTAACCTTGTTTGATCGGAATGAAACTTTAAGATCTTAGGTATTAAGAAAAATACCCTCTCTTGGTATCCACACTTCGAATGGATTCAAGAACTCCTTTCTTGACGCGATTGCTAGATCCTTTATGCTTGAAAACTTTGGCTTTGAAGAACCCTTCTTCAGTCTCCCTTGAATGAATATTATGGTTTGATAATCAAGAATAATCAAACCCTAATAACCCTTGAATAATGTGTGTTTTTCTCTCACCAAAAACCTCTCTTTGATTTCTCAAATCAATGTGGAAGCATATGTTTTTTGCTGCTGAAAAACGTCCATTATATCCAAGGAAGAAACCTAATCTCATTAGGAAATAGGTTTTCTTGATCAGCAAGAAGTTACCTAAAACTGTTCCTGCCGGACAAACCATCCGTACGGATCAATTTGGTGGCTCCCAAACTATCCGTACGGATCCTCCAGTAGGATCCTGTTTTTTCTCGTTTTCCATGCCTTATTCGATCCGTTCTGCGTGTGTGACCCAATAGGATTATACTAAGTTGGCAATGAGCCCGAACCATTCAGATCTCGTAAATCATAAGCAGACTCTAGCAACCCATTATGATTACCCAATTAGTATAACTTTGAAGATCCAAAGTTTCCTAAAATAGAACATAACACAATCTCTTTGTTACACGATGTCTATTGAACGTAAGTCATGGTCAATGGTTAACTTACATTGTTTAATGATTTCTGGATCCCGAATGTATTGATAATACAAATGACATTGATCCAATCAATTCATTTGATCATAGCCATGTATTTCATCAATACCATTCATCGAGTGGCCAAAGCTTGACATCTCTCTTAACGAGGAACAAATCCCTTCTTGACTTATTACCTTTCCCTACATGATTCTGATTACGCCAGTCATATTCTTTATAGCTACCTTGTTAAGGGTAACATTTGAATATGTCAAACATAATGTTTATCATGTGGAAGGCTGTAATAACCTCAGGTCTAGAGATTCCAGTGATATAACTATATGAGACTTAATTATGACATTTTTACCATGACATAAATCTCATAGGGGTCAGTCCAGTATTTTTTCCCCAACAAATACCCATAAGTCTAATTGTATCGCATACACATAATCATCATATGATTATCTATCAAACTTATACTAATAATTAATCATAATTATCAGGGACAAATATTATTATAATAAACATGTAAAAGATATAATAATCAAACATTCAATATCATTATTAAATCATAAAGAAAATGATAACATTAATCGTTAAAATAACGTGCTTAGGGCATACACACCAACACTAAAAAATGTTGTATCCTTCCATGTCGCTGCTTGAACTGTTCAGGATATCTTCGGTGTCGGAGCTTGTCTCATAGGATTCCTTGGTTACTTCTCGGAGCAAATTGTCGATTCTAATCCCTGCATCATACATGTGTGAAAAATCCGGATAAAATGCCCTACTAGGATGAGCTTGGTAGTCCATATTTAAGCACTTCAAGAAGATCTCCATTTGTTCCTTCATTGAGGGCCTATCAACAATCTCAGACAACTTGTTATTCCAACGGCGGGAGAATTACCCAAATGATTCATTACCCTCTTGTATGGTGTTTTCCAATTCTTTCTTCATGGGACGATGCATGAAATTTCCTTCATATTGTGACTTAAAGGCAAGCATAGGGGCATCCCAATTGAGGCGGGTGGAAACCGTGAGACTCATATACTAATCTTTTGCGACCCCATCAAGAGTAAGTGGGAAGCATTGTTCCATTATTTGAGGAGACACTTTCTTCGGTAGCATGGCCCAAACATAGGTATCAACATGGGCATTGGGACAAGAATTGTCTATGAATTTGCTGATATCGGGCATCTTGAATTTCTCGGGAAGGGCCACCATAGTGTTCATGAGAAGAGAAGCATGATGGAGATCGGAGCTTGGACCTTTGTTCAAATTTTAGCCCACCAAAACGTTGGTCAATGTATGCCATGAGAGTGTTTACCAAACTGTTATCAATGCTTTGGACCATTTTTCCTTCATTTGTGAGCTCCTTCAATTGGTCCTCGAGCCTAGCAAGTTTTTTCTTATGGGCTATTCTCTCTTGATTGAGATGGGCTTGCCACAAACATCCTTGAGTTGGGCATTCTCGGCGAGTGCATCAATTTTTCCTTTTAGTGCTTTGATCATGTTGGCTATATCTTTGTTGGATCGGGAAAGATTGTCACCGTTGTTGCCGTTGGAAGCCATTGGACCTATTGAAGAACACGGTTGATCTTAGGATGGCCCACAAATACCTTTTGAGTAAAATTATTCAACCCACAAACAAGAAAAAGACTCAACCACATAAGAAAAATGACTCTTTTTTTATTATTATTTATTTAAGTCGGAAGGATGTAGTCCTTTTTGGGGTTTCTAGAAAAATAGTGGAATCGTCACACTAGTATATAGACCTACCTTCTCGCGGTCCCATATACTCATCAGATTCCACCACGTTTGTGAGACCTAAATGTGACGGGACTAAATTAATCTCGCAAAGCATACATGCGGGGATGGAGTTTTATTTTATCCCAAAGCAACAACGTGTTTCTTTTGGAAACGACATGTATGTTTTGATGACATTAGTTTAGGGAAATCTTGACGCACAAAAACTGACTTTGTCACGGAGTGTTAGACCCTAACTAGAATGTGTTGGCTTGTGCTCGGCTAAAGAGAAATTTAAAGGCCACCCCCGGCATGTAGTCATGAATGTTGGGTTTTGAGGGTCCTTGCGCAGCGGAAACGACAATAAAAAAAATCAACAAAACCTTAAGACCCAAGATCCATTCATGATGATTAATTTAATAGCAAGGTGAATTTAGAATACTAAACGTTATTGTTCGTTTAAATTTTCGGATCTTCAAATCATTAAATCTTCAAGCTTTAGATTTGATCTCCTCGTTCTTCGCGTTCTTCGGATCACGATCACATGAACACGAACTTGAGATGCTAAAGCAAGCAACCTCTATGTGTATCCACATGCGAACGAATATCTAGAACGATTCTAGATATGGACTGCTAGATCCCATAGAAACTCTTTCTATCAAAAGGCTATATGAATATTATGCGTTCTTGATCTTTGATTCTCAATCTTAGATCAAGAACTAAGTTTCTCAAACATATTGGGTTGCATTAGTTTAATGGTTGGTGAAAAGATATATTTATAGTCCCTAGTCATTAACCCTTAATGACCTAGAAGACCTAAATCTCGTCACCCAATTAAACTGCACAAATTCAGCCCAGGCACCTTTGGCACGGTCGTGCCTTAAGACTGGCACGGTCGTGCCCTAAGACTGGCACGGTGGCGCCAATTGGTGCGCACGGGCATTCCCAGCTGATCATTATTGGCACGGTCGTTCTTTATAATCGGCACGGCCATGCCGATTGGCACGGTCGTGAAAGACAAAAAAATCAGCCTTTTTGCCTTTTTAACAATTCGTTCTTTTGTGTGTGACCCATAGTTATTAATCCCGTCCCGTACCGGTCCGTACCAGCCGGTACGCACCGTTCCAGTGAAAAACCGGTGCGGAACGGCCGACATTCCGTCCCGGCTTACGTCTCGCTCTGAACCGGCTCATACCGGTCAAACCGGCTTAAACCGGTCTGAACCGGACGAGATGCGAATTCCGGCCGGGATGAAGAATGAAGTTAACCTGAGCAAGGAATTAGTCGGACCAAAGAAAGAGGTGGATACAGAGAAGAGAGAAGGCAGTTGCTGGACCTGGAGTGGTTGGTGGAGGATTGGTGGCCGGAGGTGAAGGAGGAGACGGAGCGGGCGGTCAAGGTGGGGAGCTTGATTGGTTGGTGCAATTTTGAACGGTCGGAGCTCCCCAACCAGTGAAGCGGTGAAAATGGAAAAGAAAAAGAGAGAAGTAGCAAAGAGAGAAGACTAGTGTTAGTAGGGAGGGGTAATGGGTTATCCAAAGGTCAAGAGTTGAAATTATGAGTGGTTTACAGTTGTTATAAAAATGTGCCCGTTTAATGACCAAAGTATTATTGCAGTGTCCAGAACATTACTCCCCCCGTCTCATAATAGATGTCGTTTTGGAGTGTTTCACACATATTAAGAAATTTCGTTAATGCATGTGAAGAAGTCTCAAATACCCCTAAAATAATTCAACTACTTGGGTAATTAAATGGCTAGGTAAGAGATAATGCACTATAATTATTAAGGGTATAATTGGTATAAAGCATTAAAAAAGCTTTGAAAATAGTGAAACGACAAGTATTTTGAGACAAAAATTAACTCCCAAAACGACATCTATTTTGAGACGGAGGGAGTATTATTTATTTATTTATTGAAAGAAGAACATTATTATTTGTTTGTTTAAAATGTGTACAGTTTGAATAATGTACTGCGGAAAAGTCATGTTATATCATTATTCAAATAACTGTACAATTTAAAATTAATATATTAATTAATTTATAATTAAATCTTACATTGAATTACAAGTTATTTAGAATGAAACATATATTTGGACACAAATGATCTTATTTTATTAGAATTATATAAAGTATATATATAAATATATGAAAAAAATAAAAAAGTGCGGTAAATCCGGTACGGTACGCCGGTGCGTTCCGGTACCGGTACGTCCCGTTCCAACGATGAAACCGGTGCGCTTGCCGGGATGGGATTTATAACTATGGTGTGACCCCATAGGATTATATCAAGTTGTAAATGAGTCCAAACATATTTGTTCTCATAAATCATGAGCGGACCCTAGCAGGCCATCATGATTACCCAATTGATACAACTTAAAGAAGTTCGTTTATCCTCATAGAACATATCACAATCCTTTTGTCACGCGATATCATATTGAACATAAGTCATGGTCCATGCCAACTTATCTCGTTCAATGCTTTCTCGATCCCGAGTAGATTGATATGAGCAAATGATATTGATCACATCAATTCATTTGAGCGTGGCCACGCATTTCATCAATCTCACTCTTCGAGTGGCCCAAGCAGATATCTCTCTTTGAGGGAGGGACAAATTCCATATTGACTTATCATTCTCCCCTACAAGAATCCGATTATGCCAATCATAGCCTTTATGACTACCTGGTTAAGGGTAGCGGTTGACTATGTCAAACATAATGTTCATTATGTGGAAGACTATGATAATCTCAGGTCTAAGGATATCAAATGATATAACTATATGAGAATTAATTATGACATTTGACCATGACATAAATCTCATAGGTGGGTCAAGTCCAGTACTTGTTCACCAACAAGTACCCATAAGTTTAATTTGTATCACATACACATGATCATCTTATGATCATCGATTAAACTTATACTAGTCCTTCATAAGTACTAGTGACGGAGATCATTATAATAAACATGTAAAACATATAATAATACAAGGTTGTTATCTCTATAACAAATGAGAACATGATGTAACACAAGGCCTTTCTCAAGGGCCTAGGGCATAATCTCCAACAATCTCCCATTTGCACTTAGGCCCAATCAACACGTATCAAATACCATTGAGCTTAGCTTATGACCATCATAACAACATATGGAGGATCTTATGTAGGAAGATTATCCTTGTTATCATTATAAGGTATTTTACATATTTTGACATCTCCCAAGTCAACGATTTCTCGTAGAGATGGAAACGTCTGAGTGTGTGCTTGGATCATAGATGAGTCCTTGGAACCTTAGCTTGCGCAATAACCATTATTTCACAATAAAGGTCCATATGATTAGTAGTACTAGAAACTATTTCTAGTTTTACTAATAACATCTATATTCAAACAACTCCCTTAGTTACAACTCTTGCAACTATTTACTCAATATTATTCATAAAATAATTTAGGGTGTATTTGTTTGGAACTATTCCAACTAATATCACTTACTTTAAACATATGTCCATACTGCGATCTTTAATTATCCTCGTCGATGTGGAAGCATGCATCTATGTAACCATTTAATAGATCATCTCACATGTCGACAACCATCAAGAATGCATCCTTAGTTCTTCTCAAGTACATAAGGATATTCTTGATCACAATCTAGTGACTTTCACTAGGATATGATTAGTTTGTTCTGATCATACTCCAAGTATATGAGTTATCCCGTCTAAGTACATAATATGACATACATGATAGATCCAATTGCCGAAGCATACGGAATCTTAATCATGTATTCTTGCTCATTAGTCTTCCACTAAGACTAAGTCTTGCCAAGAACACTGTCATTAGACAACCTTGCAAGTTCTTCTCCAAGAGTCTTGCATACTGAACAATTCAGTACTTTGTCTTTATAAATACTTTGACACAAACCAATCAACTTCCTAGATTTATATCAATAGATATTAATTCCAAGGATGTAAGCGGCTTCTTCCTAAGTCTTTCATTAAGAAACTCTTTGTAATGAACTATATGTCAACCACATATATAAGACTAGGAATTAGACTATGCTCCCACTAATTTTCTAGCAAACACAAGTCTCATCTTTGATGAATTTCAAACGATTTGAACACTTCATCAAAATGATTGTTTCAACTCCAAGAAGCTTGCTTTAATCCATCCCATGGATTTCCGCAACTAACATACTTTATTAGAATTTTCTAGACTATCAAAACCTTTAGATTGCATCCAATACATCCTTAAGTGAATTCCCGTTAAGGAACGTTGTTTTGATATCTATTTGTCAAATTTCATATTCCAAATATGAAGTTATGACAATGAGAATTCTAATATCTTAAAACATGACTACGAGTGAGAATGTTTCATCATAGTCGAAATATGAGTCAACCTTTTCACATTTAGTCTTGCTTAAAAAGTATGTTCCTTGCTACCCATGTTAGTTTTCTCCAAGAAAACTTACTTCCATCCTTTGGTTTTTACACCTTAGGTTAGAATGATCAAGTTCCAAAATACATGGATTGACTTTAGATTTTATGACTCCAAGCCATTAATCTAAATATGGAGCAGACTTGGCATTTTGATAGGCGGTAAATATGTTATTCTCAATGAACTTTACCTCAATACTTTATATTTCGAGAAATTCAATATTTCTTGTTATAGATTGTATCCTATCATATATGCAAGTAACTTGTGTAATTTGAACGAATTTTCACAAATCCATGTGAAAGTTTGTTCAGCTTCCATCTTAAGTTAAATGTTATTTTATAGGTCTAGAACCATTCGAGATATATTTTACTCCCACTGATTCTTTTAGAGATAAACAATTCATCTGGAAAAGT
Organism: Campanula takesimana; assembly: GCA_026119855.1. Taxonomy (NCBI): domain Eukaryota; kingdom Viridiplantae; phylum Streptophyta; class Magnoliopsida; order Asterales; family Campanulaceae; genus Campanula; species Campanula takesimana. The sequence continues at coordinate 218,892 of JAOWBW010001330.1, forward strand.
ACCATTACCAACAAACAATTTGTTTCTTAAAAGTAAAATAATATCCTCAAGTTTCCTTAGGATATTCCATGAAAATACATTTATTAGATTTAAGTGTGAGCTTGTCCTAGGCAAGTCCTTTCCAAAAGGTCTCACCATCTTAAATCTTCATGAAAGACAAACCAAGTTTTTTTTCTTTCCATATCCCATATGGTATCTTAGAACCTATTTTGATGGAACTCAAATTAGTGTGATTATAGCTGTTTCCAATGTATAACCTCAAAGTAGATAATGGAAGATCAATTTGACTTTATCATCTAATGAACCATATCCAATAAGGTTCTGTCCCTCTACGTAGACACATCATTCAAAATGGTGTTTTGATGGAGTTAATTGCGAAACAATTTCACAACCTTAAAGAGGATTGTCAAATTCTTGGTTTAATTATCCATCATCTCGATCAAATCGGAATCTTTGAATAGTTTTACCAAGTTGTACCAAAATCCTCTTTTAGCATTGCTACTTAATGCACCATATACATGTATTAGGTCTAATAAGTTACTAGCCCTTTTACTACTCCTAGTAAAAGATGTCTTGATCCAAGTAAATATGATTTTCATATATCATATGATTTAAAATCGTATGACTTTAAAAATCCGTCCTATGGAATTTTAGATATGCGTTTCTCATTTATTTGATCAAAACAATAATGCCTTAAGAATTTAATTATTTTATGTTATAACCTTATTTATTTTTTTGTTCTTCAAGATTTAAGATATTAGATTTATTTATATGATTTAACATTACGATAAAGCAAATCATAATATATAAATCACATTTCTTATTCTCAATAAGAAATAAATATCCTTCATTATCTTACAACAAAATAATATTTTCTACTTAATGAGTAAAGTCACTTCATATGTGTTCTACGAACAATGTTGCAACTCTTGCATCATTACCATTCATAGATTAACTTTACTTTCATACGTAGTCTTTCTATTTACTAATTGTTGCACATTTATACAAATATGTGATCTACATCCGGTATCCAATACCCAATAATTAAAAGTAGAAAGATTAATCTTATAACATAGATGTCCGAAATGGTAGTCTCACTACCATTCACTGTTGTGGATATGGCCCTCCAACACCCAACACCCAAGCAAATCGCAAGAAAAACCCGGCACCACAAACAAGCACAAGAAATAAGAAACCAAAGCAAAAGAACAAAACGAACACAAGAAATTGTTTACCCAGTTCATCAATATGTTTGACTACGTCTGGGGGCACTACCAAGCCAGGATCTTGCACTATAATGTGTAAATATGGAGTTATAATGAGTATGGGGGCGGAACATTGTTTACATAGTAAACCAAGAATAAGACCTAAACCTAAACATAAGAGAAATCCTGAAAATCTGCACTTTCTCGGCATTCCAAGCGCCCGCTTGTAGGGACCAGGCGCCCGCTTACATGCCAATTCCAGGAACCAGGCTTCTGTCCAAACCGGGCGCCCGCCTGGTTAATACCAGGCGCCCGCCTGGAATCCTGCTCCAGATTTTCTTCTCTTTGTTTCTTTGAGGGATCTCTACTCCAATAATCTCCCACCTAGAGATCAACCGCATATACAAACCCCGTATCCGTCTTCAACTTATCCTTGGTGTCTTCCTAGTGCTCACCTCGATCATGGTAGTGCCTTCCTCCTCTCTTATTCTCCAAGCCCCGTTGAAGCTATCCGCAGCTTCCACTTGTCCCTGCTTGAGAAACCTAGAGCCTTATCCTCCGATCTACACTCTCCGTTAGATCCACGCAGCGGTTTATCCGGTCCTAGAGTATGTGGTTCATCTTCAGTGACCCCTTGACCTTGGCCATCATGAACCGTCTCGCTCCCACCCGAGTTTGGAATATCCATGAAAATCACATTCGCATCCCCGCATTCCTTGAACTCCCGAAGCTCATACTCTCCACCATTATTAGACATCAAGCTTTTAACCTTGAGTCCCCTCCGATTCTTCACCAAGGCCTTCCACTTCTTATACATCCTGAATGATTCATCTTTACCTTCTAAGAAGTAATCCCAGACCTTCCTTGTCGAATCATCAATGAAGGTCATGTAATTTGACACACCAACCCGAGAAGTTACCGGAGCCAATCCACACAAATCCGTGTGATCCCCCTTCTCACTCATGTGACCCAATCGACAGTGCCACAATTCCGTATCACCCTTGGCCGTCGCCACCGCGATACTACCCTTGCTGTTTCCCGCCAAATACAGTCTTCCTTCCCTATTACCCCGAGCGACCTCACGATCCTCCTTGGCAATAACCCAGTTCCTGCAGCTAAAAGTTACCGTGTAACCTTCTTCACCCAGCTGCCCAACTGATATCAGGTTCTTTTTCAAACCCGGAATGTGACTCCCCGTGTAGATGTAAGACGTTCCCGTCCGATGCTCCTATTCTGACATCCCCCTTCCCCCTCATTTCCAAAGGCTCGCCATCCGCCAGATAGACCTTACCGAAATCACCGGAAGTGTAATTTTCCATCGCTCCTGCATGCCCGCATGAGTGGAATGATGCCCCCGAATCCAGCACCCATGATTCTAGCGCACTACAAACGCTCAGAATCAGTACATCGTCACCTTCGATTATCACATTCGCCGATTTATCCCCTCGCATGGGACAATCCCTCTTGTAATGTCCTAACTCCTTACAATGATAGCACTCTACCGATCCTCTGGCAACCCTTGGTCTTTCTTTGTTCTCCTCATACTGATCCCCACCCCCGATTACACTTTCCCTTGACCCTGTTCTCCCTTTATTGCTAGAACCCAGTCTTCCCCTACTAGTTGTAGCCAAGACCGATTCCAAGTAGACGGTGTCCCCAACTTCTTTATACGATTTTCCTCGCCCAAGAGGAAGTCCTTAACATCATCATACTTTAATTTGTTCTTACCCGCTGAAGCATTTAACGCTGTCACCGTTCCGCTCCAACTCCTTGGTAAGGACGCTAGCAATAAACACGCATGAACCTCGTCACCGAAAGTAATCTCCAACGAAGTCAATGAGTCTATAATATCCATAAACTCATCGATGTGTTTAGCTATGGATCCTCCCTCTTGCATCTTGAGACTACCCATCTTGCGTATCAAATCAATCTTATTTGCAGCAGATGGAGTTTCAAATCTCTCAGTAAGATAATCCAATAGCTCCTTGGTGGTTTTCGCCTTCCTGTAGTCTTCGCGATCCCTTTCGATAAAGTAGATCGAACCACCCCTAAGGCTTTCCGATCCATGAGATCCCAGTCTTCCTGCTTTTCTTTTTCCGGTTTGACTCCTGTTTGAGGCTTATAGAGATCCTTATTATACAAGAGATCCTCTATTTGCATCCTCCAATATCCGTAGTCAGACCCATCAAATTTCTCAATCGCTTGTTTATCCTTTCCCATTCTTGATTGCTTGATAAACCCCTTTGATCGTCCAACCAAAGCTCTGATACCAGTTGTTGTGGATATGGCCCTCCAACACCCAACACCCAAGCAAATCGCAAGAAAAACTCGGCACCACAAACAAGCACAAGAAATAAGAAACCAAAGCAAAAGAACAAAACGAACACAAGAAATTGTTTACCCAGTTCGTCAATATGTTTGACTACATCTGGGGGCACTACCAAGCCAGGATCTTACACTATAATGTGTAAATATGGAGTTATAATGAGTATGGGGGCGGAACATTGTTTATATAGCAAACCAAGAATAAGACCTAAACCTAAACATAAGAGAAATCCTGAAAATCTGCACTTTCTCAGTTCCAAGCGCCCGCTTGTAGGGGACCAGGCGCCCGCTTACATGCCAATTCCAGGAACCAGGCTTCTGTCCAAACCGGGCGCCCGCCTGGTTAATACCAGGCGCCCGCCTGGAATCCTGCTCCAGATTTTCTTCTCTTTGTTTCTTTGAGGGATCTCTACTCCAACATTCACTTTATTTGATCATCCAAAATTTTAATTGCAATTTTAAATGGTCAATCTAATTGTCATGTTACCAAATTGCATTTCTTAGAGTTATAATTTTAGGCACAATTATTCCTTTAGGTTTGACAACAATTGTCTTACCTTTATCTTTTAATCCTTTTTCTTTTCAGAAAGTCATGAAGTCAAAAATTAAATTTTCGACTTAGATTATCATCTTTCCTTACTTATGTTTAGAAATCTAGAGCACAAACTGTACGGCCGAAACTAAGCCATAAGGCAACCATATTTCTGTACATCATTCAGAAACTTAGAGAACAGTCCATACGGCCGAAACTAAGCCAAAGGGCATCCACATTTTCGTATGAATCTGTTATCCGTTTCTAAATTCCATGTCCCATCAATTTACCTGATTTCAGCAATCCAAAACAATTCAAGATTCTAATTTCAGTTTATCTGAATTCTAAATTGACATCACTTTTCAGGAAACACGGTTTCGAAAACCAGCCATCTGAAACTAGATTCAAACCCAGATTAATTTTAAAATTGACATTTAATTTCAGGAAACACGGTTTCGAAAATCAGCCATCTGACAATTAAATTCAACTCAAAATATATATCATAAAAACGGTAGATTTTAAATTTCCAAAATTTATCTTAAAATTGCTTTCCCCGATTCAATTAGGATTTGGTGTTCACTGTGATCAAATCATCATGATTCACAAAACCCAGAATAAACAATTTATTCATGAATCTAAGATCATCAACAAGTTAATCAAATTAAATTTTTATGATCCTACGGAACATACTAATCAAATTAATATTGCAATTTAGGTTACTTAGGAATATTAAGAATGTATAATTTCCGTTCTTGCTTTAGAACAATTCTTAAGCTCATGATCAAATCAAAGAAATTAATTTCATTCTCATTTAACTTTGTCCTTTTAAGAACAGATCGTAGTAATAAACATAATTAAAGTTTAGGATAATATTCTACACAAATATGTAAATAAATATACACCTATATTTCATATCAATCATTTAAGAGATAAATTATCTGCATTTCATAAATACTTCCACTGAATTATATAACCTTCATATACAACAATTGTATAATATAATTTATGTGGGCTAAGATCCATATTTCATTTGAATTTTGCCATCGCGATGGCAAGCTGCACAAAATTCAAACTATTTAGGTAGATAACTTCTTATCAATCACATCATATGTGACTCTTAGATCTTTTATGAGATTGTTAGACATCTTATCTCAAACATGTTTTAATCTCATCTTGTCATTTAGTCCCATAACCCTTATGATAGCCTAATTAAGCTAAACCACGTTAAACGTATAGGAGACTCTCATTCACTCATCTTGCTAATACACTGATAGAATCAATGCGCCTCGCGATGGTTAGAGCCCGCACAAAACTACCCGGTGTAGTTACAAGTTTTTTAATAATGGATTGGCACATGACTTCAATTTTAAGAAGATTTTTTCATATAGCAACGCGCATAACAAATGTATAATTAATCCAATTAATTAATGAACGGGTACTATGTGAATATAATTATGAATTTTAGATTTTCATAGAGTCCTACTCTTGGTATAATACATATTGAATAATGAATTCTTTCATAGAGTCCAACTCTATTAAGAATACATTACTTCATAGAATCCAATTCCATGAACAATACGTATTCTACAATCCATCTCCAAGTCTGAAAAACACAAATTCAGAAATCTGCATTGCACGAAAAATATGCATGAATTCGTGTGCATTGCACGCGAACTGCACGAAAATTCTGCACAAAATTCTGGACTGCACATGCGATGCACGTAATCTGGACGAAAATTCTGCACGAAAACGTGTATTGCACACGTGAACTGCACAAACGCAATTTATCAAATCTTGATCATTTAAGGATTCAATTATTTATGATTATCAAATTATCATAAACATCAAACCCTAAGAAGAAACAATTTGTTCTTCAAGATCAAGAATCATCAATTCAATAATCCAATTAAAGATATTGATGATCCGATAAATAGATTAATCATATTAATCACGCAACTTGAAAACCTTGTTCATAATCATACTATATCTTATATAATTGTTTCTCCAAACAATTCACATAAATCCCTTATTCTAAATTCATATCATGCTAGATCATATAATCAAATCATATATTCAACATGATAATATTAAAATAACCATACATGAACGGGGTTCTGATACCACTGTTGGGTTTTGAGGGTCCTTGCGCAGCGGAAGCGGCAATAAAAAAAATTAACAAAACCCTAAGCCCCAACATCCATTCATGATGATTAATTTAATAGCACGATGAATTTAGAATACTAACCGTTATTGTGCGTTTAAATTTTCGGATCTTCAAATCTTCAAGCTTTAGATTTGATCTCCTCATTCTTCAGATCACGATCACAGGAACACGAACTTGAGATGCTAAAGCAAGCACCCTCTATGCGTATCCACACGCGAACGAATATCTAGAACGATTCTAGATTTGGACTGCTAGATCCCATAGAAAATCTTTCTATCAAAAGGCTATATGAATATTATGCGTTCTTGATCTTTGTTCTCAATCTTAGATCAAGAATTATGTTTTTCAAACATATTGGGTTGCATTATTTTAATGGCTGTTGAAAAGATATATTTATAGTCCCTAGTCATTAACCCTTACTGACCTAGAAGACCTAAATCCCATCACCCAATTAAACTGCACAAATTTGGCCCAGGCACCTTTGGCACAGTCGTGCCAATTGGTGCGCACGGGCATTCCCGGCTGATCATTATTGGCACGGTCGTGCTTTATAATCAACACGGCCGTGCCGATTGGCACGGTCGTGCTCTTTATCTGGCACGGTCGTGCCAGACAAAAAAATCAACCTTTTTGCCTTTTTAACAATTCGTTCTTTTGTGTGTGACCCCATAAGATTATATCAAGTTGGCAATGAGTCGAAACACATTTGTTCTCATAAATCATGAGTGGACCCTAGAAGGCCATCATGATTACCCAATTGATACAACTTAAAGAAGTTCGTTTATCCTCATAGAACATATCACAATCCTTTTGTCACGCGATATCATATTGAACATAAGTCATGGTCCACGTCAACTTATCTCGTTCAATGCTTTCTCGATCCCGAGTAGATTGATATGAGAAAATGATATTGATCACATCAATTCATTTGAGCGTGGCCACGCATTTCATCAATCTCACTCTTCGAGTGGCCCAAGCAGATATCTCTCTTTGAGGGAGGGACAAATTCCATATTGACTTATCATTCTCCCCTACAAGAATCCGATTATGCCAATCATAGCCTTTATGACTAACTGGTTAAGGGTAGGGGTTGACTATATCAAACATAATGTTCATCATGTGGAAGACTATGATAATCTCAAGTGTAAGGATATCAAATGATATAACTATATGAGATTTAATTATGACATTTGACCATGACATAAATCTCATAGGTGGGCCAAGCTCAGTACTTGTTCACCAACAAGTACCCATAAGTTTAATTTGTATCACATACACATGATCAACATATGATCATTGATTAAACTTATACTAGGCCTTCATAAGTACTAGGGATGGGGATCATTATAATAAACATGTAAAACATATAATAATCCAAGGTTGTTATCTCCATAACAAATGAGAACATGGCGAACACAAGGCCTTTCTCAAGGACCTAGGGCATAATCTTTAACAATGAACTACGCCACGGGCTAAGGTTTACCGCTTCGAGAGAGTCAAGGTCGGGTGGAGCTTGAAACTCTCTATGGCATAATCTCCAACATGTGTGTGAGGTCAAGCCAACTGACATTTTTTTTTAAAAGAAATGAAAAAGAAAATAAGCACATATTTACAACTTTCAAATCACCCGTGTGACCGATAAAAATGAACAGAAATTAAAACAGTTATGTGCAGGCAACCGTGCCCACACACCATCATTCTGCCCAATTCTGAACTCTCTTCTTTTTCTGAAAAATGCCTAGAAGCACGCGCATTGGGCAATTAGAGTGGGAGGTGCGCGCCTCAGAGCGAGAGGGACAGAGGCGCCCGATTCTGGGTAAAAACCTACAAATTCATGGGTTCAAGGGATTGCCTTGACCCGAAATAATAACTTTTTCCCCTGCAGAAACTGTTAGAACAAATAACATGGAATTGAAGGATATGATGCAGTGCAGACGCTTCTGTTGGTTAGGGTCGGAGGCGCGCGCCTTAGGCCATGAAGGCCAGAGGCTCACGCTTCCCACCCTATATCACCAGAATGCCCGCAGAAAATAGATAAAAGATCACCAAAAGTAAAAACGCAAGTTTAATAACCCTCTATGTTATCCCCAGCGGAGTCGCCACTGTAGATACCGTGGGAAAACCACGGCTTGGCTAGAGCGGTGAATTATCTTAGGATGTCTATTTGGTTTTAAAGATTAGAGTCGCCACCTATGGTTTTAAAGGAACATAAGAAAACCTAAGAAAAATCCTATTTGTTACGAAAACCAGAGATTCGGAAAGAGACGGGTTCGGGGGTTAGGTTACGGAGTGGGAAGTATTTAAACACCCATTCCGCCCGGCTAAAGCCGGTCTTGCTACTAAAGATGTTCTAATGTAAAAAAGTCCTTCTTTTATTTATATGAATACGTGCTAACAATTACATTGAAAGGAAAAGGGGAATTACAAAGTAAATTTATGCTAACTATTACATTAAGAGAAAAATGGGAAATTAAATGAGAGTTTGAAATGTAGGGAGATAACCTTAACTAACTTCAATATGTGAAGTTGTCGTATTGGTCATGTCCCATTTTGATGGGGATTGCATACATTCAAGAAAACATGTAAAATAAAAATGAAAATTGTACCTTAGAAAAGGGAACTTCAAACTTTGACTTGAAGATGGTGTGTTTGTAGGGAAATTGTGTGTAAGAACTTGTGTAGAGTTTTAGAGATTTTGTACTCAATTTTTTGGTCTGCTTGAAAATGAACCCAAGAGGTCCTTTTTATAGGTAAAATTAGGAAGGAAAGTTAAGAGGGAAAATGAGATCAATCCATGTGAGATGATCTTGACCAATCATAAATAAGAGTAATAAAAATAATAATAAAAAGAAAATATTTTATTTTAAGGGAATGGCTAGAAATGTGGGATTGGGAGTTACAAAATAAAAATGGTTGAATGCTTGTAATAAAAGATGATTTTTTGAATCAAGAAGAGATATTGTAAATAAGAAAAATGAGGAAAATTGGTGGGAATTCGTAACAGCTATGTGGGAAGCGCGCGGGTCCGGCCTATTGGACCAAACGCGCGAGCGGCACATGACAATTACGGGAGGCGCCCACCTTTAAAAATGACATAATGACACTAAAAGATAACTCTGTTACTCAATTTAGTCTAAAACTAACGGAATCAGTTAAGAACTTAACGGAAGTAACAAAAATTAACAAAAACAAGTTAAATAAAAATACTATGTATGCAATCGTGTGAGCGATCTAAGGCGGGGTGTCTACCCACACTTCTAACCTTCATTCGTTTTTGAGGTATGATATTGGTTTCAATTCATAAGTCAATTTAAGTATTGTAATAGATGTGGGTGAAATAGAAAAAAAAATTGAAATCATAATTGGGGGAGGAAAACACACGTATTGCAGTGTGGTATTGTGCTTTTATAGTATATGTGTGTGTGTGTGTGTGAGGTTAATGAGTGTAACATGGGTTAGGACAATTGAGGATGTTGGTTGGAAATTTTAGGTGGGCTATCTTGCAGATTAACAGTACAATTATACTTTTAATTGTAAGGTATATGGGATTGATGTGTATTTTGTTACTCTTTTGTGTTAGGTTTTGAGAAGCAATATTAGGTGCGCTTGTTCGCGTACATGAGTTTTAATGAAGTATTTTTTTAAGGTAAGGGAGATATTCAGTGTCGATTCCGTGTCAGTTTAATCACGTGATTATTTCTTTGATATTCGTTCCATCGCTATGCTCCGTTTATTGATACACACATTGATTGTTCTGTCCAATTTTATATTGAAATTGATTCGAAAAGTATTGATTTTATTGAAAGCATACTATTTGTGTTTTGAGTGTCAAGAAACGAGATTTGTTATATGGAATGGTCTTGATGTGACTTATTATGTGACGGTTGCAGTGGACTTTGTTATTGTGTTTGTGTTGGTTCGGCTCCAAGTTCGGGCGCCAACAATTGAGATTGAGTTTATGTATGATTGTTAGACCACTGGACCCGAACATAATTAGTGCATCGAACTGTGAAGTATGATCGATTGGTATTCGATTTATGAAATTTGAGTCTTATTGGTACGTCCATATTTATAATTTCATGGACTGTGTTATTTAATAATTGTGTTCTTTTGTCTTCTGTGATACTGTGTATCACCTTTCTTACTGGGCCCCTCAGCTCACTCCCCCTCCAGTTTTAGATTTGCAGCTGACCGATGATCGAGGTTCGAGATAGAAAAGATTTGGATCGTATCAAATTTATTGAGTATTCAGGGTGATTAATGATATTCTACTGTATTTTAGAGCTGTAAGTTGTAATATTTTGATACATATGAAAATCAAGCAGTTGTGAAATTTCAGAGTGTTAAAGTTGGTATCAGAGCATTGTGATTAGATCTTGAAAGGGAATAAAAACTCTAATATTGAATGGTTTTAGGTACTTGAATATTACGTTTTTGAGCGATTAGAAAATCTATGTAAGTTGTAATATTTTGATATATATATATATATATATATATATATATGAAAATTAAACAGTTGTGAAATTTCGGGTCGTTACATCGTTAGCAAAGAAGCAAATGAGAAAATGCAATGAGAATAATATGGACATCGCGTAATTAGGGATGACCAAACACGGTTCCGGAAAAGCTTAAACCGTAACCGAACCGTTTCTCTTTAGGTTACAGTTACGGTTCGGAATCGTTGGTTCACGGTTCGGAACCGCCGGTCCACAATTTCATTTTTTTTAAAAAATAATATTTTTTAACAGAAAAAAATAATTATAATAATATTTTATTGCCGATTTTTTTACAAAAAGGTATAAAAAATGTTTAAAAAATTAAAGAGGTCCTTCCCTCTTTTCTTTTATATACTTAACATTTTTTATTTTTATTTTTATTCACTGAATTTGGCTAAAAATTAAGTCAAAACTCAATTTTTCTTGTCAACTTTCTGTTAGTGTAGACACCCGCCTTGGATCGCTCACCCCGATTGCACATTTGATTTTGTGTTTCTCCCTATTTTAAGTGTTTCTCGTTAGTTTCTGTTACTTCCGTTAAGTTCCTGACTGACTTCGTTAAGTCCAGGGACCAAACTGAATAACAGTGCTGACTTTCTAGTCCATTCTGTCATTTTTGCCATCTCCAAGGCGCGCGCTTTCATCCTTTGGGGCCAGAGGCGCGCGCATCCCGCCACCATGGCAGGAGGCACGCGCACCTGGGCGTCAGTTACAAATTTCTGTCCAAGAATCCCTCTCTTGCTCCTTTTAACAGGATTTGCCCGGGAAACTGACCTTTGTGACTTGGTTTTGGCACCAAAAATACACCTTCTTTACCTATAAAAATCCCTCTAATTCACCATTGAAGGGGGAGGATTTGAATCATTAACAAAAACTATACACAAATACTTACAAGGCATTTTCCTAAGAACCTCTTGAAAGAGTCCTTGAAGGTCTTTGAAGTATAGGTAAAAGACTAATCTTTTCCCTCCTTTTCTACTTCATCTCTTCTCTCTTTCTTTTGCTTTGAATCAAAAGTGCAATCACCCAAACATTTTTGGGACATGGCATCAAAGACTACTTCACTTCATTGAAGCTAGTCATGAAGTCATCTCCCTACATTCCAAACACCACTTTTTTATCCCCTTTATCATCAAGAATAAGAAGAACATTTCATCATTTATGTAGATTTTGATCAAGCAAGACCAACTTTAGTTGGGCGAGATGGGTGTTTAAGTACTTCCCGTCTCGTAACCTAGCCTTATAACAAAGAATCTCTGTTTTCGTAATCAAACTTAGGCGAGTTAAATACCTAATTCGTCCTTAAACTATTTAAGTTTTTACCTTTCCGTCACTAAACAATTTTTTTTTACCTTTTCATCCTTGACCTTCGTGTTTGAGGATTATGACGTCCTTCCGTCAATTAGCCGTTCAAATATCCGTTAAATCCATCCTATGTGGCAAATGAGTGCAGACATGGACATTGACTAACAAGCAACGGCTAAAAACGATCACGCAGATAACACGTGATCGTCTTCTCCATTTATATCGCACTTGAGAGCCGGATTTGAGGAGAAAAAGTGAAATAAGAACAGACCCAAGCACGCGTTTTACTTATTGTTCGCGCAATCAAAGGTAAGTAAGCTATGATCTGCGAATTTCGTCATTGATTTGGTAAATTTTTGGTTTTGATTTCGTATATATGTTAATTTCAAAATTAGGGTTTGTGTAAATCGTTGATAAATGTTTCTAATTCCTTCTCTGATTTCTCAAAATAGGTTTTTGGAATGGATTCCTCATCTTCTTCCCGTTCAAGAAACACTCAATTTAATGGAGAATGCATAAAATTTAGGAATGAATTGTGCAAGTGCAACAAGAAAGCAAGTGTGCGAATTTCCGAGTCCATCAACAATCCACATTGGTTATTCTTCAAGTGTGATAGCGAAACTTGTAACTTTTTTAAGTTTTGGGAACCAAGAAATGCAGATGTGAATTGGACAGCACTCAGGGGGAATACAACAAGTGAGAATGAAGAACAACAAATAATAATGGAAGTTAGGGCTCTTGGAGGTGGTGTACAAAATGGAATTCAAACACTGCATCTTGGATTGCAAGGATTGAATAATCATGTTGCTGGAATGAAGATGATGCTTGTGATGTGCTTTTGTATTTCACTTGTAACTTTGTTGGCTTTGACCTTGGTTGTAATGAAACATTGATGTCCCAAATCAAACAATTGTTCTTATGTCTTCAAACAATTGTTCTTATTGTTTTGCTTCCTAAAACCATATGGAAAAAAAATACCTGGACATCATAAAAGGGGGAATACAACAACTGAGAATGTTATCTAAAAAAAAACAACTGAGAATGAACATCAACAAATAATAATGGAAGTTAGGCCATTACATTTCAAAACCCAAAAATTTCTACAATAACTTCTAAACTAAAACAGTGAATCACCAACATCAATTTTTACCAAACAAACATAAAAGGTCAACAAATATTCAAACAACCACATATCCAAAAAAGTGACAATAAATGTTCACCAAACAACCAAAAGATGACCAGAACAATTGTTTGAACACATAAGAACAAAACCCATTAATAAACACCAAACTACTAAGCCCTACTCCTTTTCTTGGTTTTGGATTGTTGTTGCAATGATGCAGCTGTAATGTAAGTCCTTCCCCCCTTATTGAATGATGAGTTAAAAGCTCTTGTAGTGGGCCTTGTCTGCACATATAATAAAAAAGAAATGAAAAGGTTGCAATTTTTTATTACTACTATCACATGAGTGGGGACCAAACCATAATTTCTTTATCAAAAACTTACCCCACATTGAGCTGTCCTAGAATTTGGGTTTGTACCAGTAGCCTGGCTTGTTGACTCATTGTCCTGCAAAAAAAAAAAAAAGAAACAAATAAAAACAAAGCCATCAGTCATTCATAAAGCTAAGTACATATTCTATTGACATAAAGCAAAAGGCAAGAAATTGAATACAACATTTCTTCTCCCTCCCATGGCTGTAGATCCAGATCCAGATCCAAAAGGTTTTTTCTTCCTAACCTGTATGAGACAACTTTTTATCACCTAACATCATCTTCTAATAAACTAACATTGTATAAGATTAAATATTACTTACATGTTGTTTCTCTTTCCTTGGAGGCATAGGATTGGCATTTGGAGTTTCATCTGTAGGCCTATCTGGGCATTTCCTTATGTTATGCCCCTCTTTTCTGCATATCCTACAAGTCATTTAGATTCCCTTCTTTGATTTTTTGACTTGCTTATATGGATCCACTTCCACATCCGGTTGAGCTTCTGGACCAGCAGCCGTTGCTTTCCCTTTTCCATCTTCAATTGCATCCTTCATTCTCATCCATTTTGGTCTCCCCTTCACAACCCTTGGCGGTGGTGGCAACAATACAGGTTTATCAGCCCTTGCATTCCCATCAGCCCCATCTTCATTATCATCCCTTACAACATTATTCTTGGCCCTTTTTCTCTTGGTTTGTTCAGCTCTAAACCTATTGGATAGGTATTCTTCATCATCAGTCAAGGCCTCAACATCTCTAAGACTGTCATTACTCTCATACCCATCATTGTTATCACCACCCAAGTCTTTATCTTTCCTAGACTGACTCTGAGATTCAAGGTTTTGAAACACATATTCATTATCAGCCCACCATTGATCATCATCACCCAAGCCTTTATTATTCGCATCCAAATTGTCTCCATCAGACTGTTTAGCATTGGATCCATTATCATCATTTTGTGTCCCTGATGGATAAGTAAAACACATTATATCTGGTTCTTCTTGGCTCAAGATAGTGTAGACACCCCGCTTTGGACATCTCATCTCGATTGCATACATAGTATTTTTTTTTATTTAACTTGTTTTTGTTAATTTCTGTTACTTCCGTTAAGTTCCTAACTGATTCCGTTAGTTTTGGACTGAACTGCATAACAGAATTAACTTTCTAGTCCATTCTGTCAAAATTTCATTTTCAAAGCCGCGCGCCTCCGCCTTTTGAGGTCAGAAGCGCGCGCCTTCCGATGGTACACCCGGAAGCGCGCGCCTCTGGGGCGTCAGTTACAGATTTTCTCCCAAGAATCCCTCTCTTGCTTATTTTGTATGGATTTCACCCGGGAAATATTTCTTTGTGACCACGAATTGGCACCAAAAACATCCCCTTTCAACTATAAAAACCCCTCCAATCCATCATTGGAGGGGACCTCTCTTCCATCTCTTTTGGACCTCATTTTTAGACCTTGGCCTCCATTCTTGGACTTGGAATTTCTACACTTTCTCTTTACACAAACTCTCCACAAATTCTCCCAACAAGAGTTTTAACAACAAAACTCTACACAACCATTTTTCTACAACAACAACACTTCCAAGTCAAGGTTTCAAGTTCTCTTTTCTAAAGGTACAATTTTTCTTCTTCTCTTTTATTTGTGTCTTACTAGTATGCAATCCCATAAAAGGGAATACAACCAAAAGGCCACTTCACTATTGAAGTTTGGCCAAGGTTACATTCCAACATTCCAAACTCCATTTTAATTTACTTTTCATTTCTCTTTATGTAATTGTTTAACAATAATTCAACATGTAATCTTTTAGCATTAAATTAATAAAATCATTCATCTTTTTATTTCCCCTTTTCCTTTACATTATAATTATTAGCACATTTTTACATTAATTAATTGAAGGACATTTAGCATTAGAACACCAAAAGTGGCAAGACCCGCGTAAGCGGGGCGGAGTGGGTGTTTAAGTACTTCCCACTCTGTCACCTAACCCCTGAACCCTTCTCTCCCGAATCTCTGGTTTTCGTACAAAAAAAGCTATTTTCTTAGGTTTTCTCGCGTTCCTCTAAAACGTGGGTGGCGACTCTTAAAATCAAGTAGACATCCTAGGTAATTCACGCGCTCTAGCCAAGCCGTGTTTACCCGGGGTATCTACAGATAGCTTCATCGATGACATGCTTCACATAAATGTGTACTTCTCCACAATTTTTCCCAATTTCACAAGCCTCAATAATGTCATCATCACACGTAATTAAATACAACCCTAAATGTTCAGATAAACCAGGTCTGCGATAATATAAGCTATCACCACACATATAACCCAAGTTATTAACAGCTTTGCACAACTCAGTATAACCAATCCAATCTGGATCCACCTTTTCTATCCTAGATACTACACCTCCAACATACCTACAGTTAGGTTCTTTTTCAATTTCACCCTGGTGATGTATTACTAAATCTATGACTTGATCTTCAGTTGGTAAAAATTTTGTTTTTTTACTCTCAAACCCATAATGATTATCATCAACACATGGATCCTCAATAACATTAGGATCATAGCCACCAGAAGAATCATCACTAAGAAATGAATAATCATCATCACCATTCATACTGCATTTAAAACAAAACCCTAATTATCATACTCGCAAATTTTACCTCAACCAAATTATCAAGGTTAGATAGAAGAAAACTTACTTGAAGCAACCTCTGCTACCTCGTTCCAGCACGAACTCCTTCAATTTCTTTCGTTTCTTCAAGAATTCCCACCGTCGCTGCTCTGCTCAGTAGATTCGATTTAGGGAAAATGAGATATTTAGGGATTAATTGTTGTATTTGGTGGGAAATCACCCGCCCAGTAAAAACACGTGCGAGTCATGCGGACCCTTCTCGTCACGTGCTCGGTCCGTGTTAGGTCAAAGTCAAATATTTGCTTAGTCAATGTCCATGTCTGCACTCATTTGCCACATAGGATGGATTTAACGGATATTTGAACGGCTAATTGAAGGAAGGACGTCATAATCCTCAAACACGAAGGTCAAGGATGAAAAGGTAAAAAAAAATTGTTTAGTGATGGAAAGGTAAATACTTAAATAGTTTAAGGACGAATTAGGTATTTAACTCAAACTTAGGCTATAAACATTAGGTTTTTCTTATGTTCCTCTAAAACATAGGTGGCGACTCTAAAACACAAATAGACATCCTAGGGTAACACACACGCTCTAGCCAAGCCGTGGCCCTCCGGGGTATCTACAGTGGCGACTCTGCTGGGGACTTTTGAGGGTTAAACTTGCGTTTCTGATCAAAATCTACTTCTTTTCTGGGTATTCTAGTTCCTGATGGGGGAAGCGTCCGCCTCTGGCTTTCTTGACCTAAGGCGCGCGCGGCCCATATCAAGGACTAGAGTCGCCTGCTTCTTGATGTTCTTCTTGTTCTTATTTTTTCTACACTAATCATTTATGTTGGGGTTACAATATACATTTAGGACCAGGGCAATCCCCTGAGTCCAAAGTCTGACAATCTGACAGGTTTGCAAAGAAGCGGGTGCCTCCTATAAACTCTGCGCCAGGCGCGCGCATCCCACAACGCAGTCCAGAGGCGTGCGTTTCTGGGTGGTCTTCCAGAACAGGGACAGTTTCATAACAGAGCAGAATGATTGGGGTGTGGGCACAGTTGCCTGCATCATGGACTGATTTGGACCTCTTAACTGTTTTATTTTGTGTTTTGTTTTATCGGTCACACGGGTGATTCGAGAGTTGTAATTATGTGCTTATTTTCTTTTCTTTCAAAAAAAAAAAGTAAAAAAAAATATTTTGTCACATGTTGGACCTCACACTACGTGCACAATCTCCTATAAATTGCTCACTATCGAGTCGCACAAGTTTATAACCCCAAACCCGCCGAGGCCCATCCTAGAGAGTTTCAAGCTCCACCCGACCTTGACTCTTTCAAAGCGGTAAACCTCAACCCGTGGCGTAGTTCATGACTACATGACGGGGGTGACCTTAAGCCTCTCATTAACCGAGCACAAGCCAACACAATTCTAGTTAGGGTCTAACACTCCGTGACTGAAGTCGGTTTTCATGTGCCGAGATTTCCCTAAACTAATGTCTTCAAAACATACATGCCAAGTGGTTATCATGGACGAAATAAAACTCCGTCCCCAAGTGGTTATTATGGACGAAAATAAAAATCCGTCCCCGCATGTATGCTTTACTACATTAATTTAGTTTAATCCCGTCACATGCAGGTATCACAAGTGTGGTGGAATCCGATGAGTATATGGGACCGCGAGATGGTCTATATACTAGTATGACGATTCCATTATTTTCTTAGAAACTCAAAATGGATCCCGTCCCTCCTACTTATAAAAAAAAGAGTCTTTTCTTATGTGGTTTGAGTCGTGTGCCCAATGTGTGTTCTAAGCCTCTTCATGGACCGAAAGTGTTACTCAAGACTGATAAGGGCCTCTTCTGCAATATAGGTTCAATCGGTACTTACCGTGTCTACCGGGATTCAGCGAATCGGTTAGTTCGTGAAGTGATTACTCCAACAGCTCCAACAACAACCATGACCGGCAGCAGCAACACCATGTCTCTCGAGCAGCTTTCAGCTATGGTCCAAGTGCTCCAAGAACAAGTCTCCACTCTTAATAAGGATGCCCAGAATAAGGATGACCTTTGGCAATCCCACCTCGACAATCAAAGAGAGGCCCACGAGGCCGATATGGAGCAAATGAAAGAGAAGCTCACCAAGCTTTCGAGTGGTAAAGACAAAGAGAACAATGAAGAGTCCGAGTGGACTAAGGGATTGTTTCAAAGTCCTTATGTTAGTGCCCATACCAAGAAAGTGGGGGAACCGAGCACCGAGAACAATGAGCATAAGATGGTTGATTCAATTATGGCTTACATAGATCAACGCTTCAACGGCCGCAACGTGGGGAAAAGTCCTGACACGAGCCTTTATCAGTCCTCCATTCTCATGAGCACAATGGCCGATCTCCCCGACAAGTTCAAGATGCCCGACATCAGCAAGTTCAAGGGAAACTCTTGTCCCATGGCTCACATCGAAACTTATATATGGGATATGGTTCCAAAGAAGGTCTCTCCGAAAGTTATGGCACAATGCTTCCCTTACTCTCGAGGGGGCGGCAAAGGATTGGTATGAAACTCTCCTGCTCACAGTCCGTCTTGATTGGGATGCCGCCATGCTTGCCTTCAAAAGTCAATACCAAGGCAACACCACTCACCGCCCCACCAAGAAAGAGCTCGACAACACCACCCAAAGGGACAATGAGTCCTTCATTGACTTCACAAGGAGGTGGAATGACAAGCTTGCCGAGATTGTCGAGAGGCCTACCACCAAAGAGCAAATGGACATCTTCCTTAAGTGTCTAAAGATTGATCTCCGCACCCATCTAAGTGGGGCTTGCTATGCCAATTTTCTCAAATGTATGAGGCGGGAATCCGAATGGATGAGTTGCTCAAGGAGATCAAGAAAATTCTCCTAGCTTCCGTTACAAGGCCGCTCCAACTCCCCAAAAGAGGCTTCGGTCAATGCCGTCACTACCGACAAGGGGAATTACAAAAGAGTTCCTCCACCACAGGGAAAGAAATTTCAATATGATCGTGTCTACACGCCTCTCCATGGCATGACTATCACCGAGGCCTTCGAAGCTCTCAAGGCCAAAGGGCAAGTTACTCCTCTCCAAGGGTACTAACCCAAGACAATGCGTCCCAACTATGCCTACCACAAGCATTGTGACTACCACCAACATAGTGGCCATACCACCGAGGAATGCTTTGTCCTCCGCAATGTCATCCAAGATCTCATAGACAAGAAAGAGTTCATAGTGCTTAATGGCGAGGATGTCAATATAATAGAGGTAGGAGAATTTGAGGAGACCACTAATTTAATCCCAATTATGAATGAGGGCTCCAATGTGATGAATAAATTTGACAATTCTTGTTATGTTGTGACTTATGATGAGGTAATGAGGGAACTACTAGAGAATAGGAAAAAGAAGCAAGATGGGAACGTCAACATGCTAACTCGATCCGGACGAGTCATAGCAAGCAACCCCGCTACTTCTGCACCAAGCACCTCTTCTCAAAGACCGCAAGCTCGTGACACTCCCGAATACCCTTTATTGGTTCAACTCAAGAAAACACAAGCCAACATCTCCATTTGGGACCTCATTGCATCCTCAAAGAAGCACAGAGATCTTGTCATCAGTAATCTCGATGACACCTTGATCTCTCCCGATACAACTCCCAAAGACCTTACGACAATGATAGGTCACATTCATTTTGGCAATGTCATCACCTTTGCCGACATGGACCTTCCACCATTTGGTCCCGACCACAATGAGGCCATTTATCTCAAGGTGGGAGCAAGGGGGAGACCTATTTCTAGAGTCTTGGTTAACGGTGGTTCCGCACTCAATTTGATGCCCGGCCGAATCATGGGCATACTGGGGCTTAAGAATTCAGACTTAAAGCCTTCTACTCAAGTGATCCGAGGTTACGATAGCACTGCCCGCACAGTTATGGGTATGGTAGAAATAGACATTGAATTTGGGAGCATGGTCATTTCCATCCCGTTTCAAGTGCTCGATGTGCCTTCTTCATTTAACTTACTCTTGGGCCGCCCATGGATACATAGTTCTAATGCCGTCCTTTCGACTCTCCATCAGTGTGTGAAGTTCAGAAATGGGGATGAAATAGTGACCGTTATGGCAGAAAACGTCACTATCCACAGAAAGGGGGAACCCATTCACCAAATTCAGCATGGTTTAGCAGACTCTACCTGTTGGGTTCCGGAGTAACATGCGCAGCGGAAAATAGCATTTAAAATTTTAATGAAACCCAAAGCCCATAGATCCATTCATATGATTAAATCAAATACTTGCAATATGAATACTAGAAAACTAACCCTTGATGACTTTGATTTCTAGCCTTTGATCTTGGTGGAGACTTAAAGCTTGATCACGAAGTAAGAACACGAACTTTGAAGATGATAAGCTTCACCCTCTAGCGGTATCCACACCACGAACGAATATCAAGGAGCTTCTTGATCTTGGTTGCTAGACCAAAATTGTGAAACACGTTTTCACAATTGATATGAACTATATGGAATATTATTTGTGTATAATTTTGTTCCTCAATCTAGAATCTCTTAGAACAAAATAATTCTCTCTCAATCTCTTTGGAGGCTTGCACAAAAATATGTATTGATTCTGGCCAAATTAGGGTTGTTTATATACAAGTTAGACCTATTCCAAATAGGTAACTTGTGTCTAAATCCACAAGGAATCGTAATTAGGAAACTCCAAGGCCTGTCCAAAATTTGTTTCCAAATTGAATTAGGAAACCAATCCCGACAAACTGTGCGGCCGCCCAAAACAAACTGTGCGGTCGCACAATCAACCTGGAACAATTATGGTACATTTGAGCCAAACTGTGCGGCCGCCCAAGATATTCTGTGCGGTCGCACACTTCCTCCAGTCTCCCTTAATTTCCAAAATCCCTCAATGGTCCTTCGTCCCAATATTCCAATATAGTCCTTTTTAGGATTCGTTCTATTGTGTGTGACCCTCTAGGATTATACTAAGTTGGCAATGGGTTCAAACATGAATCCATAATATATGATTAGGTTCTAGCAAACCGTCATACCTACCCAAATAGTATAACTAGATACAAGTTCACATTCCATTTAGAATATGTCACAATCCTTTTGTCCACGATGTCATTGAACACAAGTCATGGTCAACAAGTCAACTTGTCTTTGTTCAATACTTTCTCGATTCCGAATATGTTGATAATCCAAACGACATTGATCTAATCAATTCATTTGAGTCTGGCCGAACATTTTCATCAACATTATTCCTACGAGAGGCCTAAGATTGACATCTCTCTGAGGAGGGACAAATCCATTTAGCTTATTATTCTTCCCTACGTGAATTCGATTATGCCAATCATATCCTTTATAACTACCCGGTTAAAGGTAGCGTTTGAATATGTCAAACATAATGTTCATCAAGTGGAAGACTATAATAACTTCATGTCTAAGGATTCAAATGACATAACTAATATGAGATGTATGTACGACATAGACCATGGCATAAATCTCATACAGCGGGTCATGTCCAGTACCTTGTTCCAAACAAGTACCCATAAATCTAACATGATCATCCCATGATCATTTAGCCTTTATACTAGTGCTTAACAAGTACTAGGGATGGATATTATTATAAGTAAACATGAACAACAATAATAATCAAAACATCTCTTTATTAATATGAAATAAATGATAACAATTACAACGTTTATTAAACGTGCCTAGGGCACCACTACCAACAATCTCCCACTTGCCCTAAGCCCAATCTCCCATGTATCTAATACCCATGGACCTAACATGACCATCATGTTTAGCTTGTGGAAGTCCCTTTGTTAGCGGGTCCGCAACATTGTCATCAGTAGGTACTCTGCATATATTCACGTCTCCCCTATCAACGATTTCTCGAATGATATGAAAATGCCTAAGTATGTGTTTGGATTTTTGATGTGCTCTTGGTTCCTTTGCTTGAGCAATAGCACCATTATCATCGCAATAAAGGTCTATTGGATTAGCAATGCTAGGAACCACTTCAAGTTCAGTAATGAACTTCTTAATCCAAACAGCTTCCTTTATAGCATCCGATGCAGCAATATACTCAGCTTCCGTTGTAGAATCAGCGGTTGTACTTTGCTTGGAACTCTTCCATCTTACAGCTCCACCATTTAACATAAACACAAAACTCGATTGTGATCGACTATCATCTTTATCGGTTTGGAAGCTTGCATCCGTGTAAGCACTTACAACGAGATCATCTTCCATTCCTCCATAGATTAAAAACGAATATTTAGTCCTTCTCAAGTACTTAAGAATCGCTTTAACAGCCATCCAGTGACTTTCACCGGGGTCGGATTGATATCTACTCGTCATGCTCAAAGCATAAGATACATCCGGCCTAGTACATATCATGGCATACATGATGGACCCAATTACCAAGGCATATGGAACATCATTCATTTTCTCACGCTCATCGTTTGTCTTAGGACATTGAGTCTTGCTTAGAGAAACTCCATGTAACACTGGCAAGGTTCCTCTCTTAGAATTTTCCATGCGGAATCTTCTAATGACCTTGTCAATGTATGTACTTTGGCTTAAACCAATTAGCTTCCTTGATCTATCTCTATAGATCTTGATGCCAAGTATATATGCGGCTTCACCCACATCTTTCATTACGAAGCACTTTCCTAACCAAGTCTTTACAGACTGAAGTGTAGGAATTTCGTTTCCAATGAGCAATATGTCATCCACATATAAGATAAGGAATAGCACTATGCTCCCACTAATCTTCTTGTATACACAAGGCTCATCTTCGTTCTTGATGAAGCCAAACTCTTTGACCGATTCATCAAAACGAAGATTCCAACTCCTAGAAGCTTGCTTCAATCCATAGATGGATCTCTGCAATTTGCATACTTTAGAATTTTGTTCAAAACCTTCTGATTGTGTCATATACACATCCTCTTGAAGTTTTCCGTTAAGGAAAGCGGTTTTGACATCCATTTGCCATATTTTATAGTCATGATATGCGGCAATGGCAAGCAAAATGCTCGTCTTATAGACTTGATCATTGCTACGGGTGAAAAGGTTTCATCATAGTCAATACTATGAACTTGCCTATAACCTTTCGCTACAAGTATAGCTTTGTAAGTATGCACCTTCCCATCCATGTCAGTATTCTTCTTGAAGACCCATTTGCATCCTATGGTTTTTACACCTTCGGGCGCATCAATCAAATTCCAAACATGATTATCTTGCATGGATTGCAATTCGGATTCCATGGCTCCAAGCCACTTGTCCGAATCAGGAGAAGACATCGCCTCTTGGTAGGTGGTCGGTTCATCATTCTCAATGATCTCCACCTCATTACTATCCGTTATGAGAAATCCATATCTCTTGGTGTAGACACCCCGCCTTGGACCTCTCACCCCGATTGCATACATAGTATTTTTATTTAACATGATTTTGTTAATTCCTGTTATTTCTGTTAAGTTCCTAACTGATTCCGTTAGTTTTGGACTAAACTGCATAACAGAGTTAACTTTTAGAGTCATTTCTGTCATTCTGTCGTTTTAGCCCGTGGGCGCTTCCGGCACCGTCAATGGGTCGCGCGCGCATTCGGTCCAATAGGCCGGACCCGCGCGCTTCCCGCTTTGGCAGTAACGGATAGCACCATATTTCCCTCCCTTTTCTTATTTACAACATCTTTTCTTGATCACAAACACCTCCTTTTTACCTCCAAGTTCATCCCCCCTTGTTTTGTAACCTCCAATCCCAATATTCTAGCCTTCTTCCAAAAACTAAATATTTCATCTTTATTTCATTTGATTTTCTTTTATTTCCTTTTATTAATTATTTTATTTATCTTATTTTTGATTGGTCAACTCCATTTCACATGGATGACCATCTTTCCCTCCAACCTTTCCCTCCTAATTTTACCTATAAAAACCATCATCTCCTACCTTGGAAAAGGACCTCATTTTTTGGACCTTGAACACTTTCTCTTTACACAAACTTTACACCAATTCTCCCTACAAGAGTTCTTCGTGACAAGACTCTACACAAATTATTCTACAACAATTTCCCTATAACAACACCATCTTCAAGTCAAGGTTTAAAGTTCTTCTTCTTAAGGTACAACTTCCCTTTTTTCTTCTTATTTTATTCATGTCTAGTCAATGTATGCAATCTCCATAAAAAGGAATACAACCAAAAGGCCACTTCACTATTGAAGTTTGGTCAAGGTTACATTCCAACATTCCAAACAACTAATTAAATTCCATTTCATTTCTTATGTAATTGTTTAGCATGTTCAACATGTAATCTTTTAGCATGAATTAATTAATAAAATCATTCTTTTTATTTCCCCTTTTCTTCTCATCTCAATTGTTAGCACATTTTTTATATCAATAAATTGAAGGACATTTAGCATTAGAACACCAAAAGTAGCAAGACCCATGTAAGCGGGGCGGAGTGGGTGTTTAAGTACTTCCCACTCCGTCACCTAACCCCCGAACCCTTCTCTCCTCGAATCTCTGGTTTTGTATATAAAATTGGCTCTTTTTAGGTTTTTCTTATGTTTCTCTAAAACATAGGTGGCGACTCTTAAAATCAAGTAGACATCCTAGGTAATTCACGCGCTCTAGCCAAGCCGTGGTTCCCCGGGGTATCTACAGTGGCGACTCCGCTGGGGACATAGAGGGTTAAACTTGCGTTTTTCATTTTTGGTGTTCTTTTATTTTATTTTCTGGGAATTCTGGTAAAAAAGGTAGGAAGCGCGCGCCTCTGGCCTTCTTGGCCTAATGCGCGCGCGTCCGACCCTAATTACCAGAATCGCCCGCCTCCCATCTTGTCCTTCAATTTCATGTTTCTGTGCTAACAATGTCTGCAGGGGAAAAGTTCTATAATTTAGGGTCATGGCAATCCCTTGAACCCACTGATTTGCAGGTACTGCCCAGAAGCGGGCGCCTCTTCCTTCTAGTGCCTAAGGCGCGCGCCTCCCATACTCTCATCATAAAGCGCGCGCGTCTGGGCAACTTTCCAGAACAGAACAGTGCACAGAACAGAGCAGTTTTGACAGTGTGTGGGCACCGGGCCTGCACAAAACCATCTTTTAATCCTCTGTTTTATTTTTATCGGTCACTCGGGTGATTCGAAAGTTGTAAATTATGTGCTTATTTGCTTTTATTTCTTTTTTCTTTTGAAAAAAAAAATAGATTTTGTCACTTGTTAGACCTCACACTACACGCACAATTCTTATCAACTGCTCACTATCGAGTCGCACAAGTCCAACCCCAAACCCGTCGAGGCCCGTCCTAGGAAGTTTCAAGCTCCACTCGACCTTGACTCTTCCGAAGCGGTAAACCTCAGCCCGTGGTGTAGTTCACGACTACATGCCGGGGGTGACCTTTAAGCCTCTCTTTAGCCGAGCACAAATCACACAATTCTAGTTAGAGTCTAACACTCCGTGACTCAAGTCGGTTTCCATGTGCCGAGATTTCCCTAAACTAATGTCTTCAAATCATACATGCCACTCGTTGTTATAGACGAAATAAAAATCCGTCCCCAAGTGGTCATAATGGACGCAAATAAAAAAATCCGTCCCCGCATGTATGCTTTACTACATTAATTTAGTTTAATCCCGACACATGTAGGATTCACAAGCGTGGTGGAATCCGATGAGTATATGGGACCGCGAGATGGTCTATATACTAGTGTGACGATTCCCCTATTTCCTAGAAACCCCAAAAAGGACCACGTCCTTCCGGATTTTGTAAATAATAATAAAAAAAGAGTCATTTTTCTTTATGTGGTTTGAGTCTTTTCTCTTGTTTGTGGATTAAATCATTTGATTCAAAAGGTATTTGTGGGGCCAACCTAAGATCAACCGTGTTCTCTCCATAGGTCCAATGGTTTCCAACAGCAACAACAACAAGGGTGAGAACATCTCCGTGTCCAACGAAAGGCTCTTCAACGTAATAAGCGCCATGGGGGAACAAATGGATAGACTTGTCGAGGATGCCCGCCGCAAGGATGATTTGTGGCAAGACCGTCTTGATCTCGAGAGGAAAATTCACAAGGAAGAAGTGTCCGAACTTAAGGCTCGTTTGCAAGAGCTCACCAACAGCAAGACAAAGGTCCACGGTAAAGCACGCTCAAGTGGCTCACCCCTCAAAAGTCACAAAGGTGCCACCAACGACCGTGTCTATACCCCTCTCAATGGCATGACCGTCACCAAGGCCTATGAAGATCTCAAAACCAAGGGAAAAATTTCTCCTCTCCAAGGGTACAAGCAACCACAACCATTGCGTCGCAACCATGCCCACCATAAGTGGTGTGACTATCACCAATGCAGCGGTCATCTCACCGAGGATTGCCTCTCCCTCCGCGACATCATCCAAGATTCGATTGACAATGGTGAATTTACCGTGGGTGAAGAACAACAGTCAGAGAGTGAGAACATGCAAGAACTCATCAAGGAAGGGGCTCAGATTTGAAATGGGGCCTCAACAAGAGATCATGCCACAAATAAGACTACAACGACAATGGGGACTACAACAACAATCTCCGTTTCTCTTTCTCTACCTAGTAATAGGAATAAAAAAAAAAAAGAGTCAAAGTCCTCTTTAGTGTGCATTAAAGTTTTCTCTCGTCCCATGTTCAATGTCGAGTCTTATTATCAAATAAAAATCGTTCTTGTCCTCATACACTCTTCCAAGTTGTTCAATTTAATTCTTGGCAAAATGATGAAAAGATGTCTAAACAAGTTTTAGAACGAAGGCCATCGCTTGAACGCCTAGGGGCTAAACATCGACGACTGCATCAACAATGAAGACATCAAAACATCAACGACGAAATCAAGCCAAAGAAAGGTGAAGCAACAACCATGGAGAAAAATCAAGCAATGTTTCAAAGGGGGATTAAAAAAAAAAAAAAAAAAAAAAAAAAGCTCGCTAGGTTGAACTCTTCAAATCAACCTAGGCAAAAGTTAGAGCTAAAAAAAAAAAAAAAACAAAAAAAAAATAAAAAAAAAAAAATCCCCGTCAATCAAAGAAGTACAACAACAACATCATTCCACCGATGAAGGACGAAGCTGTTGGGTTTTATGCAAACATGCGCAGCGGAATGAAACCCAAAAGCCTAGATCCGATCACGATGATTAAATTAATATGGAGATGAATTTAGAACACTAACCGTGACGGAGCTTTAAAATTCTGAGATCTTCAATCTTTGTTCTTCGCGTTTTTTCGAATCACGAACGTAGGAACGACCGCAAAACTTGGATCACGAACTTTGAAGGAGTTGATGCCAACGCACTCTATGTTTATCCACACGCGAACGAATTGCAAGAACGATTCTTGAACCGGATTGCTAGACCCAATAGAAACTCTTTCTACTTTGAAGGCTATATGGAAAATCAATGTTCTTGTTCTTGAGGAAGAAGAACTTGTTTTTCTCTCTCTCGGAGGCTATCTAATTGATATGGAATCAATTCATACTGATTAGGTCGTTGTTAGAGGTTTATATACTTATTAGTCCTAAACCGTTTAGGAGAAATAGGTTAAAACCCGTTACAACACGAAATCAGTTTTTTTGGGCCCGAACAGGGCATGCTCGGCCGAGTCCTTTAAGGTGCTCGGCCGAGCACCTTTGCTCCAGAAAAACCTGACCTTCTGATTTCCCATGCTCGGCCGAGTCATATGAGGTGCTCGGCCGAGCACCACCAGAATTCCGATTTTAGCCTTTTAAACAATTCGTCCTTTTGTGTGTGACCCCATAGGATTATATTAAGTTGGCAATGAGCCCAAACACATTTGTGCTCATAAATCATGAGCGGACTCTAGCAAGCCATCATGACTACCCAATTAATATAACTTGTATAAGTTCGTGAATCCTTTATAGAACACATTACAATCTCTTTGTTTCATGATGTCTATTGAACGTAAGCCATGGTCAATGGTCAACTTACAATGTTCAATGCTTTCTCGATCCAGAATGTATTGATAGTACAAATCTTATTTGAGCACGGCCATGCATTTCATCAACACCATTCTTCGAGTGGCCAAAGCTTGACATCTCTCTCTTACGAGGAACAAATCCCTTCTTGATTTATTACCTTTCCCTACATGAATCCGATTATGCCAATCACATTCTTTATAGCTACCCGATTAGGGGTAACGTTTGAATATGTCAAACGTAATGTTCATCGAGTGGAAGACTGTGATAATCTCAGGTCTAAAGATTCCAGTAATATAACTATATGAGACTTAATTATGACATTGTGACCATGACATAAATCTCATATGGGTCAGTCCAGTATTTGGTCTCCAACAAATACCCATAAGTTTAATTGTATCCCATACACCATAATCATCATATGATTATCCATTAAACTTATACTAACAATTAATCATAATTATCAGGGACGGGGATTATTATAATAAACATGCAAAGGATATAATAATCAAACATTCAATATCATTAATATTAATAACATTAATCGTTTTACAAAACGTGCCTAGAGCATACAACACCAACAATCTCCCACTTGCACTAGGCCTAATTAATGTATCGAATACCCATAGACCTAACATGACCATCATGCTTTGCTTGTGGAAGACCCTTTGTCAATGGGTCGGCAATGTTATCATCAGTTGGTACTCTGCATATATTCACGTCACCTCTGTTAATGATTTCTCGAATGACATGGTAACGCCTAAGTATGTGTTTGAACTTCTGATGGTTTCTTGGTTCCCTTGCTTGAGCAATAGCACCATTATTATCACAATAAAGGTCTATTGGATCAGCAATGCTAGGAACTACCTCTAGTTCAGTTATGAACTTCTTGATCCAAATAGCTTCTTTAGCAGCATCGGATGCAGCAATATACTCAGCTTCCGTTGTAGAATCAGCGACAGTACTTTGCTTAGAACTCTTCCAGCTAACAGCACCTCCATTAAGCACAAATACAAATCCAGATTGCGATCTAAAATCATCCTTGTCGGTTTGGAAGCTTGCATCTGTGTAACCACTTACAACAAGATCACCTTCCACACCTCCATACACCAAGAACGAATCTTTAGTCCTTCGCAAGTACTTAAGAATCGTCTTGACTGCAATCCAATGATTTTCACCAGGATTTGATTGATATCTACTCGTCATGCTCAAAGCATACGAGACATTGGGTCTAGTACATATCATGGCATACATGATTGATCCAATTGCGGAAGCATATGGAATCCCAATCATTTTCTTACGCTCATCAGTTGTCTTAGGACACTGATTCTTGCTTAGAGTTATGCCATGTCCCACTGGCAAATTT
The DNA here is from genome assembly GCA_026119855.1 of Campanula takesimana. Taxonomy (NCBI): domain Eukaryota; kingdom Viridiplantae; phylum Streptophyta; class Magnoliopsida; order Asterales; family Campanulaceae; genus Campanula; species Campanula takesimana. The sequence goes on from JAOWBW010001330.1 coordinate 248,335, forward strand.
CCTCTCTTAGAGTTTTCCATGCAGAATCTCTTAAGAACTTTGTCAATATATGTATCTTGACTTAAACCAACCAATTTCTTGGATCTATCACGATAGATCCTAATGCCAAGGATATAAGCGGCTTCTCCCATATCTTTCATAGAGAAACACTTTCCTAACCAAGTCTTTACAGAATGTAGTGCGGGAATGTCGTTTCCTATGATCAATATGTCATCTACATATAGTACCAGAAATAATACTACGCTCCCACTAATCTTCTTGTAAACGCAAGGTTCATCTTCGTTCTTGATGAAGCCAAACTCTTTGACCGATTCATCAAATCGAAGATTCCAACTCCTAGAGGCTTGCTTCAATCCATAAATGGATCGTTGCAATTTGCATACTTTGTTAGAATTTTCTGGAATTTCAAAACCTTCAGGTTGTGTCATGTAAACATCCTCAAGTAAGTTCCCGTTAAGGAACGCTGTTTTGACATCCATTTGCCATATCTCATAGTCAAAATATGCGGCTATGGCAAGTAAAATTCTTATAGACTTGATCATTGCTACGGACGAAAAGGTTTCATCATAGTCGATACCATGAATCTGCCTATAGCCTTTCGCTACAAGTCTAGCTTTATAAGTATGCACCTTTCCATCCATGTCAGTTTTCCTTTTGAAAACCCATTTGCATCCTATGGTTTTTACACCTTCGGGCGCATCAATCAAGTTCCAAACTTGATTATCATACATGGATTTAATTTCAGATTCCATGGCTCCAAGCCATTTATCTGAATCAGGAGCGGACATCGCTTCTTGGTAGGAAGTAGGTTCGTCATCAACTATGACTTCTACTTCATTGCTATCTGTCATGAGAAATCCATATCTCTCAGGTTCAGATCGCACCCTACCAGTTCTGCGAGGAACTTGAGTATTCTGAGTAGGTTCCACAACTCTTTGTGAAACTTGTTCAGATCCAACATTTTGTTCCATGTAATTTTCGGGTTCTCGAATTTCTTCGAGATTAATTTTACTCCCACTAATTCCTTTGGAGAGAAACTCTTTCTCTAGAAAGGTACCATGACGGGCAACAAACACTTTGTTTTCCGTGCGGTTGTAAAAGTAATAACCCTTAGTTTCCTTAGGGTAACCAACGAAAATACATTTATCAGATTTAGGTGTGAGTTTGTCAGATGTGAGCTTCTTAACAAATGCTTCACAACCCCAAATCTTCATGAAAGACAAACTAGGTTTTCTTCCAGTCCACATCTCATGTGGAGTCTTTGGAACAGATTTTGTTGGAACATTATTTAGTGTTAGTGCAGCAGTTTCTAGTGCATGTCCCCAAAAGGTTAAAGGAAGATCAACTTGACTCATCATGGAGCGGACCATATCCAATAAAGTCCTATTTCTCCGTTCGGACACACCATTCCATTGTGGTGTCCCAGGTGGAGTTAATTGTGAAACAATTCCACAATCTTTCAGATGATTGTCAAATTCTTGGCTTAAATATTCTCCACCACGATCTGATCGAAGTGCTTTAATAGTTTTGCCAAGTTGATTTTGTACTTCATTTTGAAATATTCTAAATATCTCAAAAGATTCACTTTTATGTTTCATTAAGTAGACATAGCCATATCTACTAAAATCATCAGTAAAAGTTATGAAGTATTGATATCCTCCCCTAGCATTGCAACTCATTGGTCCACACACATCAGTATGTATGAGGGCCAATAAGTCATTAGCCCTTTCACTACTCTTAGTAAAAGGTGCCTTAGTCATCTTTCCAAGTAAACATGACTCACAAGTTTCATATGATTCAAAATCATGTGAATCTAGAAGTCCGTCCCCATGGAGTTTTGAGATACGCTTCTCATTAATATGACCAAGACGGCAATGCCACAAATAAGTATGATTTACATCATTAGGTTTGGATTTCTTATTTATATTATAAACATTCTCATTATTCCCACTTTCAACATCAAGAACATAAAGGCCATTAAATGAACATGCAGTACAATAAAGCATATCATTTAAATAAATATAAAACTTCTTATTTTCAATAAGAAACTTAAAACCTTCATTATCCAAACAAGAAATTGAAATAATATTTCTACTTAAATCCAGAACGTAATAACAATTGTTCAAAACAAGAATTAATCCGCTAGGTAAAATGACATCATATGTTCCTACGGCTAATGCAGCAACTCTTGCTCCATTTCCCACGCGTAGGTCCACTTCGCCATCTTTAAGTAGCCTTCTATTCCTTAGTCCCTGCACATTTAAACAAATGTGAGATCCACATCTAGTATCTAATACCCAGGAGCTAGAAGTAGAAAGTAGAATATCTATAACATAGATACCTGAAGTAGATGCAGTCCCACCGCTCTTCTTCTTCTTTAACTCTTCCTTGTAAACCTTGCAATTTCGTTTCCAATGTCCAATCTCATTGCAGTGGAAACAAATTGCATCCTTTTGGGAAGCAGGTTTAGCCACATTAGCTTTGGCAACAATTGCCTTGCTAATCTTGGGTTTGACAACTTTTGCCTTACCCTTTCCTTTGCCTTTTTGGCCCTTTCCTTCCTTAGACACAATGAGTACAGGAGCGGTCTCTTTACCAATTTTCTTTTCTGCCTGCTTAAGCATCCCATGCAATTCAGACATAGTCTTATCCATCCCTTGCATATTAAAGTTCATGACGAACTGATTATAGCTTTTGGGCAATGAATTAAGAATAAAATCGGTAGCCAACTCAATCTCAATTGGATGGCCAAGCCTCTCTAGTTTCTCAAAGTAAGCCTTCATTTTCAAAACATGAGGGCTCACAGACTGTCCTTCGCTCATCTTGCATGAGACTAGGGCAGCTATGGTGTCGAACCTCTCTTGCCTTGCTTGTTCTTGGAACATATCTTTCAATGTAGCAGCAAGGTCAAATGCTTCCAAGTGTTCAAGAATCTTCTGAAGTTCTGAACACATGGCCGCAAGCATAAGACAACCCACCTCACGAGAATCATTCACATGTTTCTTGTAGGCGTTTCTCTCATCCTTGGGTGCATTAGAAGCAGGTTCTTCTTCAGGAACGGGCTCATCAAGAATATAGAGCTTATCCTCATGCTTTAGAACAATTCTAAGGCTACGGATCCAATCCGTATAGTTAGCTCCATCTTCTTGAAGTTTCTCCTTCTCAAGGATAGATCGCAGTGATAAATTTGTATTCTGAGCCATTATCTACAATTATGCAAACATATAATTAAATATAAGTACCAACTTAATTAAAGATATTAAATTAATAGTATTTTACAAATACTCCCACTAAATTATATAACCTTCATATACATCCAATGTATGATATAATTTGAATGGGCTAAGATCCATATTTCACTTAACTTTGAGTCGGCTAGGGCACGACTGCTCAAAATAAGTTATTTAGGTAGATAACTCCTTGTCAATCATATCGTATATGACTCTTAGATCTTTTATGAGATTTTAGGTATCGTATATCTAACATGTTTTAATCTCATCTGTGCCTTAGGCCCAAAACTGTTTTGATAGCCTAATTAAGTTAAACCATTTTAAACGTATAGGAATCACTGTTTCCTCATCTTGCTCATAAATGGATAGAATCAATGCACCTACGCTAGGGCGTAACCCACACAAAACTACCCACGTACTCACAAGTGTTTTAATCATGGATTGGCACGGAACTTAAATTTTAAAGAAGGTTCATGACATATAGCATGGTCAATGTTTATAGTTACATAATATAAACACATAAAGCAATGGTTAATAATTTAACTAATCTCATTAATTAAATTAAGATTTTATGTGATTGATTTATGGGGATAAATTCTTTAACACATTATTGAGAGCACGATTGTACGGTCGAAACTAAGCCAGAAGGCATCCACAATCCCGTACCAAATTTAGAAACTAGAAGGAACAACTATGTAAGGTCGAAACTAAGCCAAAAGGCATCCACAATCCCTTACATAAAGTAACTCGATTCTAAATTCTTTTGTCCCATCAATTCATTACTTTGACCTTGACATTTGTTTTCAGGAAACACGGTTTCTCAAACCAGCCATCTGACAAACAAATTCAATCCAAAGTGATTTTAAACAAGCCATTTAATTTCAGGAAACACGGTTTCTAAAACCAGCCATCTGAAAAACAAATTCTGTCCAAAATCAACCTGCTCGGCCGAGTCCTTTAAGGTGCTCGGCCGAGCGCCTCTGTGTTCCAGAAAACCCTTTGCTTCTGACGACTCTGCTCGGCCGAGTCTTATAGACTGCTCGGCCGAGCACCACGAACAGAACATATTTTCTTGTCGAATTTTAATTCTAAGATTGCCTTCCCGATTCATTTAGGATTTGGTGTTCATAATGATCATATCATCATGTTCATCAAAACTTTGAATAAACGATTTATTCATGAATCAAAGATCATCAACAAATCAATCCAATTAATTTTTGATAATCTAAAAGAACATAATAATCAAATTATTATTGTAATCGTAGATCCCACATAACGTATTTAAACGGTGCGATTTTATGGTTTCAATATATCTCATATATAAACATAAAACTCAGATCACATAAATATCTTGAATCCAAATTCTCATAGCATGCCAAAACATATAATCCAATTATATCATTAACATGTTATTATTAAAATAATCATGATGAACGGGGCTCTGATACCACTGTTGGGTTTTATGCAAACATGCGCAGCGGAATGAAACCCAAAGGCCTAGATCCGATCACGATGATTAAATTAATATGGAGATGAATTTAGAACACTAACCGTGACGGAGCTTTAAAATTCTGAGATCTTCAATCTTTGTTCTTCGCGTTTTTTTCGAATCACGAACGTAGGAACGACCGCAAAACTTGGATCACGAACTTTGAAGGAGTTGATGCCAACGCCCTCTATGTTTATCCACACGCGAACGAATTGCAAGAACGATTCTTGAACCGGATTGCTAGACCCAATAGAAACTCTTTCTACTTTGAAGGCTATATGGAAAATCAATGTTCTTGTTCTTGAGGAAGAAGAACTTGTTTTTCTCTCTCTCGGAGGCTATCTAATTGATATGGAATCAATTCATACTGATTAGGTCATTGTTAGAGGTTTATATACTTATTAGTCCTAAACCGTTTAGGAGAAATAGGTTAAAACCCGTCACAACACGAAATCAGTTTTTTTGGGCCCGAACAGGGCATGCTCGGCCGAGTCCTTTAAGGTGCTCGGCCGAGCACCTTTGCTCCAGAAAACCTGACCTTCTGATTTCCCATGCTCGGCCGAGTCATATGAGGTGCTCGGCCGAGCACCACCAGAATTCCGATTTTAGCCTTTTAAACAATTCGTCCTTTTGTGTGTGACCCCATAGGATTATATTAAGTTGGCAATGAGCCCAAACACATTTGTGCTCATAAATCATGAGCGGACTCTAGCAAGCCATCATGACTACCCAATTAATATAACTTGTATAAGTTCGTGAATCCTTTATAGAACACATTACAATCTCTTTGTTTCATGATGTCTATTGAACGTAAGCCATGGTCAATGGTCAACTTACAATGTTCAATGCTTTCTCGATCCAGAATGTATTGATAGTACAAATCTTATTTGAGCACGGCCATGCATTTCATCAACACCATTCTTCGAGTGGCCAAAGCTTGACATCTCTCTCTTACGAGGAACAAATCCCTTCTTGATTTATTACCTTTCCCTACATGAATCCGATTATGCCAATCACATTCTTTATAGCTACCCGATTAGGGGTAACGTTTGAATATGTCAAACGTAATGTTCATCGAGTGGAAGACTGTGATAATCTCAGGTCTAAAGATTCCAGTAATATAACTATATGAGACTTAATTATGACATTGTGACCATGACATAAATCTCATATGGGTCAGTCCAGTATTTGGTCTCCAACAAATACCCATAAGTTTAATTGTATCCCATACACCATAATCATCATATGATTATCCATTAAACTTATACTAACAATTAATCATAATTATCAGGGACGGGGATTATTATAATAAACACGCAAAGGATATAATAATCAAACATTCAATATCATTAATATTAATAACATTAATCGTTTTACAAAACGTGCCTAGAGCATACAACACCAACAGAAGCAACAACCATCTCGACGAACGGAGAATCAGCAAGAACTACGGTGACCTGAGCCTCTACACTGGAGGAACGTAGGCAACCTGCGGGTCCGGTCTCATGCAAGAAAGAAGATATGTTTAGCCCTAGTGCGTTATGATGATTGGCCTTCATCTCGAACTTGTCAAGACATCTTTGTACGATTCATTTGCCAATGAATTAATCACCTCAAGATTGAACAACTTTCCTAGATTTGGAATCACTTTCCGTTCCTTGTCGAGTCTAGGGCTTCTATTCTTTCTGCATACTCCGAATTTCTTGCAATCAAATTGGGGCTTTCCTTCTCTTCTCTCTTAATGACTTACTTGCCTTCGTGAGTCATTCAACAAATATATACAAAGTCAATACTAGGGACACTTCCCTAGTCGAGTCAATGTCACTCATCTTTAGTGACAAGAGGTCTTCACCATCACATGTCTTATCTCCTCAGCCAGAGCCAATGCACACTTCCTCATTAATCGAGTAAAAAAAAAAGACGCAAAAGAGATGCCCGCTAGATTGAAAACCCGAAAGGGCGGTCTAGGCAAAAAAACAGGGTGCGTCATAAAAAAATGAGAGAGTGAGAGAGAGAAGGGAAAGAGAAATGGAGATCTCCGGCCTCTAAGGAAGACAACTGCACAAGCTCTACATTGGATCTCCTCAACAAATCAATTCCCCACCGAGTCAACTTTGGATTGCAAAAGGCTCGACAAGATATGGCACCATCAAAGGTTGTCTTGGGTTATCAGCATCATTCTCCAGCAGTGTGCATTTTTTGGTTCATGAAAAGAAGGCCCGTGGTAACCAAGACCCATCTGAGAACGAGCCCATCATAAAAGGGCACGAGGTTGCACAAATAATCCCTAGCTAGTCAATTGGCTTGGGCAGAAAATAGCAACAACATGTGTCTCAGTTTTCAAAGCTTCTGCAAGTATGTGCCTCTAAAGTACGCCGAAAGACTCCCAAGAAATGGAGTAGCTCTTGCCATGTCCTCTCATGTTTGTTCCCTCGCACGAGGATGAGTCACTCTTGCTTTGCTAAACAAATGGTGATTCCCTAGGGGCTATGTGACTCAAGAACAAGGGCTTCTTTTGCTTCATTTGACAATCAATAAGCCCTAGGGGCTATGCTCGAGAAAGATCTGTGAGACTATCCTCAAAGTCTCTCAAAAGGGAGGTCAAAAAGCCCTCTTGTCATGTGTGCCCGTACTCGTTCCCCCAATCAAGGATGGACCTTTCTCGCAATCAATGATGGCACTCTAGGGGCTACGGTCAAGTCTTAAAGGCTCCCTCGGCAAGAAGCAATTCACTTCAATGTCCCCAGCAACATTTGAAGCTTTATACCGAAAGGTCTCAAGGGGCTTTGCAATCTACAATCTTTTGGGCTACGGCATTGCAGTGATACAATCAAAGGGAAATATTGGGGCTTCGTAATTAACAAGATTTTGGGCAGTGGTACCCGAGCAACACAATTTGGGAGTAGTCTTATGGCTCCATGAAAGGGATCAAACTTCAATGGTCCCTCAACACTTCCAAGTCAAAAGGCCTCTTGGTTTTAAATGAAGGCTCTGATGATATGAATGAATTTGATGATTCTTTTTAGAACTCACAGCGAGATTCTGAAGGAAGTCTTAGAGAAAAGGAAAAAGATTCAATATGCTAGACTCACCCGGCTGAGTTATAGAGGGCAATGCCAATATGTTAACTCTAGAGACAGAGTTACGGCAAATCCCAATGTTTCTGCAAGTACTGCACCCCCTTCTCCAAGATCAAAAGCACAGGCTGCATCCGAAGATCCACCGTCGGTTCAACTCAAGAAGACTCGAGCAAACATACCATTCGAGACTTTATCACACCAAGACGTTATCATCTGCAACATCATCACCATCTCCCACGAGACGTCTCCCGAAGACCGTACTACATTTTCAACCACAAAAGGGCCATCCATATCCAAGTAAGAGAAAGAAGGAGATCGCCTTCAAGAGTCCTACCCGATGTGGCATCCGCTCTCAATACAAAGCTAAGCCGATTTGGGGCTTCACACCGAAAGGTCTCTACATCCCGCCATCTACAAGCTCGCAAACAACAAGCACACGACACTAGGGGCTTAGTAATCTCTCGAAGCTTGGTATCAATAATCTTCTCTTGGGGGCTTACTCTCGTCAACATCAAAAGGCGATTTATCATAGGGCTATGCAAGATTGGCATCAAGGGCATTATAGGGGATTTTCAATCAGCAACACCTCATCTCGGCATCGAATGTCTTTTGGAGCCCCATAACCGACACATCTCCTAGGGCTAGAAATCACTTTTCGTTGGACACAACGGCAACGACGACAGAATTCAAGCAAGGCAATCCGGACTTCGATTGAACATAACTTGATCTTGGGTTGGCTTTACAAACACACAATGGTTAAAATGGTTCACCCACGAACTAAAAAAAAAAAAAAAAAATTCTTTTTCTCACGTGTGTGCATATTCTTTCCCTTCTAATCTAAAAAAAAAAAAAGTTTTTTCTTTTTCTTTTTCTCCTTCTATGTGCAAAAGTATGTGCTTTACTTTGCTTTGCTCCTAGCTTCTCCTCCAGCATTCTCCATCATCCTTGAACTACGCTGGTCTGATTCTCTTCAAGGGATACGTAGGCAGCCTTTTGGCACGACCAACCCACCATCCAGAATATCATCTCGCCGACACTCCTTCAAAGGCAAGAACAATTCATCATCATCAACATCATCATTCTCCATCCAAAGCATGGACATTCTTCATCAAAAGCATCATCATCCTTCAGCAATCCATCCCCAATCGAGCGGCAATGGTAAGTGAAGGTATTAACATCATTCACCTCAAGCAATCTCCGCTTTCAAAAAATCACTTCACACACAGAATCACTTTACTTCTCTCTCATACAAAGTGCTTTCAAATCATATTGCACCACGAGCACAATTTTTCTCTTCATTTCACACTTCATGCATTCTCTTGCTCAAACACATATACCTGCCAAGCATACACATAGCAGGTACCACCACGAAGTCAACAGCATCCGCAACTCAAGGCACTTCATCCCCAGCAAAAAATGGTCCACAGTCAACCATGCCCGCATCCCCACGATAAAGTCAACAGCAACTGCAGCTCTAGACAGCAATTTGGTCCACGGTGATCCCACACCAGCAAACGGATCCCGCATCAGCAAACGGATCCCGCATCAGCAAACGGATCCCGCACCAGCAAACGGATCCCGCACCAGCAAACGGATCCCGCATTCAGCAAGCGGATCCCGCATTCAGCAAGCGGATCCCGCCTCAGCAAACGGATCCCGCATTCAGCAAGCGGATCCCGCATCAGCAAACGGATCCCGCATCAGCAAACGGATCCCGCACCAGCAAACGGATCCCGCTTCAGCAAACGGATCCCGCCTTCAGCAAACGGATCCCGCATCAGCAAACGGATCCCGTACCAGCAAACGGACCCCGCTTCAGCAAACGGATCCCGCCTCAGCAAACGGATCCCGCTATATCCTTTCTATGTCAATTAAGCCGCTCACACAGGGAGCGCACTCCTATCCTTTGTAATTTCAAATTACTGCTTTATCGAGTCTTTGTTTTCTCTTGTCGATGTCATCGGCGGTTGTCTTTCTTTTGTCGACGCGTTTTGCTTTGCAATCCACATCGCCGAGGGGCTCTGTAGACACCCCACCTTGGACCTCTAACCCCGATTGCATACATAGTATTTTTATTTAACTTGATTTTGTTAATTCCTGTTATTTCCGTTAAGTTCCTAACTGATTCCGTTAGTTTTGGACTAAACTGCATAACAGAGTTAACTTTTAGAGTCATTTCTGTCATTCTGTCGTTTTAGCCCGTGGGCGCTTCCGGCACCGTCAATGGGTCGCGCGCGCGTTCGGTCCAATAGGCCGGACCTGCGCGCTTCCCGCTTTGCCAGTAACGGATAGCACCATATTTCCCTCCCTTTCTTATTTACAACATCTTTTCTTGATCACAAACACCTCCTTTTTACCTCCAAGTTCATCCCCCTTGTTTTGTAACCTCCAATCCCAATATTCTAGCCTTCTTCCAAAAACTAAATATTTCATCTGATTTTCTTTTATTTCCTTTAATTAATTATTTTATTTATCTTATTTTTGATTGGTCAACTCCATTTCACATGGATGACCATATTTCCCTCCAACCTTTCCCTCCTAATTTTACCTATAAAAACCATCATCTCCTACCTTGGAAAAGGACCTCATTTTTTGGACCTTGAACACTTTCTCTTTACACAAACTATACACCAATCCTCCCTACAAGAGTTCTTCGTGACAAGACTCTACACAAATTGTTCTACAACAATTTCCCTATAACAACACCATCTTCAAGTCAAGGTTTAAAGTTCTTCTTCTTAAGGTACAACTTCCCTTTTTTCTTCGTCTTATTTTATTCATGTCTAGTCAATGTATGCAATCTCCATAAAAAGGAATACAACCAAAAGGCCACTTCACTATTGAAGTTTGGTCAAGGTTACATTCCAAACAACTAATTAAATTCCATTTCATTTCTTATGTAATTGTTTAGCGTGTTCAACATGTAATCTTTTAGCATGAAGTAATTAATAAAATCATTCTTTTTATTTTCCCTTTTCTTCTCATCTCAATTGTTAGCACAGTTTTTATATCAATAAATTGAAGGGCATTTAGCATTAGAACACCAAAAGTAGCAAGACCCGCGTAAGCGGGGCGGAGTGGGTGTTTAAGTACTTCCCACTCCGTCACCTAACCCCCGAGCCCTTCTCTCCTCGAATCTCTGGTTTTGTATATAAAATTGGCTCTTTTTAGGTTTTTCTTATGTTCCTCTAAAACATAGGTGGCGACTCTTAAAATCAAGTAGACATCCTAGGTAATTCACGCGCTCTAGCCAAGCCGTAGTTCCCCGGGGTATCTATACTTGGGCTCGGATCGTAACCTACCAGATCTGCGAGTTACTTGTGTATTCTGAACAGGTTCCACAACTCCTTGTGGTTCTTGCTCTTGTTCCACTATTGGTTCAATGTTATTTTCTGGGTCTCGAATTTCTTCAAGATTTATTTTACTCCCACTGATTTCTTTGGAGAGAAACTCTTTCTCTAGAAAGACACCAGTTCGGGCAACAAAAACTTTGTTGTCCATTTGGTTGTAAAAGTAGTATCCTTTAGTTTCCTTAGGATTTCCCACGAAATTACATTTATCAGATTTGTGTGTAAGTAGTCTTTTGACAAAAGCTTCACAACCCCAAATCTTCATGAAAGACCGACAAGACTTCTTTCCGCTCCACATCTCATATGGAGTCTTTTGAACCGATTTAGTTGGAACACGATTTAATGTGAAAACAGCGGTTTCTAGAGTGTAACCCCAAAAGGATATTGGAAGATCAACTTGACTAATCATTGATCGAACCATGTCTAACAAAGTCCGATTTCTCCTCTCGGACACAACATTCCATTGTGGTGTTCCGGGTGGAGTCAATTGTGAAATTATTCCACAATTCTTTAGATGATCATCAAATTCATGACTCAAGTATTCTCCACCTCGATCTGATCGTAGTGCCTTAGTACTTTTGCCAAGTTGTGTTTCTACTTCATTTTGAAATATTCTAAATATCTCAAATGCTCCACTTTTATGTTTCATTAGGTAAATATACCCAAATCTACTATAATCATCAGTGAAGGTTATGAAGTGTTGAAATCCTCCCCTAGCATTGCTACTTAATGGTCCGCATACATCGGAATGTATCAACCCCAATAAGTCGCTTGCCCTTTCACCTAGCTTGATAAAAGGTGTCTTAGTCATTTTTTCAAGAAGACACGACTCGCAAGTATCATATGACTCAAGGTCACATGAACCAAAAAGACCGTCCACATGGAGTTTTGAGATACTCTTCTCATTAATATGACCAAGATGGCAATGCCACAAATAAGTATGATTTACATCATTAGGTTTAGATTTGTTATTTATATGATAGACATTGTTATTATTTTCATTCTTGACATCCAAGATATAAAGGCCACTAAATGAATTAGCAATACCATAAAGCACATCATTTAAATAAATAGAAAATATCTTATTCTCAATAAGAAATTTAAAACCTTCATTATCCAAACAAGAAATTGAAATAATATTTCTACTTAAATCCGGTACATAATAGTAATTTTTCAAAACAAGTATTAGACCGGAAGGTAAAGTGATTTCGTAAGTCCCTACGGCTAATGCAGCAACTCTTGCTCCATTCCCCACACGTAGGTCTACTTCACCATCTTTAAGCAGTCTCCTATTCTTTAGTCCCTTCACATTTAGACAAATGTGAGAAACACATCCGGTATCCAATACACAAGAATCAGTGTTAGAAAGGAGAATATCTATCATATAGATACCTGAAGTTGACGCAGCCTTGATACCCTTCTTCTTCTTTTGCTCTTCCAAGAAAGCCTTGCAATTACGTTTCCAATGACCAATTTCTTGGCAATGGAAACAGATTGCATCCTTTTGTGAATCGGGTTTTGCCTCAGAAGCCTTGGCAACCTTTGCCTTGCTTATCTTGGGTTTGACAACTTTTTTACCCTTTCTATGTCAATTAAGCCGCTCACACAGGGAGCGCACTCCTATCCTTTGTAATTTCAAATTCCTGCTTTATCGAGTCTTTGTTTTCTCTTGTCGATGTCCTCGGCGGTTGTCTTTCTTTCGTCGACGCGTTTTGCTTTGCAATCCACGTCGCCGAGGGGCTCTGTAGACACCCCGCCTTGGACCTCTCACCCCGATTGCATACATAGTATTTTTATTTAACTTGATTTTGTTAATTCCTGTTATTTCCCTTAAGTTCCTAACTGATTCCGTTAGTTATGGACTAAATTGCATAACAGAGTTGACTTTTAGAGTCATTTCTGTCATTCTGTCGTTTTATCCCGTGGGCGCTTCCAGCACCGTCAATGGGTCGCGCGCGGGTTCAGTCCAATAGGTCGGACCCGCGCGCTTCCCGCTTTGGCAGTAACGGATAGCACCATATTTCCCTCCCTTTTCTTATTTACAACATCTTTTCTTGATCACAAACACCTCCTTTTTACCTCCAAGTTCATCCCCCCTTGTTTTGTAACCTCCAATCCCAATATTCTAGCCTTCTTCCAAAAACTAAATATTTCATCTGATTTTCTTTTATTTCCTTTAATTAATTATTTTATTTATCTTATTTTTGATTGGTCAACTCCATTTCACATGGATGACCATATTTCCCTCCAACCTTTCCCTCCTAATTTTACCTATAAAAACCATCATCTCCTACCTTGGAAAAGGACCTCATTTTTTGGACCTTGAACACTTTCTCTTTACACAAACTATACACCAATTCTCCCTACAAGAGTTCTTCGTGACAAGACTCTACACAAATTGTTCTACAACAATTTCCCTATAACAACACCATCTTCAAGTCAAGGTTTAAAGTTCTTCTTCTTAAGGTACAACTTCCCTTTTTTCTTCTTCTTATTTTATTCATGTCTAGTCAATGTATGCAATCTCCATAAAAAAGAATACAAACAAAAAGGCCACTTCACTATTGAAGTTTGGTCAATGTTACATTCCAACATTCCAAACAACTAATTAAATTCCATTTCATTTCTTATGTAATTGTTTAGCATGTTCAACATGTAATCTTTTAGCATGAATTAATTAATAAAATCATTCTTTTTATTTCCCTTTTTCTTCTCATCTCAATTGTTAGCACATTTTTTATATCAATAAATTGAAGGACATTTAACATTAGAACACCAAAAGTAGCAAGACCCGCGTAAGCGGGGCGGAGTGGGTGTTTAAGTACTTCCTACTCCGTCACCTAACCCCCGAACCCTTCTCTCCTCGAATCTCTGGTTTTGTATATAAAATTGGCTCTTTTTAGGTTTTTCTTATGTTCCTGTAAAACATAGGTGGCGACTCTTAAAATCAAGTAGACATCCTAGGTAATTCACGCGCTCTAGCCAAGCCGTAGTTCCCCGGGGTATCTACACTTGGGCTCGGATCGTAACCTACTAGATCTGCCAGTTACTTGTGTATTCTGAACAGGTTCCACAACTCCTTATGGTTCTTGCTCTTGTTCCACTATTGGTTCAATGTTATTTTCTGGGTCTCGAATTTCTTCAAGATTTATTTTACTCCCACTGATTTCTTTGGAGAGAAACTCTTTCTCTAGAAAGACACCAGTTCGGGCAACAAAAACTTTGTTGTCCGTTTGGTTGTAAAAGTAGTATCCTTTAGTTTCCTTAGGATTTCCCACGAAATTACATTTATCAGATTTGTGTGGAAGTTTATCTGAGACAAGTCTTTTGACAAAAGCTTCACAACCCCAAATCTTCATGAAAGGCAGACAAGGCTTCTTTCCGCTCCACATCTCATATGGAGTCTTTTGAACTGATTTAGTTGGAACATGATTTAGTGTGAAAGCAGCGGTTTCTAGAGCGTAACCCCAAAAGGATATTGGAAGATCAACTTGACTCATCATTGATCGAACCATGTCTAACAAAGTCCGATTTCTCCTCTCGGACACAACATTCCATTGTGGTGTTCCGGGTGGAGTCAATTGTGAAATTATTCCACAATTCTTTAGATGATCATCAAATTCATGACTCAATTATTCTCCACCTCGATCTGAACGTAGCGCCTTAATACTTTTGCCAAGTTGTTTTCTACTTCATTTTTGAAATATTCTAAATATGTCAAATGCTCCACTTTTATGTTTCATTAGGTAAACATACCCAAATCTACTATAATCATCAGTGAAGGTTATGAAGTATTGAAATCCTCCCCTAGCATTGCTACTTAATGGTCCGCATACATCGGAATGTATCAACCCCAATAAGTCGCTTGCCCTTTCACCTAGCTTGGTAAAAGGTGTCTTAGTCATTTTTCCAAGAAGACACGACTCCCAAGAATCATATGACTCAAGGTCACATGAACCAAAAAGACCGTCCACATGGAGTTTTGAGATACTCTTCTCATTAATATGACCAAGACGGCAATGCCACAAATAAGTATGATTTACATCATTAGGTTTAGATTTGTTATTTATATGATAGACATTGTTATTATTTTCATTCTTGACATACAAGATATAAATGCCACTAAATGAATTAGCAATACCATAAAGCACATCATTTAAATAAATAGAAAATCTCTTATTCTCAATAAGTAATTTAAAACATTCATTATCCAAACAAGAAATTGAAATAATATTTCTACTTAAATCCGGTACATAATAGTAATTGTTCAAAACAAGTATTAGACCGGAAGGTAAAGTGACTTCGTAAGTCCCTACGGCTAATGCAGCAACCCTGGCTCCATTCCCCACACGTAGGTCTACTTCACCATCTTTAAGTAGTCTCCTATTCTTTAGTCCCTGCACATTTAGACAAATGTGAGAACCACATCCGGTATCCAATACCCAAGAATCAGTGGTAGAAAGGAGAATATCTATCATATAGATATCTGAAGTCGACGCAGCCTTGCTGCCCTTTTTCTTCTTTTGCTCTTCCAAGAAAGCCTTGCAATTACGTTTCCAATGACCAATTTCTTGGCAATGGAAACAGATTGCATCCTTTTGTGAATCGGGTTTTGCCTCAGAAGCCTTGGCAACCTTTGCCTTGCTTATCTTGGATTTGACAACTTTCTTACCCTTTCCTTTGGCACTAGCCTTCTTCCCATCATGAACCAAGATCACATGAGAACCTTTCTCCACAATTTTCATCTCCGCAGTCTTAAGCATATTATGCAACTCAGAGAGATTCTTATCCATTCCATGCATGTTATAATTATTCACAAACTGATTATAACACTTTGGCAATGAATTAAGAATGAGATCCGAGGCTAGCTCCAATTGGATTGGATAGCCAAGTTTCTCAAGATGCTCTACATAGCCTTTCATTTTAAGCATGTGAGGACTCACTTGTTGCCCTTCACTCATTTTGCAAGAAGTGAATGCAACAATGGTGTCAAACCTCTCTTGCCTAGCTTGCTCTTGAAACATGTCTCTTAACTCCACGCCTATCTCATAGGCTTCCAAATGTTCCAAACTTTGTTGGAGTTTTGAGCACATAGTAGCAAGCATGAGACAACTTACATCTCTAGAATCATTACGATGTTTCTTGTAATTGTCTCTTTCTTCCCTAGGGGCAGTGGCTTCTGGTTCTGCAGGAAGAGGCCCATCGAGAATGTACAACTTATCTTCTTGCCTTAGAACAATTCTTAGGCTACGGATCCAATCCATAAAGTTAGTACCATTCTCTTGGAGTTTATCCTTCTCAAGGATCGATCGCAACGAAATTGATTGAGTGTTGTTAGTCATTATCTACAATTATGCAAAATTTCCAAAATTTAATGAGTACCAATTTCATTAAAGAAATAAATAATGTATTTTTCCAAAAAATACTTCCACTAAATTATACAACCTTCTTATACATCCAATGCATAATATAATTCAAATGGGTTAAGATCCAACTTTAATTTAATTTCAAGTACGCTTTGGCGCACCGCTCAAAATCAAATTAATTAGGTAGACAACTCTTGTCAATCATATCTCATATGACTCTTACATCCTTTTATGAGATTCTTTAAGAAATCCAATTTCAAAAAGCATGTTAAATCTCATCTTTGCCTAGGCCCAAAACTGTTTTGACGCCTAATTAAGTCCAACCATTTTAAACGCATAGGAAACTCTTATTCACTCATCTTGCTCATACATGAATAAAATCAACGCACCTCGCTTTGGCGAGCCCACATAAAATTACCCATGTACAAACAAGTGTTTTAATCATTGCATGGCAAAAAGACTTAAAACTTTTCTTGTAGGTTTATCACATATAGCATTCAACACATTTATGAGCACATAATATAAACATGTTACGCATCAAGTTTAGCTACTAAATTAATCTCTATTAATTCAAGCATAATATTTATGTGTCATTAGTTTCTCTATAATTATGAGGATGGGACTCTTTGAACTTTGGTTATCATCTTCCAAATCAAGACAACAAGAAGTGCGGCCGAAACTAAGCCATAAGGCATCCAAAATTCCGCACTAATTCAAGAAACCAAGAAAGTAGTCCATGTGGTCGAAACTAAGCAATAGATAGTCTCGATGAACGTAGGCCAATTGCATCCACAATTCCACATGGATCTCCAATCTTTGAATCAAGAACTTTGTTTCTCAATTTTAGCAATTATGAACTCTTCATAATTCTAACTTCGTTTTATCTTTGAAACTTTGATTGCGATCAAGTTTGGGAAACTCAATCTCGATGAACGTAGATTAGCCATCCAAACCTTGAACCAATCTTAGAATCACAAGACTAAAACAAATAGGAAATTTAAACCCAAGATCCACACCCAAAACCCAAACCCCACCCCGCGCCAAACCCTAAGTCTGGCCGGGTCAAGGCATGGGTCCGGTCAGACCCTTCCGAAAAATCCAAATTTTTAAAGTTCCAAAATTTATCTCAAAATTGTTTTCCCGATTCAATTAGGATTTGGTGTTCTTGGTGATCCAATCACCATGATCATCAAAACCTTGAATAAACAATTTATTCTTGAATCCCTAGAATATCAAAACTTTGATCCAACAAAAAATTCATAATCCAAATAATTTTAAATCCACTATAATTTTTATTGCGATTGAATAGTACGATTAAAGTTTCTAAAACAATAAACCACATAAAATCATTTAACACATAAACATCATAATCCAATATTCATATCATGCTAGGCACCTAAACAATTTATATACACACAACATGATCTTAGTATTGAAATAATCAACATGAACGGGGCTCTGATACCACTGTTGGGTTTCGGAGTAACATGCGCAGCGGAAAATAGCATTTAAAATTTTAATGAAACCCAAAGCCCATAGATCTATTCATATGA
Organism: Campanula takesimana; assembly: GCA_026119855.1. Lineage (NCBI taxonomy): Eukaryota > Viridiplantae > Streptophyta > Magnoliopsida > Asterales > Campanulaceae > Campanula > Campanula takesimana. The sequence continues at coordinate 266,403 of JAOWBW010001330.1, forward strand.
TTAAATCAAATACTTGCAATATGAATACTAGAAAACTAACCCTTGATGACTTTGATTTCTAGCCTTTGATCTTGGTGGAGACTTGAAGCTTGATCACGAAGTAAGAACACGAACTTTGAAGATAATAAGCTTCACCCTCTAGCGGTATCCACACCACGAACGAATATCAAGGAGCTTCTTGATCTTGGTTGCTAGACCAATAATAATAATCAAAACATCTCTTTATTAATATGAAATAAATGATAACAATTACAACGTTTATTATACATGCCTAGGGCACCACTACCAACACTACCCTCTCCGGCGTCTCAATCAACACCATTGACAAAGAAGGGGGAAACGAATCATGGACCCTTAGCAATCGCAAAGTCCTCCGCATGATGAGGAATATGAATTACTTCCCTGGTTTAGGCCTAGGGAAATATCAACAAGGAAGGATGCAACCTATTGAGGTTCCTTTTGTTAAGAACACGTTCAGTTTGGGATATGAGCCTTCCAGAGATGGCTTGAAACGCGAACAAGCCATAAAGAATGAAAAGGCCCGAGCCCGAAGGGAAGGCTGTCATTATGAGACTCCCAATTTGAGGCCTTACTGCAAGACACTAAACGGCTACTTTCCCGAGCCATGGGTTAACAGCAAGGGCATCAGAAAGCCCGGTCTTGAAATCTTTGCCGACTGCGAGATTCAGAAATCCGAAAGGGAACCAACTCCCATGTCTCCCCGAGAATGGTGGGGGAAGAAATTGACCATAGAGTCCGAGACAGAGATTACCGTGGGGGAGGAATCGACGGATCTAGCCTCCATGTTCGAAGGATTGGCCATCATGGACGAGTGCCAAGTAAATGCCATCTTCGACACCAACACGAGAAAGGAAACTATCAGCGAGATCTAGCCAAGTTCCGATCCGATCAACAACTGGTATTCTACGAAGGGACCCGTGGTATCCGAGGAATTCTTGATCGATAAGATGGGTTGCATTCCACACAAGGTCACAAAGGAAGACTTGTTCACATTCACTTTCGAGTCCGAGTGTGTTTCCGATACCCTCACCCAAGAGGATATGGAGGCCATAGCCGAGCGTGTGTTCCCTTTCTTTGTTAATGAAAAATTTGATCTTTCTGAGTACCCCGAGATTGCAAACATCATGAATGATGAATTAACTAATAATGAATCTAATGAACTAGTTAATAAAAATTCAAATAATGATGAAATAGACCACGAAAACACAACATACTTAAATGAACTTGCTCAACAGGTCCGTAGTCGTGGTGAAAATAGTCCAGGGGCTGACGAAGAATTGCATGTTGTTAATCTGGGTACCGACGAAGAACCGAGAGAAACAAAGATCGGAAGCTTCTTCAAGGGGGAAGAGAAAGACAGATTGACTGCACTGTTCAAAGAGTTCGTGGATGTATTTGCATGGTCATACAAAGACATGCTGGGTTTAGACAGAAAGGTCGATGAGCACAGAATTCCGATCAGAGACAATGCTAAGATGACAAAGCAGAAACTCAAAAAGATCAAACCAGAATGGTCTCTACAAGTCAAGGAAGAGATAGAGAAGCTTCTCAGTGTGGGCTTCATAAAAGTTATTGAGTATCCGACATGACTAGCCAATGTGGTCACAGTCCGAAAGGCTAATGGCAAGGTTCGTGTTTGTGTGGACTTCTGGGATTTGAACAAAGCTTCTCCAAAGGATGACTTTCCACTACCCAACATCGACATGCTAGTCGACTCCACTGCTGCTTACGAGGTCCGCTCATTTGTGGATGGTTTTGCTGGGTACAATCAGATTCTCATGGATGAAGAGGATCAACACAAGACTGCTTTCACAACACAGTGGGGCACCTTTTGCTACACAGTTATGCCGTTTGGGTTAAGGAACGCTGGGGCTACTTACCAAATGGCCATGGCAGACTTGTTCCATGACATGATTCACAAAGAGATCGAGGTCTACATGGACGACATGATCATCCACTCGAAGGGGACTGACGGTCAACATTTGATCGACCTCCGCAAATTCTTTGAAAGGCTTCGACAACACAAGATGAGGCTCAATCCCGCAAAGTGCACTTTTGGGGTTATCCGTGGTAAGGTTCTTGGTTACATGGTCATAGAAAGGGGTATTGAAGCATATCCCTCAAAAATCAAGGCAATCATTGACATGCCTCCCCCCAAGACACATAAAGAGATCAAAGGTTTCATGGGCAGACTTCAGTACATCAGTCGGTTTGTGCACCAGCTTACTTCCATGTGTGAGCCAATCTTCAAGCTGCTCAAGAAGAATGTGGCTCTTGAATGGACCGAAGCTTGCCAAGAAGCTTTCGACCAAGTGAAGCATTACTTGACATGCCCCCTAGTCTTGGTCCCACCTCACAAGGAGAAGCCTCTTTTGCTCTATCTCATAGTGAACGATGAAGCCCTTGGGGCTATGCTAGCACAAGAGAAACGAGACTCTACAAAGGAGAACGCCTATTATTTTGTCAGTCGCCGATTTTAAGGAGGCGAAAAGAACTACTCCGTCTTGGAGAAGTCATGTGCAGCACTAGTTTGGGTTACTCAAAAGCTCAAACATTACATGGAAGCCTTTCCAATCAAGCTAGTAGAAAAAGTGGACCCGCTCCGCTACATCTTTGAGAAGCCTTTCATGTCAACAAGGATAGCTAAATGGTACTTCATGCTCGCCGGCTATGATATCACTTACGTCACACTCAAATCCATCAGGGGGAAAGTGTTCAGTGATCAGCTTGCTGAATTTCTGTGTGATGAAGTAAAGAGGGAGGACTTACAGTTTCCCGATGAGCACTTGGTTTGAACTATAACCGAGGAAAATAAGTGGCAACTCTTTTTTGATGGCGCCGCCAATAAACATGGTTATGGGATAGGAATGTTGCTTTTCGATCCAAAGGAAATCTACACTACAATTGCCATCCATCTTGAATTCAAAGCTACCAACAACATCGCCGAATATGAGGCATGCATAGTGGGTCTAAAAGTGGCCCTAGAAATAAATGTCACAGAGCTAGAAGTATTTGGTGACTCCCTGCTCCTTATCAATCAAACATCGGGTAAATGGCGAATCTAAGACCCGACCCTCCAACAGTATGGTCAATACCTCGAGGAATCGGTTGAATAGTTTCAAGACATCACGTTCAATTATTTGCCAAGAGACAAGAACCGCTTTGCCGATGCTTTGGCTACTATAGCCTCACTGGTTGAGATGCCCAAAGGAAAAATGGTGAAACCCTTCAAAATTTCAAGAAGGACCAGTCCGGCATACTGCATGAACATTGAGATCAATGAAGTCCAAAATAACCCCCCGTGGTACACTGACATCATGCATTCTCTCAATAACGGCACCTTTCCCGAGAACAGCAATGGGAAAACCCGAATAGCACTATAAAGGCTAGCCGCCAGATATGTGTTGATTGGAAACCGAGTCTACAAGAGACATCATCAAGGGATCAATCTTTTATGTGAAAATGAGACCGAAGCTCAAGAAATCATGCACGAAGTCCACGAAGGTGAGTGTGGGCCCCACATGAATGGGATTATGTTAGCCAAGAAGATACTCCGTATTGGTTACTGTAGACACCCCGCCTTGGACCGCTCACCCTGATTGCGCGGTTGATTTTGTGTTTCTCCCTCTTTTAAGTGTTTTTTGTCAGTTCCTGTTACTTCTGTTAAGTTCCTGGCTGACCCCATTAAGTCTAGGGACTAAACTGAATAACAAGGCTGACTTCTTAGTCCATTCTGTCAAAAAAGCCTTCTCTGAGTCGCGCGCCTCCGACCACAGGAGCCAGAAGCGCGCGCCTTCCACACCCAAGGTGGGAAGCGCGCGTCTCTGGGCGTCAGTTACATATTTCTGACCAAGAATCTCTCCCTTGCTCATTTTACATGATTTTGCCCGGGAAAGATTTCTTGGTGACTGAGTTTTGGCACCAAAAACATATCTTTTACAACTATAAAAACCCCTCTTCTCCACCATTTCAAAGGACTCCTTTTAGAAATCTTAAAAAGAAGGACACTCTTTTTGGAATAAGAAAACTCTACACAAAAATACTCTCAAGGCATTTCCCAAGAAGTTCTCTAAGAAGTATTTGAAGGTCCTTGAAGCATAGGTAAAAGTTCATCTTTCTCCTTCTTCTCTACTTCATCTCTTCTCTCTTTTACTTTAATCAAACGTGCAATCATCTCAAATCATTTTGGGACATGACACCAACGACTACTTCACTTCATTGAAGCTAGTCAAGGAATTATCTCCCCACATTCCAAAACCCCCCTTTTTTTTAACCCCTTTTATCATCATCGAAGAATAGGAAGAACATTTTGATTATGTAGATTTTGAACAAGCAAGACCGATATTAGTCGGGCGAGATGGGTGTTTAAGTACTTCCCATCTTGTAACCTAACCCCCGAACCTCATAACAAGAATCTCTGTTTTCGTATCAAACTTAGGCTAAATATTAGGTTTTTCTTATGTTCCTCTAAAACATAGGTGGCGACTCTACAATTAAAACATGAATAGACATCCTAGGAACAACAACACACGCTCTAGCCAAGCCGTGCTCGCCCCGGGGTATCTACAGTGGCGACTCCACTGGGTACTGTTTGAGGGTTAAACTTGCATTTTATTCAAAATCTACATATTTTCTGGGCATTCTGGTCTCTGATGGGGGAGGCGTGCGCCTCTGTCCTGTTGGGTTTCGATGTGACATGCGCAGCGGAATTTAGCATTTAAAATTTATGAAACCCAAAGCCCATAGATCCATTCATATGATTAAGTCAAATACAACAACATGAATAGAGGAAAAACTAACCCTTGATGACTTTGAGTTTGGCTTTAAACTTGGTGGAGATATTGAAGCTTGATCACGAAGAAAGTAAGAACACGAACTTTGAAGACGATGAGCTTCACCCTTTAGCGGTATCCACACCACGACCGAATATCAAGGAGCTTCTTGATCTTGGTTGCTAGACCAAAATTATGAAACACACTTTCACAATTTAATATGACTATATGGAATTTTAATTGTGTATTATTTTGTTCTTCAATCAAGAAATATCTTGGAACAAAATAAAACCTCTCTTAAACTCTTTGAGGCTCACAAAATCAATGCTTAAGAGTGCTGGCCGAATTTGGCCTTTTATACACAAGTAGGACCTATTCCAAATAGGAAACTTGTGTCAAAATCCGTCCAAAATTCGTTTCCTAATCAAATTAGGAATCTGCCACCCGACATCACCGTGCGGCCGCCCAAAGAAGGCTGTGCGGTCGCCCAACTTTGGGCGGTCGCCCGCCTGCCCAGAATTGCTGAAAAATTCCACTTTAGTCCTTTTAAAGATTCGTTCTATTGTGTGTGACCCTCAAGGATTATACTAAGTTGGCAATGGGTTCAAACATGAAACCATAAGATATGATTAGGTTCTAGCAAACCGTCATACCTACCCAAATAGTATAACTAGATACAAGTTCACATTCCTTTAGAATATGTCATAATCCCTTTGTCTATGATGTCATTGAACACACGTCATGGTCAACAAGTCAACTTGTCTTTGTTCAATACTTTCTCGATTCTGAATATGTTGATAATCCAAATGACATTGATCCAATCAATTCATTTGAGTCCGGCCGAACATTTCATCAACATCATTCCTACGAGAGGCCCAAGCATGACATCTCTCCGAAGAGGGACAAATCCATTTAGCTTATTATTCTTCCCTACGTGAATCCGATTATGCCAATCATACCCTTTATAACTTCCCGGTTAAAGGTAGCGTTTGAATATGTCAAACATAATGTTTATCAAGTGGAAGACTATAATAACTTCATGTCTAAGGATTCGAATGACATAACTAATATGAGATATATGTTCGACATAGACCATGACATAAATCTCATACAGCGGGTCATGTCCAGTACCTTGTTCCAAACAAGTACCCATAAATCTAACATGATCATTCCATGATCGTTTAGCCTTTATACTAGTGCTTAACAAGTACTAGGGACGGAGATTATTATAAGTAAACATGAACAATAATAATAATCAAAACATTTCTTTATTGATATGAAATAAATGATAACAATTACAACGTTTATTAAACGTGCCTAGGGCACCACTACCAACAATCTCCCACTTGCCCTAGGCCCAATCTCCCATGTATTTAATACCCATGGACCTAACATGACCATCATGTTTAGCTTGTGGAAGTCCCTTTGTTAGCGAGTCCGCAACATTGTAATCAGTAGGTACTCTGCATATATTTACGTCTCCCCTATCAACGATCTCTTGAATGATATGAAAACGCCTAAGTATGTGTTTGGATTTCTGATGTGCTCTTGGTTCCTTTGCTTGAGCAATAGCACCATTATTATCGCAATAAAGGTCTATTGGATTAGCAATACTAGGAACCACTTCAAGTTCAGTGATGAACTTCTTAATCCAAACAGCTTCCTTTGCAGCATCCGATGCAGCAATATACTCAGCTTCTGTTGTAGAATCAGCGGTTGTACTTTGCTTGGAACTCTTCCAGCTTACAGCTCCACCATTTAACATAAACACAAAACCCGATTGCGATCGGCTATCATCTTTGTTGGTTTGGAAGCTTGCATCCGTGTAAGCAGTTACAACGAGATCATCTTCCATTCCTCCATAGACCAAAAACGAGTCTTTAGTCCTTCTTAAGAACTTAAGAATCGCTTTTACAGCTACCCAGTGATTTTCGCCAGGGTCGGATTGGTATCTACTTGTCATGCTCAAAGCATAAGATACATCCGGCCTAGTACAAATCATGGCATACATGATGGACCCAATTGCCGAAGCATATGGAACATCATTCATTTTCTCACACTCATCATTTGTCTTAGGACATTGAGTCTTGCTTAGAGAAACTCCATGTAACACGGGCAAGGTGCCTCTCTTAGAATTTTCCATACGGAATCTTCTAATGACCTTGTCAATGTATGTACTTTGGCTCAAACCAAGTAGCCTCCTTGATCTATCTCTATAGATCTTAATGCTAAGTATATATGCGGCTTCACCCATATCTTTCATTGCAAACACTTTCCTAACCAAGTCTTCACAGACTGAAGTGTAGGAATGTCGCTTCCAATGAGCAATATGTCATCCACGTATAAAACAAGGAAAAGCACTATGCTCCCACAAATCTTCTTGTATACACAAGGTTCATCTTCGTTCTTGATGAATCCAAACTCTTTGACCGATTCATCAAAACGGAGATTCCAACTCCTTGAAGCTTGCTTTAATCCATAGATGGATCTCTGCAATTTACATACTTTAGAATTCTGTTCAAAACCTTTTGGTTGTGTCATATACACATCCTCTTGAAGTTTTCCATTTAGGAAAGCGGTTTTGACATCCATTTGCCATATTTCATAGTCATGATATGCGGCAATGGCAAGAAGAATTCTATAGACTTGATCATTGCTACGGGTGAAAAGGTTTCATCATAGTCAATACCATGAACTTGCCTATAACCCTTTGCTACAAGTCTAGCTTTGTAAGTATGCACCTTCCCATACATGTCAGTCTTCTTCTTGAAGACCCATTTGCATCCTATGGTTTTTACACCTTCGGGCGCATCAATCAAATTCCAAACTTGATTGTCTTGCATGGATTGCAATTCAGATTCCATGGCTCCAAGCCACTTATCCGAATCAGGAGAAGACATCGCCTCTTGGTAGGTTGACGGTTCATCATTCTCAATGATTTCTACCTCATTACTATCCGTTACGAGAAATCCATATCTCTCGGGCTCGGATCGTAACCTACTAGATCTGCGAGTTGCTTGTGTATTTCGAACAGGTTCCACAACTCCTTGTGGTTCTTTTTCTTGTTCCACTATTGGTTCAATGTTATTTTCTGGGTCTCGAATTTCTTCAAGATTTATTTCACTCCCACTGATTTCTTTGGAGAGAAACTCTTTCTCTAGAAAGACACCAGTTCGGGCAACAAACACTTTGTTGTCCTCTCGGTTGTAAAAGTAATATCCTCTAGTTTCCTTTGGATATCCCACGAAAATACATTTGTCAGATTTGTGTGCAAGTTTGTCAGAGACAAGTCTTTTGACAAAGGCTTCGCAACCCCAAATCTTCATGAAAGATAAACAAGTTTTCTTTCCGCTCCACATCTCATATGGAGTCTTTTGAACCGATTTAGTTGAAACACGATTTAGTGTGAAAGCAGCGGTTTCTAGAGCGTAACCCCAAAAGGATATTGGAAGATCAACTTGACTCATCATTGATCGAACCATGTCTAACAAAGTCCGATTCTCCTCTCGGACACACCATTCCATTGTGGTGTTCCAGGTGGAGTCAATTGTGAAACTATTCCACAATTCTTTAGATGATCATCAAATTCTTGACTCAAGTATTCTCCACCACGATCTGATCGAAGTGCCTTAATACTTTTGCCAAGTTGTTTTTCTACTTCATTTGAAATATTCTAAATATCTCAAATGCTTCACTTTATGTTTCATTAGGTAAACATACCCAAATCTACTATAATCATCAGTGAAGGTTATGAAGTATTGAAATCCTCCCTAGCATTGCTACTTAATGGTCCACATACATCGGAATGTATCAACCCCAATAAGTCGCTTGCCCTTTCACCTAACTTGGTAAAAGGTGTCTTAGTCATTTTTCCAAGAAGACATGACTCGCAAGTATCATATGACTCGAGGTCACATGAACCCAAAAGTCCGTCCCCATGGAGTTTTGAGATACGCTTCTCATAATATGACCAAGACGGCAATGCCACAAATAAGTATGATTTACATCATTAGGTTTAGATTTCTTATTTACATGATAGACATTGTCATTATTTTCATTCTTGACATCAAAGATATAAAGGCCATTAAATGAATTAGCAATACCATAAAGCACATTAAATATTAGAAAATTCTTATTCTCAATAGAAATTCTTAAAACCTTCATTATCCAAACAAGAAATTGAAATAATATTTCTACTTAAATCCGGAACATAATAACAATTGTTCAAAACAAGAATTATTCCGGAAGGTAAAGTGACTTCATAAGTCCCTACGGCTAATGCAGCAACTTTTGCTCCATTCCCCACGCGTAGGTCTACTTCACCATCTTTAAGCAGTTTCCTATTCTTTAGACCCTGCACATTTAAACAAATGTGAGAACCACATCCGGTATCCAATACCCAAGAATCAGTGGTAGAAAGGAGAATATCTATCATATAGATACCTGAAGTTGACGCAGCCTTGCTGCCCTTCTTCGTCTTTTGCTCTTCCAAGAAAGCCTTGCAATTACGTTTCCAATGACCAATTTCTTGACAATGGAAACAGATTGCATCCTTTTGTGAATCGGGTTTTGCCTCAGAAGCCTTGGCAACACTTGCCTTGCTTATCTTGGGTTTGACAACTTTCTTACCCTTTCCTTTGGCACCAGCCTTCTTCCCATCATGAACTATGAGCACGGGAGAACCTTTCTCCACAATCTTCATCTCCGCAGTTTTAAGCATCCCATGCAACTCGGAGAGATTCTTATCCATTCCATGTATGTTATAATTCATCTCAAACTGATTATAACTTTTAGACAATGAATTAAGAATGAGATCCGTGGCTAGCTCCAATGGGATTGGATAGCCAAGTTTCTCAAGGTGCTCTACATAACCTTTCATTTTCAGCATGTGAGGACTCACTTGTTGCCCTTCATTCATTTTGCAAGTAGTGAATGCAACAATGGTCTTGAACTTCTCTTGCCTAGCTTTCTCTTGAAACATGGCTCTTAACTCCACGCCTATCTCATAGGCTTCCAAATGTTCCAAACTTTGTTGGAGTTTTGAGCACATGGTGGCAAGCATGAGACAACTTATATCTCTAGAATCATTACGATGTTTCTTGTAATTGTCTCTTTCTGCCCTAGGGGCAGTGGGTTCTGGTTCAGCAGGAAGAGGCCCGTCGAGAATGTATAACTTATCTTCTTGCCTTAGAAGAATTCTAAGGCTACAGATCCAATCCATAAAGTTCGTACCATTCTCTTGGAGCTTATCCTTCTCAAGGATCGATCGCAACGAAATTGATTGAGTGTTAGCAGTCATTATCTACAATTATGCAAAATTTCCAAAATTTAATAAGTACCGGTTTTCATTAAAGAAATAAATAATGTATTTTTCAAACAAAATACTCCCACTAAATTATATAACCTTCATATACATCCAATGTACAATATAATTTAATTGGGCTAAGATCCAACTTTAATTTAACTTTTGAGTCTACGGAGGCGGACCGCTCAAAACTAAATTAATTAGGTAGACAATCATGTCAATCATATCCCATATGATTCTTAGATCCTTTTATGAGATTCTTTGAGAAATCCAATTTCAAAAAGCATGTTTAATCTCATCTTTTGCCTAGGCCCAAAACCGTTTTGACGCCTAATTAAGTCAATCCATTTTAAACGCATAGGAACCATTCAATTTAATGTACCTTGTGGAGGCAAGCCCACATTAAATTAATGAACCTCATCTTCCTCATACATGAATAAAATTAATGTACTTCGCGGAGGCGAACCCACATCAATTTACACATGTATAAACAAGTGTTTTAATCATGGCATGGCAATGAAGGACTTAAAACTTTCTTTGAAGGTTCATCACATATAGCATATAACACATTTATGAGCACATAATATAAACATGTTACACATCAAGTTTAGCCACTAAATTAATCTCCATTAATTTAAGCATGATATTTATGTGTCATTAGTTTCTCTATAATTATGAGGATGAGACTATTTTAACTTTGGTTATTATCTCCAAATCAAGACAACAAGAAGTGCGGTCGAACTAAGCCATTAGGCAACCACAATCCCGCACTAATTCAAGAAACAAGAAAGTAGTCCATATGGCCGAAACTAAGCAATAGATGGTCTCGATGAACGTAGGCCAATTGCATCCACAATTCCACATGGATCTCCAATCTTTGAATCAAGAACTTTGTTTCTCAATTTTAGCAATTATGAACTCTTCATAATTCTAACTTCGTTTTATCTTTGAAACTTTGATTGCGATCAAGTTTGGGAAACACAATCTCGATGAACGCAGATTAGCCATCCAAACTTTGAACCAATCTTAGAATCACAAGACTAAAACAAATAAGAAAATCAAACCCCAAAATCCACACACAAACCAACTACCCAAAACCCATTCCAGATCAGTAAGTCTGGACTGGTTCTGTTACTGGTTTTGTTGAATTTTTTGAAAAATTCCAGATTCTGATTTTTGAGCAAAATCAGACATTCTGATCCTGGTGTGCGGCCGCCCAAAGGGGACCTGTGCGGTCGCCCAAAACCGTGCGGCCGCCCAGTCTCTTCCGTGCGGTCGCCCGGTGCCATCAGAATATGCAGAATTTTTAAAGTTCGAAAATTTTGTCTCAAAATTGTTTTTCCCCGATTATTAAAACTTTGATCCAATCAAAAATCAATAATCAACAATTCTGAATCCACCATAATTTATTTATTATGATTGAATCGTGCGATTAAAGTTGCAAAAAACAATAAACCACATAAAATCACATAACACATAAACATCATATATATTCCAATATTCATATCATGCTAGGCACATAAACAGTTTATATACACATAACATGATCTAGGTATTGAAGTAATCAACATGAACGGGGCTCTGATACCACTGTTGGGTTTCGATGTGACATGCGCGGCGGAATTTAGCATTTAAAATTTATGAAACCCAAAGCCCATAGATCCATTCATATGATTAAGTCAAATACAACAACATGAATAGAGGAAAAACTAACCCTTGATGACTTTGAGTTTGGTCTTTAAACTTGGTGGAGATATTGAAGCTTGATCACGAAGAAAGTAAGAACACGAACTTTGAAGATGATGAGCTTCACCCTCTAGCGGTATCCACACCACGAACGAATATTAAGGAGCTTCTTGATCTTGGTTGCTAGACCAAAATTATGAAACACACTTTCACAATTTAATATGACTATATGGAATTTTAATTGTGTATTATTTTGTTCTTCAATCAAGAGATATCTTGGAACAAAATAAAACCTCTCTCAAACTCTTTGACACTCACAAAATCAATGCTTAAGAGTGCTGGCCGAATTTGGCGTTTTATACACAAGTAGGACCTATTCCAAATAGGAAACTTGTGTCAAAATACGTCCAAATTCGTTTCCTAATCAAATTAGGAATCTGCCACCCGACATCACCGTGGAGCCGCCCAAAGAAGGCTGTGCGGTCGCCCTGTCCATTTTGGGAGGTCGCCCGCCTGCCCAGAATTGCTGAAAAATTCCACTTTAGTCGTTTTAAAGATTCGTTCTATTGTGTGTGACCCTCTAGGATTATACAAGTTGGCAATGGGTTCAAACATGAAACCATAAGATATGATTAGGTTCTAGCAAACCGTCATACCTACCCAAATAGTATAACTAGATACAAGTTCGCATTCCTTTAGAATATGTCATAATCCCTTTGTCCATGATGTCATTGAACACAAGTCATGGTCAACAAGTCAACTTGTCTTTGTTCAATACTTTCTCGATTCTGAATATGTTGATAATCCAAATGACATTGATCCAATCAATTCATTTGAGTCCGGCCGAATATTTCATCAACATCATTCCTACGAGAGGCCCAAACTTGACATCGAGGGACAAATCCATTTAGCTTATTATTCTTCCCTACGTGAATCCGATTATGCCAATTATACCCTTTATAACTTCCCGGTTAAAGGTAGCGTTTGAATATGTCAAACATAATGTTTATCAAGTGGAAGACTATAATAACTTCATGTCTAAGGATTCGAATGACATAACTAATATGAGATATATGTTCGACATAGACCATGACATAAATCTCATACAGCGGGGCATGTCCAGTACCTTGTTCCAAACAAGTACCCATAAATCTAACATGATCATTGCATGATCATTTAGCCTTTATACTAGTGCTTAACAAGTACTAGGGACGGAGATTATTATAAGTAAACATGAACAATAATAATAATCAAAACATTTCTTTATTGATATGAAATAAATGATAACAATTACAACGTTTATTAAACGTGCCTAGGGAACCACTACCAACATGGCCTTCTTGGCCTAAGGCGCGCGCATCCCACATCAATGACCAGAATCGCCCGCCTCCCATATGTTCTTCCTAGTTTTTTCTTCTTTTCTTCTACACTAATCATTTCTACAGGGGTTACAATACATTCAGGACCAGGGCAATCCCCTGAGTCCAAAGTCTGACATTCTGACAAGTTTGCCCAGAAGCGGACGCCTCCCACAGACGTTGCACCATGCGCGTGCTTCCCACAACACCAGCCAAAGGCGCGCGCTTCTGGGTAGGTTTCCAGGACAAGAACAGGTTTCAGAACAGAGCAAATTTGATGGGGTGTGGGCACAGTTTCTTGCATCAGGCCTAATCTGGCCTTTTGGACTTTTTTTCTTTCGTGTTTATTTTATCGGTCACACGGGTGATTCGAAAGTTGTAATTATGTGCTTATTTGCTTTTCTTTCATAAAAAAAGAGTAAAAATGTTTTGTCACATGTTAGACCTCACACTACGTGCACGAATTCCTATAAATTGCTCACTATCGAGTCGCACAAGTTCATAACCCCAAACCCGTCGAGGCCCGTCATAGGAAGTTTCAAGCTCCACCAGACCTTGACTCTTTCGAAGCGGTAAACCTCAGCCCGTGGCGTAGTTCATGACTACATGCCGGGGGTGACCTAATCCTCTCATTTAGCCGAGCACAAGCCAACACAATTCTAGTTAGGGTCTAACACTCCGTGACTAAAGTCAGTTTTCATATGCCGAGATTTCCCTAAACTAATTTCTTCAAATCATACATGCCAAGTGGTTATCATGGACGAAATAAAAATTCGTCCCCAAGTGGTTATTATGGACGAAATAAAAATCCGTCCCCGCATGTATGCTTTACTGCATTAATTTAGTTTAATCCCGACATGTGTAGGATTCACAAGCGTGATGGAATTCGATGAGTATATGGGACCACGAGATGGTCTATATACTAGTGTGACGATTCCATTATTTTCTTAGAAACTCAAAAGGGACCCCGTCCCTCTGACTTATAAAAAAAAAGAGTCTTTTCTTATGTGGTTTTGAGTCGTGTGCTCAAATGTGTGCTCTAAGCCTCTTCATGGACCGAAAGTGTACTCAAGACTGACAAGGGCCTCTTCTGCAATATAGGTTCAATTGGCACTTACCGTGTCTACCAGGATTCAGCGAATCGGTTTGTCCATGAAGAGATCACCCCAACAGCTTCGACAGCATCAATGGCCGGCGGATCCAACACCGACAACACCATGTCTCTTGAGCAACTCTCCACCATGGTCCAACTTCTCCAAGAACAAGTCTCCACTCTTAATAAGGAGGCTCAAAGCAAAGATGACATTTGACAATCTCACCTCGACAACCAAAGGGAGGCCCACGAGGCCGAAATGGAGCTAATGAAATAAAAGCTCACCAAGATCGCCATTGGCAAAGGCAAAGAGAATAATGAGGAGTCCGAGTGGACTAAGGGTCTGTTTCAAAGCCCTTATGTTAGTGCCCGTACCAAGAAAATGGGGGAACCAAGCACCGAGAACAATGAGCCCAAGATGGTTGATTCAATTATAGCCTACATAGATCAACGCTTCAATGGTCTCAACTTGGGGAAAGGCTCCGATACAAGCCTCTATCAGTCATCCATTCTCATGAACACAATGGCTTCCCTCCCCGACAAGTTCAAGATGCCCGACATCAGCAAGTTCAAGGGCAACTCTTGTCCCATGGCACACGTCGAGACTTACATTTGGGCTATGGTACCGAAGAAGGTCTCACCCAAGGCTATGGCACAATGCTTCCCCCTTACTCTCAAGGGGGCGGCAAAGGATTGGTATTCTACTCTCTTGCTCACAGTCTGTCTCGATTAGGACGCCGCCATGCTTGCCTTCAAGAGTCAATACCAAGGCAACACCACCCACCGGCCAACCAAGAAGGAGATCGAAAACACCACTCAAAGGGACAACGAGTCCTTCATTGATTTCACGAGAAGGTGGAATGACAAGCTTACCGAGATTGTCGAGTGGCCTAACACCAAGGAGCAAATGGACATCTTTCTTAAGTGTCTGAAGATCGATCTCCGCACCCACCTAAGTGGGGCTTGCTATGCCGATTTCTCTTAAATGTATGAGGCGGGGATCCAAATGGATGAGTTGCTTAGGGAAATCAATAAAAGTGCTCCTACCGTCCGCTACAAGGCCACCTCTAGCTCCTCAAAAGAGGCTTCAGTTAATATCGTCACCACCGACAAGGGGAATTACAAAAAGGTTCCTCCACCCCAAGGCGAGAAGTCTCGAAACGACCGTGTCTACACGCCTCTCAAAGGCATGACTCAAACCGAGGCCTTCGAAGTTCTCAAAGCAAATGGGCAAGTCACACCCATACAAGGGTACCAACCCAAGACGGTCAATGCCAATCATGCTCATCACAAGTATTGTGGCTACCACCAATATAGTGGCCACACCACCGAGGAATGCTTCGTTCTCTGCAATGTCATCCAAGATCTCATAGACAAGAAGGAATTCATAGTTCCTAATGAGGGTGGTGTCAATGTAATAGAGATAGGAGAATTTGAGGAGACCACTCATTCAATCCCAATTGTGAATGAGGGCTCCAATGCCATGAATAAGATTGATAATTCTTGTTATGTTGTGACTTACGATGAGGTAATGAGGGAAGTACTGTAACGACCCCAAAACCCGTCCCTATTTATTTTATATTTTTGGGGATTTTAATTTGACATTATGTATGCATTTTATGTGTTGCATCACATTTTATGATTTGCACATCTTACTTGATTATTTGTGTTATTTACTTAGTTAGTAGTAATAATGGTTAAAGGAGTTAAATGATTAAATTAAAACTTTAGGGACTTTTGTGAAAATATAAGTTTAGGGGCTTAAGTGTTAAAAATTAAAGTCCAGTGACTAAAGTTGAAAAGTTGGATAAAAATCTTTTTAAGTATTATCACTTCTTCTCTCCCTCTGCATTCATATTCTCTTAGCAAACTTTCTCGTTCTTTCCTTAGAGTTAAGAAGAAAAGGTAAGTTCAACCTATTTCGATTTAATTCTTTTTATTTACTTATCCGTTTTAAAAACTAGCTATATAAAAATGATCAGGGCGTTGAGTAGGTCATTTCTACCCGAACAAAACATATTTCTGCGATACTTTTTCTAAAAATAGGTAAGTTACTAATTCCCCTTTAAATATTAAAATGGTGATATATGTTATACTTGATACTTGTGATTGTTATTTTTGTGATTTGGATAATATTTGTGATACTTGTAATTTTGGGACAAAGGGAGTATTTGGAAAGTTGATGTTGGTTGTGTAAAGAAGTTATATTTATGTTGTATAACTCAGTTTGGTTGAATTATGTTTGGTAAGATAGATATTGGTTCGTACTTTTGGGACGGTGAAACGAAGGGAGTAAAAATTTAGTGCAATTTGGTCTGTCGAGTGGAGTGGGCGACCGCCTAAAAAGGGCGTGCGGCCGCACTCTTATCTGGAAAGTTTTTGTCTTAGAACAGGGCATTTTGGGCGGCCGCACAGTCTGGTTTAGGTGACCGCCCAGGGTTGCTGAAAAATGGAGTTGTTCCATTTCAAGTGATTTAAAGTTCAAGCTTGGTCTAGATTTTAGGTGGTATCCTAGAGTTACCTAGAGGGTTGTTGTGGAACACCCTAGTGTTTGAAATCGGTTCCTTTGTGAACATATGTGATGTGGAATTTGACTAAATGGTAATTGGATATTGTTGAACATCTTTTGATGTGGTTTGGATTGGTTCATCTTTGTGATGTGTTTGGCTTGGTTCCCTACTTTGGAATCATTTCCCCCAGTTGTTGTTTAAGCAAGTATTCATTACTATGCTCGTTTGGAAGTCCATCTGGTACTTGTTGTAAAGTCGGGCAGTGGTAGGGATTATAATGGCACACGAGCCAAGTTCATTGTAAGGCTTCTACCATTGGTTTCCCATTTTTAACCCCCTTCCTTAGGCCACGGATTGGGTCTGGGCTAGCTCTCCTTTGTGTGAGTTTAGTCGCCGTTTGGGTTATAACTATGTGTCATTTTCCCCCTCTTGTTGTTGTTGTTGTTATTGTTGTTGTGGTTGTTTGGTTCATGAACCGGTTTCAGCCCTTTGGTGCTGCTCAGTTGATACCTCTCAGATGGTTATATGTTTGATTCGAGAACCTTGGCTTAGTATCCACGTATGAGTGTTTATTTCCGCCTTATGTG
The DNA here is from genome assembly GCA_026119855.1 of Campanula takesimana. Taxonomy (NCBI): domain Eukaryota; kingdom Viridiplantae; phylum Streptophyta; class Magnoliopsida; order Asterales; family Campanulaceae; genus Campanula; species Campanula takesimana. The sequence continues at coordinate 283,735 of JAOWBW010001330.1, forward strand.
TGGTATGATGAGTTGGTCATTATTTCCAACCGGTATGGGACGGTTGGCGATAGGGAGCTTCTCATGTTATGTGCTATGTGGATGTTTATTGACATTGTTCAATTCTGAGTATCATTTCAGCATGTAACGTAGTTGCATTTTAGTAGCTTACTGAGATTTATTCTCACCCCGTTCCTTTCAATGTTATTTTCCTTAGATAAAGGAGAACCTAGGGGATAGGTCACTGCACAAGGGAGGACGTCGAGGTGGTGATTTTGGGTAAGACATTTTGGGAAAGTAAGTTTAGTATGTAAAGGCTACATTATGTAAATGTATAACCTTTTGGGTAGTGTACCCGTGACTTCATCTTGTATCACTTATTTTTTGGAACATGTCGGTGATTTGTAAATTTGTAAGTAAAGTGTGTAAGCCTTATGGCTAAGTACTTTGGATTGTGAAAGTTTGTTTCTATGGAAATAAAATCAAGTTTCAAGTAAATGTGTTTGGTTATATGAAACTTTTATGAAAGAACATTTCGAAAGATTTTCTTAAAATGTTTTATGACGTCTTCCGCGCGTGTCCTGAACGTGGGGCCAAGTAGGACCATGGGTCGGGGTGCGACAGTTGGTATCAGAGCTAGGTTGTAGATGGTCTAGAATGACTAAGTGACCTAGGAGGGTAGTTGTGTATAGAGTAAGTAACGTTGAGTGTCTTATGCAGGTACTTATTGAAAATGGTTGAGAATGAAGGAAATCAGGATGGTTCTTCAGGGCAAGGGGATGCCAGAGAAGAGGCCCGAATCATGTTTCAAGGGATGTTCGAGGCAGCAAAGAAAACTCTTAATGATCAAAGGCAAGAAGGAGAACAAGCACCTCCGAGATATGGGTTAGAACAGTTCCTGAAGATGAAACCAGTGGGTTATGAAGGAGAACCAGATGTAATAAAGGTCGAGAGCTGGATAGAGTCGATGGAGAAAATATTTGATGTCTTGAGATGTACTGATGAAGAACAAGTCAGGTATTCTACCTATAAACTGAGTGGAGATGCTGAGCACTGGTGGAGAGCTTTGAAAGCAAATTGGGATGAGAATCATGTACCCTATACTTGGGAGAATTTTCTGAGGAAGTTCAAGGAACATTTCATTCCCGGGTGGATCAAGACAAGAAGGAAATGGAGTTTCTTAACTTGGAGCAGAATACTATGTCTGTGGCTCAGTATACATCCAAATTCATGGAGTTATCCAGGTACTGTACTCACTTGGTGGCAACTGAGGAAAGGAAGGCTATGCGATTTGTAAAGGGTTTAAGAACTGTGATTCGAAGTCAACTAGTATCCCACAAGTTGCAAGATTTTCAAGATGCTGTTGATAGATCATATCAGGTGGAGCTTGATATAGAAGAGCGTAAGAGGAAAGTTGAATTGGCAGATACAGGATGTCACGACCCGAAAACTAGGCTCTATTTTCTTAGTAATAAATATTTAATTATTTATTTATGGCTTACTTATTTATTTAAATTATTTATTTATTTAAATATTTATGTGTGCATTTGGTGTTTCATGATGTATTCGTGCCGAGCATTTAATTGGTTAATTGTGCTAGTGTAGGGTGTTGGGTCTTAAATGTTAGTGGGGAGTATAAGATTATTGTGTTAGTGTGTAGGGGAGGGGGTCTATGTGTAAATTCTCTAATTATCCTACTTACTCCCTCTTTTCCCCTCACCTCCCTCTCTTTCTCCCTCACCTCACTCCCATTCCCAGCCATCTCTCTCTCTCTCTCTCCCCATTGTAAAGGGTAAGCTTTCTCTCCCTTCTCTCTTCATTATCTTCCTCTTCCTCTTGTTAATTCTCATTCCTTAAAACGTGAAACTTGTTTAGATTGTCGATAGGATCGTAGGAAGCCAAGAAATTTTGAGTTCCGTCACCTTTGAGAAAATCCGGGTAAGTTGCTTTTCCCCCATTTATACTAAAAATGTTCATCTTTAACTCCATTGATGCTCTAGTTGACATATATGGCTTCTTTGGTTGATTTGGAATTTATTTGTAAAACTATCCATTTTTGTGAGAATTGGGTGTTTGGATCATCTCTTGGTTTAGGTTGTCTAATAAATGTTATATGAGTCATTTTAGACTTATAAGTTGTTCTAGTACCTTGTTATACTTGTTGGATGTGTTAGATTTTGGTTTGGTTTTAGTTTGGGTCGATTTTTGGAAGAAACCCAGAATTTTGGCCGGATTTCGTCCCTCCGGGCAAGGAGGTGCGCGCACCATGTTTTGGGAGGCGTGTGCACCCTTTTATGCTTCAAAAACGCAGCCTTCTGATCAAGGGAGGCGCGCGCACCCATTTTTAGGGAGGCGCGCGCACCCCTCTTTTTCCAGTTTGTCCGTTTTTTCGTTCGATCTTCCGGAGGCCATAACTTTCTCATCCGGACTCCGTTTTAGGCGTGTAAACTATCGTTTCGAAGCTCTCTTTGAGTACTAAAAGATGGTATAGGTTGTTCAGTTAAGTTATAAGTTTTATACTTCGGGATTTTATTGGGTGTTTGAGGTTAAGAGGAGTTGTATCGATCCATTGTGAACAAGTTTTGTAAATCCAATTGAGTGACTTTATTGAGTTGTTATGATCATCTTTGTGATATAAGTGAGGACTTCATACTTTGAGACCCTTTAATTGAAAGTTATTTTACTGATCGGATTGATTTTAGAATAAGACTTGGTCTAGGTTTTAGGTGATATCCTATAGTACCTAGAGGGTTGTTTTGGAACACTAAAGTGTAGGGTTTAGTTTGGTCGTTATCATGTTATAATAAGGGTAACCTTTTGGATTCGTTTGGGGTGTTTAGAATTGGTTCGTTATGGACGGAGGTAAAGCGTGAATTGGCGATTGGGTACTTACGGTTTGATTAACCTTAAGGTGTATTCATTCTGATTTCCTACTTTGGAATTCCAGGTGTGATGAGATGGTTGAGTTCATAGTCCTAGTATATCTTTATGAGTAAATGTTTAGGGTCATTTTCGTAATAGTCATTGTGCCATTGGTGAGCGACCGTTTGGGTTGTGCTCTTTATGAATAACTCGTGGGTATCATCTTTAGGATGTGTTTGGTATGGGTCCTTGTCTTGGAATCATCTTGTTTTAATGATCAATGTTGTTGTGCTCTTTCTGAGAAATTCCGTTTATCGTTGTTGTGCTTTTATGAGAAACTTCTTGTGTTCGTTGTTGTTGAACTCTTCATGAGTAATCGTTTGCATCTTTATGGTGATTAATTGGTGTGGTTCCCTACTTTGGAACCCTAATTTGTTTAACTAAGCTAGTATTTATTACTTAGCATTTATTTGGAAGCCCAGCTGGCATGTTTGTTGCATCGGGCGATGGGAAAGATTATAATGGCAAAGCCAAGTCCATTATAATGTTGACCATTGTTTGCCCTTACTATACCCCTTTTCCAGATTGGCCTTGAAAGAGATAAGTTAGCTTCCTTTGTGAATGTATCTAGCTACCGAGCATGACTTTGTGGCATGGCTCTTGTCCTTTGTGACACTCTTATGGTTATTGTTCCGGTACCGGGGATTTCTCTTCAGCTTTCATGCTATTATGAAGATGACGATTTGTGGATTATTGAAGCTGCGCAACGACCTTTATTTGGTTCTTTCAGTTGGAAAACCTTGGCTTATATCCTTTGTTATGTGTTCATTTCCGCTGCTATCTGATATATGATAATTGCTATGTGTTATGTGATTTATTATGGATTATTGCATCATAGCATGTCATGTAGTTGCATTAGTAACTTACTGAGATTTTATCTCACCCCGTTTCCTTTCAATGTTGTTTTTCTTAACCCCCCCCAGGAGGAAAGGATTAGGTTTTGCGGATCGAGGAGGACGTCGAGAGGATTGAGATTTTGGGCAGGTTGTTATTGATCGGTTTACATTATTTAAATGTATAACCTTTTGGGGATAGCTTTACCAACAATGACGTCATTAAGATTTGTAATCTTTTGTATTTTTTTGGTGTGAGCTTGTGGAGCTTGTACTAGTAGTTTATTGTTGTTGTTAAATTTGGATTTCTAAAATCTTGTTTTAAACCCTTTGGGTATAAAAAAATGGAATTTTTATCTTAAGTATTTTAGTATTTGTGTGTTAAGTCGACGTCCAGTTCGCGAGATCCGGGCCCGCGGGGTCGGGGTCGCGACAGTTGGTATCAGAGCTATGGTTTAGCTCTATGTATAAGTATAGGTGGACTAGAATGACCTAGGAGGGTAGATGGGTTCGGAGTGAGTAACGATGAGTATTTTATGCAGGTATTTGTTTGAAATGGCTAGAAGAAGAGCTGGTGAAGGCATCAGTGGGACTCAGAATCTTGATGGTCTAAGGGAAGAAAACCGTGCAGTGTTTCAGGGCAGGTTTGAAGCGGCCGTGAAAGCAATTCATGACCAAGGGCCGAGAGAGGAACATGTAGCACCTCCGCGATATGGGTTGGAGCAGTTCTTGAAGTTGAAACCAAGTGAGTACGACGGTGAGCCTGATGTGAAGAAGGCCGAGCTATGGATAGAATCAATGGAGAAAATCTACGATGTCTTTGGTTGCACTGATGAGGATAGGGTTCTGTTTTCAGCTTATAAGCTCGTGGGGGCTGCGGAACATTGGTGGAAGGCACTGAAGACCAGTTGGGATGCGACTCTTGTACCATATCCTTGGGAGTGGTTCGTGAGGAAATTCAAGGATCATTTTATCTCTCTAGTGAATCAAAACCGGAAAGAGATCGAGTTCCTCAGCTTGGAGCAAGACATGATGTCAGTAGCACAATACTCAGCTAAGTTCATAGAATTAGCCAGGTGTTGTGAATACCTTGTGTGGACCGAGGAGCAGAAAGCGATGGGATTGATCAGGGGTTTGAAGACATCCATCCGGACTCAGCTTATAGCACAGCGAACTCGACCTTTTCAGGATGCGGTGGATCGAGCCTACTTGATTGAGCAGGATATTGGGGAACACAAAAGGAAGACTGAGATGGTTAACCCGGGTAAGCAAGGAGGGCAGAGTGAGTCACAACAGCAATATTCGGATAACAGAGGTAATTCTGGAGTGCAAACTCGATTCAGAAGGCAACTTCAAGGGCAATCAACAGTAGGAAATCGAGGTTCTAATAAGGGGACACGAAATGGGAAAGTCTGCAGCTACTGTCAGAGGAAAGGACACTCAGAAGACAAGTGTTGGAAGAAGCAAGGAAAATGTGTGAAGTGTGGTCAGTTAGGACACTTCGTTAAAGATTGTCCGAGGTTTAGAGTTCAGTCATCGGGGACAGGAACTGGAATACCACAGGGTCAGAAGAGGGATGCTTCGGGAAACCCTAAAGGTTCAGGGTAGGGTATTTGCGATCAATCAGCACTCAACGGGTGATTTATCAATTTCAGGGGGTATTATTTTGCGTCGTGAGAGCGAGCGCGTGCATTTTAAGATCATCGCATTTAAGTGTTTCTGTGCATTTAGTTGCATTTATTTCTTCTGGGTCTTTGACTTATGTGTTGTAGATGTCTACTCCTATGGAGGAGTTTAGGGTATCTGATGAAGTCTTATGTGCTTATGATGTGCTTAAGTATGGTTATGTCTCACCTGCTAATTAGCCATGTTGCTATTACAAGATTTTGATGTTACTATTGCTTTAGTCTATTGTTGTAGGGGGATTGTTATATTCTCCATTCCTAATTTCTTAAAACTGTTTGAGACCGTTCCTTGGGTAGAGTTATACCTATCTTTTCTTAATTGAAATCCGAGTATTTAGTTTCGGTCAATTTGTTGGGTGTATTTATCATTCGTAAGATTTTCATTTTCTTCTGAATATTACCTAGTGTTTGAGGAGAAGCTTGGAGTTAAATTGCATTGTGGGGTACAAGGTTGTAGTACTGATAATTAGATCAATATCTATATTGTAACGGTTGAGTTGTAAAAGTTGAGGATTCAACCGAGGGTTTCTTGTTAAGAGATTTTGTTTACTTTTAGTACATCTCCGTGAGTACATCGGGATTGATTAGTATGGAGGGATGCGTGAATTGTTATGGGTAATGAGGGTATGGTGGAATTTATAATCGATAATGGTGGTAAGAGTGTTAAGTTAGAAAGGACTAATAAGTACATTTTGGGAGAGTAACAATTTCTCGATCTATGTTAAAGGCATTTTGAATTTTGGTTAGATAGTGGTTCTATGGTCCTAAATCTCTCCTTGGTGGCGTTTCGCGATTTGGACCAAGGGTATGTGAAGAAAGTTGAGTATCAATATTTGGGCATAATTAAAGAATATTGTGATTTGGTAATGGAGCTATTGGAATGAGGCTAGCTAATTGGTTTATGATTTTGGTAGTACCATTAAGCTTAAGTATCATTAAGTTAATAAAGGTATGCGTGAGAGACTAACTGGGGTTAGCTATTGAATTTAGGGTTCGTTGATTTCCTTTGGGTATATGAGCACGGATTATAACTTAAATGGGAGTTAGAGAAAATCTTTTGAAGATGAAATTTGGATTGTTTTGCGGACTATTGAGTATATTGAATTGTTTAGGCTTCAAGACCGGATTAATGAAGGGATGAGAGTTTAACATAGATTTAAGTGGACACTTTGTACGAGAAATTTTGGGGTTTGTATGGTACTATTAATTTAAGGTGTTAACTCAAAGTGAAGACACTATAATGGTAATCCATAGAGATATAGCCATTTCGATGAATATTGTGGAAATAAAAATTTCTTTAGCCTTTTACATTTTAAAAGCTAATTAGGCTCGGGATGGTGATGTTTTGAATTTCTGGGGAATACTACTAAGTATACGATTTACAAAAGGAAACACCTTTGCAGTGTAATTAAGGTTATGAATAAGGTGAGCTTGGGATATCTCGAGAGTTATGTTTGGGAGCAATTGGGATTCTCCAATTTTGATTGTGGATTCTAATTAGTAGTGAAGGTTATGATTGAAGGAAGTTATGTGCGAGAGGTCGTGGTAGCGTGAACATTATTTAAGGTTACTACGTGGTGGTTTAGAATGGATGATTGAGGAATTTGGGAAATGACGGAACTATCGTATTAATGGCTACTTGATCATTCGAGTAAGTCTCGTTAAAATTCGGGTCGAATTTTCTTTAAGGGGGAGTGAATGTCACGACCCGAAAACTAGGCTCTATTTTCTTAGTAATAAATATTTAATTATTTATTTATGGCTTACTTATTTATTTAAATTATTTATTTATTTAAATATTTATGTGTGCATTTGGTGTTTCATGATGTATTCGTGCCTAGCATTTAATTGGTTAATTGTGCTAGTGTAGGGTGTTGGGTCTTAAATGTTAGTGGGGAGTATAAGATTATTGTGTTAGTGTTAGGGATGGCAACAGGTCGGATACGGTCCGGATATCGCCAAACCCGTATCCGACCCGAGGTAGTTGACCCCATATCCGTATCCGCCCGTATCCGTTTATGTCGAATCCGTATCCGCCCGTTTTATCTGCCTTTTTTTTTTTTTGACAACAGCCACCCTAAACACAGCTAATGGGAACTACTCTGCAATCGTTGCTGAAAATTGTAATGGACGAACCCCTTACAGCTCCCAACACGGCAGACCATAAAGAAGCAAGAAATCGAATCTTCCCCTTAATACAGTCTGATCGATGCCAAGATATGATAAAAGATCAAAATTTACTCAACAGAACTCAAAGCACCAAAAATAAAATAAAATTTAATAAAATTTTTGATGATGATTTAACTGTCTTGTTAAATCACTGATTTAACAAGAGCATCTCAAGTAAACGCCAGAAAACCCTAGGTTTGACAAATTTGGAGGAATTTGGGAAATCAAACAAAACAAACAAGAATTGTTAGATTACCTCAATAGAGATGAAATTCGTTGATGTAGTAGTAGTAGACTTCGACGGCCGATGAGAGAGGAACGACTGACGACGTGAGCGATGAGAGAGGGGGGGGGGAAGTCGGCGTAGTAGCCGATCTGAGAAAAAAATAACACAGACCTATTTTTTTTTCCCTTTATATAAGTAGGGTTATGTGTATATTTCTATAACATGAGGGGGTTAGTTGTAAAATTTTATTAACCTACTATGTTCGGGTCTATACGGGTCGGATACGGGTCGGATACGGGCGGGTCTCGGACAGAATAAGAACCCGTATCCGAACCCGCCGGATTTTCAAAATGTATTACCAAACCCACCCATCCCCGGTCGGATTGTCCCGGATACGGATCGGATTCGGTAAAATTGCCATCCCTAGTTAGTGTGTAGGGGAGGGGGTCTATATGTAAATTCTCTAATTATCTTACTTACTCCCTCTTTTCCCCTCACCTCCCTCTCTTTCTCCCTCACCTCACTCCTATTCCCAGCCATCTCTCTCTCTCTCTCCATTGTAAAGGGTAAGCTTTCTCTCCCTTCTCTCTTCATTATCTTCCTCTTCCTCTTGTTAATTCTCATTCCTTAAAACGTGAAACTTGTTTAGATCGTCGATAGGATCGTAGGAAGCCAAGAAATTTCGAGTTCCGTCACCTTTGAGAAAATCCGGCTAAGTTGCTTTTCCCCCATTTATGCTAAAAATGTTCATCTTTAACTCCATTGATGCTCTAGTTGACATATATGGCTTCTTTGGTTGATTTGGAATTTATTTGTAAAACTATCCATTTTTGTGTGAATTGGGTGTTTGGATCATCTCTTGGTTTAGGTTGTCTAATAGATGTTATATGAGTCATTTTAGACTTATAAGTTGTTCTAGTACCTTGTTATACTTGTTGGATGTGTTAGATTTTGGTTTGGTTTTAGTTTGGGTCGATTTTTGGAAGAAACCCAAAATTTTGGCCGGATTTCGTCCCTCCGGGCAAGGAGGCACGCGCACCATGTTTTGGGAGGCGTGCGCACCCTTTTCTGCTTCAAAAACGCAGCCTTCTGATCAAGGGAGGCGCGCGCACCCCTCTTTTTCCAGTTTGTCCGTTTTTTCGTTCGATCTTCCGGAGGCCATAACTTTCTCATCCGGACTCCGTTTTAGGCGTGTAAACTATCGTTTCGAAGATCTCTTTGAGTAATAAAAGATGGTATAGGTTGTTCAGTTAAGTTATAAGTTTTATACTTCGGGATTTTATTGGGTGTTTGAGGTTAAGAGGAGTTGTATCGATCCATTGTGAACAAGTTTTGTAAATCCAATTGAGTGACTTTATTGAGTTGTTATGATCATCTTTGTGATATAAGTGAGGACTTCATACTTTGATCATCTTTGTGATATAAGTGAGGACTTCATACGGTTTGATTAACCTTAAGGTGTATTCATTCTGATTTCCTACTTTGGAATTCCAGGTGTGATGAGATGGTTGAGTTCATAGTCCTAGTATATCTTTATGAGTAAATGTTTAGGGTCATTTTCGTAATAGTCATTGTGCCATTGGTGAGCGACCGTTTGGGTTGTGCTCTTTATGAATAACTCGTGGGTATCATCTTTAGGATGTGTTTGGTATGGGTCCTTGTCTTGGAATCATCTTGTTTTAATGATCAATGTTGTTGTGCTCTTTATGAGAAATTCCGTTTATCGTTGTTGTGCTTTTATGAGAAACTTCTTGTGTTCGTTGTTGTTGAACTCTTCATGAGTAATCGTTTGCATCTTTATGGTGATTAATTGGTGTGGTTCCCTACTTTGGAACCCTAATTGTTTAATTAAGCTAGTATTTATTACTTAGCATTTATTTGGAAGGCCAGCTGGCATATTTGTTGCATCGGGCGATGGGAAAGATTATAATGGCAAAGCCAAGTCCATTATAATGTTGACCATTGTTTGCCCTTACTATACCCCTTTTCCAGATTGGCCTTGAAAGAGATAAGTTAGCTTCCTTTGTGAATGTATCTAGCTACCGAGCATGACTTTGTGGCATGGCTCTTGTCCTTTGTGACACTCTTATGGTTATTGTTCCGGTACCGGGGATTTCTCTTCAGCTTTCATGCTATTATGAAGATGACGATTTGTGATTATTGAAGCTGCGCAACGACCTTTATTTGGTTCTTTCAGTTGGAGAACCTTGGCTTATATCCTTTGTTATGTGTTCATTTCCGCTGCTATCTGATATATGATAATTGCTATGTGTTATGTGATTTATTATGGATTATTGCATCATAGCATGTCATGTAGTTGCATTAGTAACTTACTGAGATTTTATCTCACCCCGTTTCCTTTCATGTTGTTTTCCTTAACCCCCCCCAGGAGGAAAGGATTGGAGGTTATTGGGGATCGAGGAGGACGTCGAGAGATTTTAGGCAGTTGGAAGATCGTGTTAATTATTTAAATGTATAACCTTTTGGGGATAGCTTTACCAACAATGACGTCATTAAGATTTGTAATCTTTTGTATTTTTGGTGTGAGCTTGGGAGCTTGTACTAGTAGTTTATTGTTGTTGTTAAATTTGGATTTCTAAAATCTTGTTTTAAACCCTTTGGGTATAAAAAAATGGAATTTTTATCTTAAGTATTTTAGTATTTGTGTGTTAAGTCGACGTCCAGTTCGCGAGTTCCGGGCCCGCGGGGTCGGGGTTGCGACATAGGAAGGCAAGGATGACCTCAACAACAGCGTGGTGATAATCGAGGAGGTCAGGGAATACCATCACAATTTAGAGGGCAACCACAAGGACAACCAATTATCAGAAATCAAGGTAGAAGGATTTGTAATTACTGTCAGAAGGAAGGGCACACTGAAGAGCGATGTTGGAAGAAGCAAGGAAAGTGTTTGAATTGTGGTCAACTTGGCCATTTTCAGAAGGATTGTCCAAGATCAAGGATTGTACCATATGGGAGTGGCTTGATAGGGGTTTCATTCGACCTAGTGTATCATCTTGGAGAGCTCCTGTGTTGTTTGTAAAGAAGAAAGATGGGTCTTTGAGACTATGCATTGATTACAGAAAACTGAATCAGGTAACTGTAAACAACAAATATCTTTTGCCTCACATTGATGATTTATTTGATCAACTCCAAGGGTCAGTTGTCTTTTCAAAGCTTGACTTGAGGAGTGGGTATCACCAGTTGAAGATTCACTCAGAAGACATTCCTAAGACCGCTTTCCGTAGTAGGTATGGTCATTATGAGTTTCTTGTCATGCCTTTCGGGTTAACAAACGCTCCAGCTGTTTTCATGGATATGATGAATCGAGTTTTCAAGACTTATCTTGATTCTTTTGTGGTTGTGTTTATTGATGACATCCTGGTTTAGTCTAAGTCTCGGTAGGAGCATGAGAAACACTTGCGAATGGTTCTATCTATTCTTCGGGAGAAAAAGTTGTTTGCAAAATTCAGTAAGTGTGCTTTTTGGATCGATGAAGTTTCTTTTCTAGGACATGTGGTTTCTAATAGAGGTATATCTGTTGATCCATCAAAAATTGAATCCATTGTGAATTGGAAAAGGCCAGAATCAGTTACAGAAATTCAAAGTTTCTTGGGGTTAGCTGGGTACTACAGAAGATTCATTGAAGGGTTTTCTAAAATTACAACACCATTGACTTAGTTGACTCGAAAGAATGTGCCATATGTGTGGGATGACAAATGTCAAGTTAGTTTGAAGAGTTAAGAAGAGGTTGACCACCGCTCCTATTCTTGCACTGCCTAATGGAAATGATGAATTGGTAATTTATAGTGATGCTTCAAAAGAAGGCTTGGGGTGTGTTCTAATGCAAATTGGGAAGGTAATTGCGTATTCTTCAAGGAAGTTAACCCCAAGTGATCAGAATTATCCAACCCATGACATGGATCTTGCAGCTATTGTTTTTGCGTTACACAAATGGAAGCATTATCTATATGGAGCAAAGTTTGAGATTTTCACAGATCAGCAGAGTTTGAAGTATCTTTTCTCCCAGAAAGAGTTGAACAATAGACAACGAAAATGGATGGAGCTGTTGAAGGATTATGATTGCACCATTTCTTATCATCCGGGCAAGGCAAATGTGGTAGCTGATGCTATTAGCCTGAAGTCTTATGTAGCTTCATTGATGATACGAGAATGGAAGATGTTAGAAGATGCTCGAGATTGGTGTCCTTTTAAATCGAGGCATGGGGCTATATTTGCGAATATCAGAGTATTGCCAACCTTAATTCAACAAATCAAGGATGCTCAGAAAGATGACCCCGAGTTAGTAAAGATTATGGGTAAAATCAAAGATGGTAGATTTGAAGACTTTTCTCTCAGTTCTGAAGGAGTATTGACTTTCAGAGGTAGATTGTGTGTTTCTAATGTTGATGGGATTAAACTTCAAGTTCTCGAGGAAGGCCATAAGTCGAGGTATACTATTCATCCTGGGAGTACCAAAATGTATCAAGATTTGAAGCAACACTTTGGTGGAACAACATGAAGCGGGAAATAGCGGATTATGTGTCGAAGTGTTTGACTTGTCAACAAGTTAAAGCTGAACATCAAAGGCCCGCGGGATTGCTTCAACCATTAGATATTCCGGAATGGAAGTGGGAACATGTTACTATGGATTTTGTGACAGGGTTACCTCGTACTCAGAGATGGCATGATGTAGTTTGGGTGATCGTAGACAAATTGACAAAGTCTTCTCATTTCCTACCTATTGAGATTGGTTATTCGATGGAAAGGCTTGCTACTTTGTACATTAATGAGATAGTGAAGTTTCATGGAGTTCCAGTTAGCATTATTTCTGATCGGGATCCTAGATTCACTTCTCGGTTTTGGCAAGCATTTCAGAAGGCTTTGGGTTCAGAATTGAGGTTCAGTACTGCTTTTCATCCTTAAACAGATGGCCAGACAGAAAGGACCTTTCAGATTCTTAAGGATATGTTGAGAGCTTGTTCTGTTGACTTTTCTGATTCGTGGGATATTCATTTGCCTCTCGTGGAATTTTCTTATAACAACAGTTTTCAGTCGAGTATTGGGATGGCTCCTTATGAAGCATTGTATGGAAGAAAGTGTCATTCACATATTTGTTGGGATGAAGTTGGGGAAGCAAAGATTTGGGGTATTGATATGGTTAATGACTCAGTTGAGAAGGTTAAGCTTATTCGGGATCGATTGACTATTTCTCAGAGTCGTCAGAAGAGTTATGCTGATCACCGAAGGCGAGACCTTGAGTTTGAAAAGGGTGACTTTGTGTTTCTGAAAGTTTCACCAAAGGTGGGAATTAAGAGATATATGAAGAAAGGTAAACTTGCTCCGAGGTTTGTTGGACCTTTTGAGATTTTGGGAAAGAGTTGGAGATCGAGCTTATCGTCTTGCGTTACCTCCTTCTCTTGATGAGATTCATAATGTGTTCCATGTTTCTATGCTTCGAAAATTATGTGTATGATCCATCTCATGAGTTATCTGAGATACCTGAGGATATTGAACCCAATATGTCCTATGAGGAGCATCCAGTTCAGGTGATTGATTCTAAAGATCAAGAATTGAGAACTAAGAGTATTCCTCTTGTTAGAGTTGTGTGGAGGAACCATAATGTGGAAGAATCTACTTGGGAGCTTCGAGATGAAATGGAGATAAAATATCTTTGGTTGTTTGATTCGTTTGGTAAGTTATCCTAAAATTCGGGACAAATTTTCTTTAAGGGGGAGTGATTGTAACGACCCAAACCCAGTCCCTATTTATTTTATATTTTGAGGATTTTAATTGACATTATGTGTGCATTTTATGTTTTGCATCACATTTTATGATTTGCATATCTTACTTGATTATTTATGTTATTTACTTAGTTAGTAGTAATAATTGTTAAAGGTTAAATGATTAAGTTGAAACTTTAGGGTCTTTTGTGAAATATAAGTTTAGGAGCTTAAGTGTTAAAATGAAAGTCCAGTGACTAAAGTTGAAAAGTGGGATAAAATCTTTATAAGTATTATCACTTCTTCTCTCCCTCTGGATTCATATTCTCTCAGCAAACTTTCTCGTTCTTTCCTTAGGGTTAAGAAGAAAAGGTAAGTTCAACCTATTTCGATTTAATTCTTTTTATTTACTTATCCGTTTTAAAACTAATTATATAAAAATGATCAGGGCGTTGAGTAGGTCATTTCTACCCGAACAAACATATTTCTGCGATACTTTTTCCGGAAATAGGTAAGTTACTAATTCCCCTTTAAATATTAAAATGGTGATATATGTTATACTTGATACATGTGATTGTTATTTTTGTGATTTGGATAATATTTGTGATACTTGTAATTTTGGGACAAGGAGTATTTGGAAAGTTAATGTTGGTTGTGTAAAGAAGTCATATTTGTGTTGTATAACTCAGTTTGGTTGAATTATGTTTGCTAAGATAGATATTGGTTCGTACTTTGGGACGGTGAAACGAAGGGAGTAAAATTTAGTGCAATTTGTCTGTCGAGTGGAGTGGGCGCCCCCAAAAAGGCGTGCGGCCGCACTCTTATCTGGAAAGTTTTTGTCTTGGAACAGGGCATTTTGGGCGGCCGCACAGTCTGGTTTAGGCGATCGCCCGGGTTGCTGAAAAATGGAGTTGTTCCATTTCAAGTGATTTAAAGTTCAAGCTTGGTCTAGGTCTTAGGTGATATCCTAGAGTACCTAGAGGGTTGTTCTGGAACACCCTAGTGTTTGAAATCGGTTCCTTTGTGAACATATGTGTTGTGGAATTTGACTAAATGGTAATTGGATATTGTTGAACATCTTTTGATGTGTTTGGATTGGTTCATCTTGTGATTTGTGTGTGTTTGCTTGGTCCCTACTTTAGAATCATTGCCCCGTTGTTTGTTAAGCAAGTATTCATTACTATGCTCGTTTGGAAGTCCAGCTGGTACTTGTTGTAAAGTCGGGCAGTGGTAGGGATTAAAATGGCATACGAGCCAAGTTCATTGTAGGCTTCTACATTGGTTTCCCATTTTAACCCCCTTTCCTTGGGCCACAGATTGGGTCTGGGCTAGCTCTCCTTTGTGTGAATTTAGTCGCTGTTTGGGTTATGACTATGTGTCATTTTCCTCCTCTTGTTGTTGTTGTTATGGTTGTTTGGTTCATGAACCGGTTTCAGCCCTTTGGTGCTGCTCAGTTGATACCTCTCAGGTGGTTATATGTTGATTAGAGAACCTTGGCTCAGTATCCCCGTATGAGTGTTTATTTCCGCCTTATGTGTGGTATGATGAGTTGGTCGTTATTTCCAACCGGTATGGACGGTTGGCGATAGGGAGCCTCTCATTTTATGTGCTATGTGGATGTTTATTGACATTGTTCAATTCCGAGTATCATTTCAGCATGTAACGTAGTTGCATTTTAGTAGCTTACTGAGATTTATTTCTCACCCGTTCCTTTCAATGTTGTTTTCCTTAGATAAAGGAAAACCTAGGGGATAGGTCACTGCACAAGGGAGGACGTCGTGGTGTGATTTGGGTAAGACATTTTGGAAGTAAGTTTAGTATGTAAAGGCTACATTATGTAAATATAACCTTTTGGGTAGTGTACCCGTGACTTCATCTTGTATCACCTATTTTTGGAACATGTCGGTGATTTGTAAATTTGTAAGTAAAGTGTGTAAGCCTTATGGCTAAGTACTTGGATTGTGAAAGATTGTTTATATGGAAATGAAATCAAGTTTCAAGTAAATGTGTTTGGTTATATAAACTTTTATGAAATAACATTTCGAAAGATTTTCCTAAAATGTTTTATGACGTCCTTCCGCGCGTGTCCCGAATGTGGGGCCAAGTAGGACCACGGGTCGGGGCGTGACGGTTGTATCAGAGCTAGGTTGTAGATGGTCTAGAATGACTAAGTGACCTAGGAGGTAGTTGTGTATAGAGTAAGTAACGTTGAGTGTCTTATGCAGGTACTTATTGAAAATTCTTGAGAATGAAGGAAATCA
>JAOWBW010001330.1:299629-343673 GCA_026119855.1 Campanula takesimana
CTAGAGTGATTGGAGATAGCATAAGTTGTATACCACATCCTCAGGTTTGATGATCATGGTGGACATTATGGAAGACACATCTAATGGAGCTATCTCTGAGCCTGGTTCCAATTCTATATACCTCCATACATGCATCTCAAGAATAGGATTTTGAGCAGTTAACATGTCAATGAGACCATTGTTTTCTAGGATCTCTTTGACATAGGTACCTACTGAGCTCTCAAGGAAATCATTTTCAATGTAATAGCCTTGAGATTCTTCAGGAAGGGCCATAGAATTTTGAGCAAAGAGGAAGGCAAAAATAAAACAGAGGATTAGGGTTTGAAACAGGGGATGCGAATCGATTGAAAATTTGAGGGGTTTAACTGTTTGGATTTTGTGAAGAGTAGAGATAATAGGAAGATCGTGGTTAAGAAGGTGGGGACAATGGTTATATTTTTTTTAGGAGAGAGGCGACGTGGGGTTTAAAGCTAGCCGTTAAGGAGAAGTTACAGTTATCCTCTTTTACTATCAAGTGTACAGTAAATAGAATAGAAGTAAATGGTATATAATTTATTTCCAGAAATGGCGGGCGGCTATTATGGAAAGTAAGGGGCTAGATATAACACAACACACTTCTAATTGAATTTTAACCATCACATCCTAGGATTGCCACACTTATGTACTAATAGAACATATTTGGTGGTCAAATCAGTTGACATTTTTGGACACAAATATAAATCCAACAGCTAAGTCTATAACCATACCCTATTATTGACTGACATAAATTCCTTGTGTAAAAAAGGAATATGAACTTAGCTGATGAATACACATCAAAATAAATTTCTTTAGTCTTAGCTGTTGAAGTCATACTCAGTTCATTCTTAAAATGGGGAGACTTTCATCTAAGTTTAATCCAAAAAGAATGGCTCAAACTGCTAAGAAGTTAATCTTTTCAGTTCCTGTTAGAGAAGAAACTGAGAGGGAAAGATTTGAAAGGGAGTAAGGTCATATACTATACAGAGTGATCATCAGTTGTATGAGGAAGTTGAACAGCTTCCTCTAGATCACCCTTGAAGTATAGAAAGGTGAGAGAGAGGAGAGAAGAGAAAAAGAGATTGGGAGTGTGAAAAGGAAGATATAGAAAAATTTGAGAGAGATAGGTTTGGCACAACAGAAAAGGGTTAATGGTAAGGGAAAAAGAAGCAGGTAGAGGAGAGAACAAGTATTAAGTTGTTTGGTCAGAACATGAGGATAGGGGAAGGAGAGAGCAGCAAAGCAATAGTTGCTCAAACTGAAGTCCTAAGGGTGCAATCCCTTGGGGATTAATGAGGAAGGAGGGATTCAAGGATCATGAAGGTGACCAAGGTATGAGAGTGAAAGGAGAGACCCAGATTTGAGGCATTTTACACTTGGGAATTGATGCAACAAGAGGATAGCTTAGCTGTTCAGGCAAAGAAGTGCCTGTTGTTGAACAGCGTAGGGTTATGTACCAGTGACAAGGGATTCTTTGGCAATAAACATGGCAGTGCTTGAAGGAGGGGAGTATAATTTTGATGGTGTTCAGCAATCACCATCAACTACTCACACTCAAATGTTTAGGCACTATTTGAGGTGTTGTAGTCCAGTTCAAGTCAATGAAGAGGTCAATGAAGAGGATAATGGAGGTCCTTCTTCTCACATGGCAATGATAGCTGCTGAAAACATGCAAACTTCAGGAACCTTCAGTTTCATGTCTCCCTTGAATGACCTTCCCCCTTATGATGATGTGGTGGTGGCCAAGAACCATGGGTCCACCTCTGCAGCACTCAATTACCTCCATTGATCCAATTATGGAGAGGCATCCAGTTGGTTGGAAAGGTATTTGGGGACAGTTCAGTCTACACCAGTTAGGGAGTATAGAGGAGAGGACATGCATGACAAGGGATCTGGAGTTGGTTGGAAACAAGTCTTGTAGAGAGGAATATGAGTTGAACAGCTAAGATGGTTTGTTAGCTGTTGGGAAGAGTTTTTGTGTACTCCTTTTATTTTTGTTTTTGGAAGGCTACCAAGGTCCACAGGGGTAGTGAGGTTAAGTACTAGTTCCAAGTTGTATGATGTAAACAGGCCATCATATGACTGTCCTTGAATAGAGATCTATTTTAGGTTAGCTGTTGGGAAACTGTAAAACAGCTAACTATGTCTTTGTATTTCTTTAAAGTTTATTAAATGAATTTTCAATTAATCCCTTTTACTTAGGAAGTTAATAATTCCTAACATTGCTCTCAAAAGTTTAAACCTCTTTTCATCTATAGCTTTAGTTAGAATGTCAGAGATATTGTCCTCAGTACCAACTTTGGATAAGTTAATATTCCCTTTTTCAACATGATCTCTAATGAAGTGGTGTCGAACTTCAATGTGTTTGGTTTTAGAGTGTTGAACAGGATTCTCAGTCATAACAATTGTACTAGAATTATCACAAAATATAGGAATATTTGTGACATTCATACCAAAGTCTTGAAGTTGATTTTTTAAGTACAATATTTGGGAACAGCAGAGACAAGCTGCAACATATTCAGCTTCAGCTGTTGAGGGTACAACTGATGTTTGCTTTTTGCTTGACCAAGACACAATTCTTGATCCAATGAATTGGCATCCACCACTTGTTGACTTTCTGTCCCGATTATATCCAGCATAATCTGAGTCAGTAAAACTAATTAGTGAGAATGGTGATTCATTAGGATACCACAAGCCATAGTCAGGAGTTCCCTTTAGATATCTCAAGATCCTTTTAACAGCAGCAAGGTGAGATTCATTAGGATTGGCTTGGAACCTTGCACAGAGACATACACTGAACATGATGTCTGGTCTAGATGCAGTACATATAGGAGAGATCCTATATAGCTCCTGTAGAGTGTTTGATCAACACTTTGACCATCAGTGTCAGCATGAAGTTTGGTTGTGGTAGATAGGGGTGTCTTAGTTGTTGAGGCATTCTGCATATCAAACTTCTTTATCATGTCTCTTGTGTACTTGGCTTGGTTAATGAAGATCCCATCCTTCATTTGTTTGACTTGGAGACCTAAGAAGTAGGTTAGTTCTCCAATCATACTCATTTCAAATTGTTTTTGCATAAGACCTCCAAATTCTTTGCAGAGATCCTCATTTGATAATCCAAAGATAATGTCATCAACATAGACCTGAATGAGTAGTGTGTCATCTCCATATTTTTTAATGAACAGTGTGTTGTCAATATGACCTTTGGAAAATCCTTTATCAAGAAGGAAGTTAGACAGAGTGTCATACCAAGCTCTAGGGGCTTGTTTGAGACCATACAAGGCTTTGTCCAACTTGTATACATGATCTGGGAATTTAGGATGTTCAAATCCAGGAGGTTGAGCAACAAATACTTTTTCATTTAGTACTCCATTCAAGAATGCACTCTTGACATCCATTTGGAATACTTTCATTTTCTTGAAAGATGCAAAGGCTAAAAATAGTCTTATGGCTTCAAGTCTTGCTACAGGGCAAAAGTTTCATCATAGTCTATTCCTTATTCTTGTCTGTATCCCTGAGCAACAAGTCTGGCTTTGTTTCTTACTACAGTACCATATTCACTCATTTTATTTCTAAATACCCATCTAGTACCTATGACAGTTTGATTTCTTGGTTTGGGAACAAGTTTCCATACTTTATTCCTTTCAAACTGTTCCAGTTCTTCTTCCATCGCTTCTATCAAGTCTGCATCTTGAAGAGCTTCATGGATATTTTTGGGTTCCATTTGAGAAATGAAGGCACTCATGAAAATATCATAATGGGGAATGCCATCAGGAATGATTTCTTTTTGAATGGGAATGGAAATGAAAAGATTATCATCATTAAGAATGGGGATTTGAGTGGATATTTGGGAAGGGATTACTTGACATCTAACTGTTTGATCTAAGCTGTTGGGAAGGGGAAAGCTGTTGGGAGTGGGTAAGCTGTTGGAAGTGTCTTTGGGCAGAACATAGGGAAGAGTTATGTTATTTTCATTAGAGGGAGAGGAATCATTGATTGTGGGTGAAGGTTCTGGAAGGTTGTCAGAGTTTCCAATACTTTCATCAAAGTCACACAAGTTAGTGTTGCTTTGATCATTGTTTTCATCAAAGTCAACATGAGTTGATTCTTCTACAACTAGTATTCTCTTGTTGTATACTCTGTAGGCTTTGCTAGTGTTGGAGTATCCTAAAAAGATTTATTCATCACTCTTGGAATCAAATTTATCCAGGTTGTTCTTCCCATTGTTGTGAATGTAGCATTTGCTTCCAAATTCATGAAAATAGGATATGGTAGGGACCTTTCCATTCCACAACTCATATGGGGTCTTCATATGAGACTTTGGAAAATCATAGTTTCAACAGCTCTATCACCAGTAGGTGGAGTGTAGATTTTGAGTGTAGGATTTTTAGCTCCTATTCCAGATCTGTCCCCAGGATGTCTTTGATTAAAGTGATACATGGATAGAGCATTGGTTGATTTGTTCCAGGAATCAATTTTTCCTTTTAAAGCAATGTTTTCTTCCTTCAAGATACTCATTTCATGCTCATTATCCGTTTGGGACATAGAGCAGTCAGTCTTAGCTGTTGAGCTAAGTATGTCATTTTCAAGTTTTTGACATTTTTCTTCTAGATCATTTTTGGTTGTTTCAAGGTTAGTGTTTAGGGATTTGAGATTTCCAATGGTTTTTGATTGCTCAAGGTTTTCTGTTATAAGGGCAGCAAAGCTAGAGTCTTGTTTCTTCTTTTGAATCAAGAGGGTGCAAACTAAATTTTTAAAGCCTTCTATATTAAGAGAATTAAAATTATGTACCTCTTTAAGTTCTTCAGCAGCAGCTAATGCTTCTAGGTCTTATTCATTATCTGAGTCATCACATTCCTGTGCAACAAACACAGTAATGCTTCTTCCTCATCACTATCTGAGTCTGATGTTTCAAATTCTTCATTACTAAACCTAGAAGAGTTAGCAAGCATGACTTGTTTTTTTTATTTTTGTCATTCTTAGCCTTGATACAATTAAAGCAATTGCACCTAGAGCTATGAATAATTTCTTTAGAATAAGTCATTCTTTTTTAGTTTTCTCTTGGTTTCTTAGGTTCTTTGCAATCAGCAGCATAGTGGTCTGGTTTGCCACAGTTGTAGCACTCAATGTTTTTCTTAACAACTTCTTGAGTTGAGTTGGATGGTGAAGGACTGTATCTTCTTTCAAAGGCTTTCTTTTGGTGCTTCGTGGTATTTCTGACAGCCATGGAAATGAGACTTGGGATGTCTTCTTGAGAGATAGGCTTTGATTCTTGTTTAGGAGTTATGTTCAGCTTTTGTAGAGCATTAATAACAAGAGTGTCAATGTCCTATTGAGAAAATTGTTTCTGGGTTTGCTCTTGAGCAACAAGGGCAAGGGTTTGAGATATGGTGGATGTTGGTTGAATTTTGATCATTCCTTCTAGTTCATATGCTTCAAGTTTGCCAAAGTATTGTTCTATGGTCATACTACTCCATTCAGCTCCTTCTCTAATGGGAAGGGCTACTTTCTCATACTCTTGAGGAAGATTAGAGTAGATCTTTAACCATAGGTCGGATTGTTCAAAGGTTTTGCCATGGTCTGAAATGGCTCTTACAAGATCTTCAAATCTTGGTCTTGCAGCACTCACTTTCTCTCCAGGATAGAATTTGAAGTTGTCTAATTGTCTTAATAAGTTATATAGATTTTGGGTTCTAACACTAGTGTGTTTAGTGAACTTGGTGTTAATTAGTTCCCATGCTGCTTTAGCACTTGGTACTTTGGCTATTTCTTGAGCTAGGGAGTCATTGACACTTTTTTGCAGAATTTTTTTACTTTTAAGTTAGTAGTCATAAGTTGTCTTTGAGCATCAATCTAGTTTTCAGGAGATTTGAGTTTGCTACCTCCTCAATTAACTTCAGCTTGAGTGGGAGG
Organism: Campanula takesimana; assembly: GCA_026119855.1. NCBI lineage: Eukaryota > Viridiplantae > Streptophyta > Magnoliopsida > Asterales > Campanulaceae > Campanula > Campanula takesimana. The sequence goes on from JAOWBW010001330.1 coordinate 305,558, forward strand.
TTCAACTTCATTTTCTAAGACATACCAGTTCCATATGCTATTAGCATCTAGGTAGGTTTTAATTTTTGAGGATTAAATCTCAAAAGATCCACAATCATCAATGTGTGGAATGTCCTTTTCATTGTTTCTTCTTGGTTGAGGCATGGTGGGTTGAATGGATCTTTCACAAGTTGTTAGACTTTGTATGGTGAATCCAAGCTCTGATGCCAATTGAAAGGCCCTATTATACTTAATGAACAGATTAGTTAAAACTTGGACATCTAACTGTTTGAGGTTAGCTGTTGAGAGATAATAAATAAAAAGAAATGTGCAGCGGAATATAAATAAATGAAAAAATGAAAGGAAAAGAGTAGTGTGTGTGTAAGTGTAAAGACAAGAGTGTACACAGTATTAAAAAGTGGTTCAGAGGCAAAACCCTTCTCTTACATCCACCCTCACTGTTGGAACAGTGAGACCAATTCACTATAATATTCTCTTCAATAAGAGTTATAAGAATTGATAAGGCAAGTTCCTTTGAACCCCCTCTACTTAATTGACACTTCAATTAAGGTTGCTTCTTTCAAAGCGAGAAAAAGAAAAAAAAATGATCACAAGTGTGTTTACAAAATAGCTTGGCTGTTAGCTGGCTGGATGTGGGTTGTAACTGGGTGCAAGATGGCACAATATTTGCAGGGGATTTATGCAAATATTTAGATCCGCAGTGTGAATGCAGGGGAGCCTTAAAGGCTTTTCAAAGGGAGAAAGGGTTATAAAAATTAGGAGGGTCACTTGACAACATGCCAGTATACTCCTTTATATAGGGGTTTGCATAAAGCCGTTGGGGACAAGTAGCCGTTTGGGGGACAAAGGTACAGAGAATTAATGGTCAGTCTTTGACTTTGACTGACTGTTTATTATTCCTTTGTTTGCATGTTGTCAAGGTAGTAGAGGGTGTATTCACACTTGATCAAGCTTCAATATGAGTTATTCTAATTGTTGATAATATTGGAATAATCATTCTTCAAGGTTTTGATGACGTGGAGTCTCAGCTGTTGGTGAAGAACAGTCTTAGCTGTTGGAGCAGGGGATCTTAGCTGTTGAAACAGGGGAGCTTAGCTGTTGGGCTTTTAAGACATGGTCTGTTGAGGCTTGATTGAAATTAGTATCTTGGTACTTCATGTGGATGTAATAGATGTTGTAATAGATAGTTCTTCAGATTTTTTGATGTGTAGATACTAGATAGATCATGTAGAGGCTTAATGTAGATACCCGATCTCGCACCCCTTATCAAACCCCTTTTTATTGGTCTAAACCCTAAAATTGACCTAAGTCTTCGATTTGGCTATGCGGGAGTGCCTTAAGATTTATCGGTGCATCGAATGGATAAAGGGACTTCAAATTCATGATCAGAGCGAAAAAACGAGTAAAGAGGCATAAACTTCAACTTTTTGAGGTGCGGGGCCCGAAACGGGGCCCGCACCCTTAGAACTGCTCGTTATTATCCATTCTGTGCACTTAAAAATATATATTTGTCATCTCTTGCTCATAAAAATATTTTAGATAGACCGGCGCGACCAGAAAATTATTTCAAACAACTTTCTTGTTGGACCCGTGGGCAACCGGGGCACCGAGGCGCGCATGACGGAGCAGTTGCGGAGCTAATGCTGGAACGGGAAAGACAGTTATCCACATTACAAAATATCCCAAAATATCCCAACATGGGATGGTGGTGGACAGCCTATAACCTCCCTCCTCCATATTACACCCCTCTCCAATAACATAAAAGGGGGACTCCCTCTTGATCAAAAAAAGAGACACTACCATTTTCCTTACACCCTCCTCTCTCATTTTCTCTCAACCAAACTTCAGCCACCACACCACCACTACACCACCACTCCTCCACCACCTCTACACCATCAAAAACCTCAAACAACTCACCAAAAACCTCAAAGCAACAACTCCAAAAAACACAAAAACAACTTCAATCAAACACAAAAAAAGAGAAAGTCTTCCCTTGGTAGACAAAGGGAGCACCACCTCATCTCACAAGCTAGGTAAATCTCTAGGTTACCTTGAACTCTTTAGCTATGTAAATGGTCATGGGATTAGTTTGGAACCTAGTCAACTAATGACTAGGTTTCCCTCATCCTCCATGTTTTTATCTATGTAAAACTTGCAATATGTATATATAAATGATGGATATGTGTTGTTAATATTCAGTTCATCAAGTTTGTATGCCTTTATGATAGCCAAAATGTTCATTTACTTTGAGTTTCGCATGTAACATCTCATCTTTCTCTCAAAGGGTGCAAATCTGGCCCCTTTGGCTATTCTTAGTGAGCATGCATGTAAAAATCAATCTTTGTTGGAAAATGGCTCTGGGATAATGTGCTTGACATGATAAATAAGAAAATCCTTGATTTTCATGGCTTGGTTTGGAGTTTTGGTAGCGTTTTGAGATCCATGTTTATGCCTCATGCAACCAGTTTCTCTATTCTGTTCAGAACCATGATTTTTATGCTCTTAGAACTCCATCTTAGATTGATTTCTTGGTCTGAGTCAAAGAACGAAAGTTGTTCCTAATGTGTTGAAGTTCATGATCCTAAATTTTCATGTTCAGATTCCATGTTTAGGTTATATTTTCATGCATAAATTTGGGTTCCAGTGATGCTGTCCTGCTTGTTCCTTGTGGTACCTTGCTCTGTTCTTGAGCTTCAAACTCAATGAAAACTTGTTTTTTGAACAAAGTCAAAACATGGATTTTGTTATACACAAACTCAGGAAGATGAACATATTTTTGAATTTGGACCACTGGAAGTGCTCTTTTTGTCACTTGTTTCAGCCTTCAAGCTTCAGTTTCTGCACTTCTAGTCTCTGACATTGAAATGTCAGAGACCTTTTGGACCGCTTAAACTCATATTATGAACTAAAAATATTGGTATCTTCATGTTTTCAGTGTGGTCTTCAACTTTGACTCTTGGTGTTTTGTCAGATTCATGGGCTAAAATGGTTAAAATTGGTGATCAATGTGCTAGGTTTGCTGTGTGCCTTTTCTGGGCAGATTTTTGTGATGAACTTTCTTGCTTGTGTTTGGGGTCTAAATTTGATCCAAAAAAGTTCATGAAAACGTCACTGTGATCCCTAACATTCAGGGAGTAATCCCCAATTTTTAGTTTTGGAATTGGATCATTTTAGGACAGGTACTATGGCTCGGGGACGGAGAATGACACCAAAAATCGACAAAAGCCCCGTCAAGGACATTTATTTTATTTATGGGATTTGTATCCTTCTTTGTATATATGTATATCCCAGACTGTGGATAATCCCCCTCCCGTGGATGTTTCATTTCTTGACATGATCAAACCTCTCTCAAAAACCAATCGGGAAATCCACCCAAACCGATTTCCCGGTTGCGAATTAAAATGAACATACTTAGATTAGGAAGACCTCCGCATATATTAAATCACCATTTTGTTAAGGGCGTAAAGGCAAGGTAAAAAGGCATAAAATTGAACTTAAGTGGCATGCATGCTAGAGACCGTCACGGGCGAGGAGAGTGCTTAATCCCTTCTCTTCTCGTAACTTAGCCCCCGAACCCACTTTCTCTAAAAAGGTTTTATCTTCATTTTTCCTAAAATAAAGTGAGGTGGCGACTCTTGACTGTTTTGATTCCATCGAGAGGAAACCATTGTGTGGGAACCGAGCGCATTTCCAAAAGCGCATTAGCACGAGGCACTCACCCGAACCGCTTTCATTGAGCGATCACTCATCATTTCGCATATGTTCGGTGTGGAGGAGCTTTCGAGCGCGGGCTCTCACACTTAACTGTTGGCTTGTATGGAAGCAGGGCAACTTAGCTGTTGGGGTCTGTCTTGGGTTGCCTGTGTTCAGGTCTTTTGTATACATCATATAATCAATGGATTGATTATTTATTTATCAAAACATATTTACTATGATTAATTGTGAGTTAAGCATAGTGAGGTACTGACAATTAGTAATATCGTTGGGTGGTGCCTCCATATCGTGTTCTTTTCTTGCCTCCATATCGTGTTCTTTTCTTGTTAATTGCTTACATATGGATAGTTTTATGCATGTTGTTTCTTCCCGTAGGCATGGTTTGGGACATTGGCTACTCAAGTACCACAATTTCCCAAACAACCTAAGCCGTTAGCCACTCCCTTTTTCTATATGAGTAGAGTAGTGTGAAAGTATATACGATCAAGTGAGGCCTCGTCTCTGACTACTAACGGTGGCATAAAGCGTCCCTTCTTTTCATGCCAAGTCATCGCCCATGCATGGATAATTATGGTTCCTTATATTTAATATAACTTGGAACGTAAAAATTTTGTAATAAGAAACTAGTATTGTAAAATTGCCGTAATTTTATACCATATTACAAAGATACTTCATTATCGTACAAACTGCTAGTGATGTCACAACACCCAATCCAACATCATAATCTAGTTTCTTGAGGAGATTATTTGTTGAAGGCTAAATTGGTATAGCCTTTTGATTGAGATGGGGGTTGTTGGTCCCAGAAGGGCAACAAGGGTATGAAAATTACTAGAGGGGGGGTGAATAGCGATTTAAAATTATTTTCAAACCCTTTTGCAAAGCAATGGAAAATGCGCACAGCTCTAATTTTGGCTAAGTATAGCGCGCAATGAGAGTGTGAAATGCACAGCGGAAATTTAAAGCAATCACTTATGCGCAGGGAGATGCGCAGAAGTGTAAAACGCACGCGCGATGTTTTGGCTAAAGAGTGGCGCAAAATGGTACTTAGGCAGAAAGTAAACAAACACAATGCAAACGATGCAAAACAATCTACAAAGATCAAACAAAGCAATATATTAGAAAAGCTTGAAAGTAATATGCAAAGCAGAATATAAAGACAAGCTATTTGGAGAGGTTCGATCGGGAAAAGATCTACGTCCTCTACCAAGATGGTTAGTCTTGGATTTTCTAATGGAGATCTTATTATATGAGAGAGTTACAAGTTACAACAATGTAGAACAAACTAACTCAAAGATCTATAATCTATGAAGAACAAATCCTAGACTAAACCGGTGTATCTCTAGAAGTATGATCGAAATAATCAAAGCTTCAAGAGGTGTGTGTGTGTTCAGAAATTCTGGGCTCTATGAATCTGTGAGATGAAGAGCACGAAAAATTCTGGGTGATACAAGGCTTATAGGATCTGGGCTTGGTTGAGTATGAAGGTATGAAGGTTGATCTTGAGAATTCTGGAAATATGCAAGCAATCTTCAAATCTTCAAAGTTTCTCTTTTGGAAGTAATAACTCAAGCAATTCACAAGCAACTTGGAAAATGAGGATGAGCAGGCTATTTATAGTGGAGCTTCAAAAACTAGCCGTTGGAGCTCTGAGCAAGGTTGATGCGCTGTCACAATGTGATTGGCGCGCAGCTGTCCTTTATAGCCGTTGGAGACAGAGCAAGTGGATAAGCTTCAAACTTCTTCTAGAAGGATGACAGCTGTCTTCATTTTGAATTTCAAACATGAGGCGCGTCTCCATCTACGTGTATGCTAAGTGTGTTTGATTTGTCGTATGTACACATCAGCACTTTGGCTCATTTCAAAAAGCGTAGCTTGTTATGACGCTTTCCAAGCTTCTAAAAGGTGAGGTCAGGAAATGAGAGAATTGACTAAGGCAAGTATGCGCGCGCATGGAGGCCATGCACATTGAGTGCGCAGAGGAGTGATGCGCATGGAAGTCATGCGCATCACACTTAGACATTTGCACAAGAGACCTCAAATCCAAAGTTAAGAGAACTGTTGAAGTGTTAAGGACCAGGACAGAAGGACCTGCGCATGGGAGTCATGCGCAAGTGATGGATGCGCAGATGATGATCTGCGCATGGTCTTCTTGCTTGCTCCTTGGTCTTCTTCAAATCTTGAAATTAAGCACAAGCGCTTTCCAAGCTTCAAGAATATGAGGTTGTTGAAAGATAAGCATAAGGACCAAGTTAATCTCCTCTGCTCATAGAAGTCATGCGTATAGAGAATGTGCAGACATTCTGCTCATGAAAACTAAGAAAGTGTTGTTCTCCACATGAAAGCGAGCAGATAATGTTCTGCGCATGGAAATGAGCAAATGTTCACGGCGCATGAAGATGAGCAGATGATGCTCTGCGCTGCGCATGGAATGCTCTGCGCTGCGCATGGAATGCTCTGCGCTGCGCATGGAATGCTCTGCGCTGCGCATGGAATGCTCTGCGCATTATACTTGGTCTTCAGTAATAGAAATCTCAATTCTAAGCACAAGCCCTAACCACTAAGCCTATTCTAAAAGGTGGACTTAGCTAAAAGTTGAAGTTATAAAACTTCTTACATAAGATCCTAAAGTCCATAAAAAATAAGCATATGTGATGGTATCAATCAATTCTAACATAATTTAGGAGGGTTAAGAAATAAGCATACCCAACAATCTCCCCCTAAATGATTGATGCCATTACCTACTATAACAAAGGCAATTCATTGTACTTGATAATAACATGTCCATAAAAATGTGAATGGTAAATCATGCCTCAAGTCAATGCACACACTAGCCAATGTTATAGATTTCTAGTCTAACCAAAAGATATAACTTACAATATGGGAAAGACAGAAATATCATTCAGTGCATACAGATAATATGAGTTTAGGATTGGTATGCGTTTAAACTAAATGTTTAAAACATCATGCACAGAAAATATGAGCAGTTAAGTATATGCGCATGAAGTTTGAAATAATGCGTTCATTGTTCCACAAACAAAAAGTTTTAATTGAACTAGGTTTTGGGAAAAGCAATGATGCATTTCACCTTTGAGAGAGAGCTCTGCGCACTTCATCTTGTAGCTTCCCAAATTGCTTTGCGCAGAGCTTCAATTATTTGAAGCGGGAGCATCAAATCGGAACTTTTTGCCTTTGATAGATTACTCTCCCCCTTAATCTCTCCCCCTTAATGCCTTTGTTCTCTCCCTATTTGCCTTTGTTATATAACTCTCCCCCTTAATGTCACAATCAATGCCTTATAGCATACTGGCCTGCGCATCGAGCCTAGCATCCTGCGCATCCAGCTGCTCTTGAATCTTTGCCTGCACAGTGACCACTTGAGGGATCTAAGGGAGCAGACACCAGAAGAATGATATACTGAGGTCCACGGGGTATGCGCATGAGGTTCATGCGCATCAGTATAATGCGCAGAGTTTCTTTGAAAACTCAAAAAAATTTGCCTTGTGCGCAACATCTTGTGCGCTTCATATGCGCAGGCGCATGAGGCATTTCCTATCTTAGATAATTATCAAGTAAACACAAGATCATTAGTATTGACAAATCATATGGACAATTAGCTAAGTTCAAGCATACCCATTTCTCCTCTCAAGAAGACAAATCTTTTTGAGTCAAGAGCCTTTGTGAGGATATCAGCAATTTGATTGTCTGTGCCCACGTGCTCTAAATGAATGTTTCCTTTTTCCACATGGTCCTTGAGAAAGTGATATTTGATGTCGATGTGCTTTGTCTTTGAATGCATGACAGGATTGTTGGAGACAGCTATGGTGGACATATTATCACAGAAAATTGGACAGTTTGCTTCATGAATTCCATAGTCCACCAATTGTTGCTTCATCCATAGGATTTGGCAGCAGCAGCTCCCAGCAGCAATGTATTCATCTTCTGTAGTGGAGATGGACACAGCAGCTTGCTTCTTGCTTGCCCATGTAACAAGTCGATTTCCAAGGAAATGACAAGTTCCACTTGTGCTCTTCCTGTCAATTGTGCATGCTGCGTAATCTGCATCTGAATAACCTAGCAAATCGAAATTCGAATCTTTGGTGTACCAAAGTCCAAGGTTAACAGTTCCAGAAAGATAACGAATAATGCGTTTAACAGCAGTTAAGTGCGCTTCTCTAGGGTCCGCTTGATAGCGCGTACAGACACAAACACTAAACATAATATCTGGCCTACTTGCAGTAAGATAAAGGAGAGAGCCAATCATACCTCGATATAAAGTTTGATCAACTTTCTTACCTTTCAAGTCTTTGTCAAACTTATTGCCCGTAGCCATTGGAGTGTCGTATGCTTTAGCATTCTCAAGTCCAAATTTCTTGATTAGGTCTCTTGTATACTTGGCTTGATTTATGAAGATGCCATCATTCAATTGCTTGATTTGAAGCCTGAGGAAGAATGTGAGTTCTCCCATCATGCTCATCTCAAACTTGCTTTTCATGAGCTTCTCAAAGCGCTTACAAAGTAACTCATTAGTAGAACCAAATATAATATCATCGACATAAATTTGAACAAGTAAAGAATGATCATTATACTTAGCAATAAAAAGAGTTGTATCGATTTTACCGCGCTTGAAGCCTTTCTCTAGTAGGAATTTTGATAGCGTATCGTACCATGCTCTTGGAGCTTGCTTAAGTCCATACAAAGCTTTTTGAAGCTTGAAGACGTGATTTGGAAATCTGCTATCTTCAAATCCAGGAGGTTGAGCTACGTAGACCGTCTCTTGGAGTTCACCGTTGAGAAATGCGCTCTTCACATCCATTTGATAAAGCTTGAATTTCTTGTGAGAGGCATAAGCTAAGAAAATTCTGATAGCTTCTAGTCTTGCCACAGGCGCAAAAGTTTCATCATAGTCGATTCCTTCTTCTTGCCTATAGCCTTGCGCAACCAACCTAGCTTTGTTCCTGGTGATGCTTCCATTCTCATCCATCTTGTTTCTGAATACCCATTTTGTACCAATAACGCCTTGATCATGAGGTCTGGGAACTAAGGTCCAAACCTTGCAGCGCTCAAATTGGTTAAGCTCTTCTTGCATAGCAGTAACCCAGCTTGAATCTTGGAGCGCTTCATCAATCTTCTTTGGTTCGATTTGAGAGATAAAGGAGTGATATTCATCATCAAAGTTTGATACTCTCCTAGTACGAACCCCTACATTGAGATCACCAATGATGTTTGAAGTTGGATGATCTCTAACTTCACGAACCTCGGGAGGTAAGTTAGGTTGAGTAGTAGGAATACGAAGATCTTCAATGGGTACTTCATTTGTTCCAGCATCAAGGTCATCGAATGTGATTTGCTGAAGCGGAGAAACATCATGCGCAGGAGGAGGAGTTTGCGCATCAGGAGTTGTGACTTCTGGCGCAGCATCTGGTGAATGCGTATGAGATGGACTTGCTTGATTCTGATTTTGATCAATTTGATTATTATTCTGCGCAGGAGCAGTTTGAGGCTGCGTACCTGTCTCAACATTCTCAGCAGAATCATCAGAATCATTTGGAGCCAAATGTGGCTCAAGGAGAGAATGCTTATCAAAAGTAACATGTACAGATTCTACAATTACTAGAGTAGTTCTATTAAAAACACGAAAAGCTTTAGAATGTTTGGCATACCCAACGAAAATACCTTCATCTGCTTTGGCGTCGAATTTACCTCTATGATATTTGCCATTGTAGAGGATATAGCATTTGCAGCCAAAAATCTTGAAAAAAGCAATGTTGGGCGCTCTTCCTCTCCATAGCTCATATGGAGTCTTGTTGTAGGCTTTGTTGATGAGGGATCTATTCTGAGTAAAGCAAGCAGTGTTGACAGCTTCTCCCCAGAAATACTTTGGAAGCTTAGCTTCCGCTATCATTGTTTTTCCAGCCTCAATCAACGTGCGATTCTTTCTTTCCACAACGCCATTTTGTTGAGGAACTCCAGCAGCAGAGAAATTGTGATCAATTCCATGGTCATCGCAGTATTGAGCAACACCATTATTCTTGAATTCAGTTCCATTGTCTGATCTAACACTCACGATGTCGTCTTCTTTTTGAGTTTGGAGCTTTTGAAATAGCGCAGTCAAGATATCATAGCAGTCATCTTTGGATATCATCATTTCGACCCATGTGTATCTTGAGTAGTCATCCACCACGACTAAAGTATATTTGTTTCCTCCAATGCTCGCAGTGGTGACCGGTCCAAACAAGTCCATGTGAAGCAGTTGTAAACATTTGGAAGTTGAGGAGACAATCTTGCTGGAGAAAGACTGCTTAGGTTGTTTACCGAGCTGGCATGCTGCGCATTTTCTGTCATGATGGTCAGCTACTTTGGGAAGTCCTTTGACAAGATTTTCCCTTCCTAGCTTAGCCAAATACTTAAAGTTCAAATGACTTAAGCGCTTATGCCATAGCCAGCTGCTTTCACTTACATTCTTTGCTACAAAACAGAGATTAGTGATAGAATTTATAGCAGTAAGATCAATAATGTAAACATTAGTCTTACGAGTCCCTGTGAGCAAAGTCAGTCCGGATATGCCATCTTTGATATAGCAGTGCGTTGCAGTGAAGTGACATTCCAAACCTTTATCGCAGAATTGAGATATGGAGAGCAGGTTGTGCTTAAGTCCTTCTACGAGCGCAACTTTCTCAATGCACACTTTATCTTTTCTGATTCTTCCATATCCAACTATGTGCCCTTTGTTGTTGTCTCCAAAAGTTACAGAGGGACCTCTTCCTTCATGCACATCTTCAAGAGCGGTAGCATCTCCAGTCATGTGTCTAGAACATCCACTGTCGAGGTACCATATATGCGCTTTAGCTTGTGAAGAGTGCGCAGTGAAGCAGGAGACCTGAAAAATAGACATTAAAAATGCAGGTCCCCTTTATTCTTGGGTCCTAAAGTTAGCAACTTTTGACAACCCACTCCTGTCTGACCTTAGGATTTTTACGTCCCTTGGCATTAGGAGCAAATCGCAAAAGGTATTCTGCAGCCTTGTGACCTAAACCATCACACACAAAACAATGATGAAAGCCACTTATAGATTGGGTTTTTACAAACTCTTTACTTTTCTTTGGCGTGGCATTCTTTACTGGAGCAGATGAACTAGCTTTGACAAACACCATCTTTTGAAGTTTTGGTGCGCTTTTCTTAAGTATGCGCATCTGGCGTTGAGGTGCATGGCTTTCATGCGCATGACCCTTATGCGCAGATTTGACATTCGAAGGAGAAGCGCAACAATTATCAAAAGGTGCGTTGTCAAGCGCAGATTCAACTTTAGCCTTACCCTTGGCTTTTCCAGTTTGCTTCTTTGGGTAGACATAATGGAAATTTTGTCTCTGGACTTTCTCCTGTCCTTTACCCATTGAAGCAGAATGCTTTGCTTTAGGAATTTCAATAGTTTGCTGTGGTGTAAATTCCTTTTCCTTTTCAGAGCAAACTACGCATTTAAAGTTGTCACTAGTTGAGAACCCCAAGCCTTCCTTATCTCCACTGGCTTTTTGGGATTCTAGAATTTGATACTTAGTGACACGAGATTTAGTCCACTCATCAGTGATCTTTGTGAGATCAGCTACTTGAGCAGCCAATTCTTCGTTTCTTGCTTTAAATAACGCATTTTGATCTGTTAAGAAACGGTTCTTTTCAGTAAGAGGAGTCATGCTCTTAATCTGCTCCTTAAGGAGGGTGATCTCAGATTTTAAAAGAGTTTTCTCTGTCTTAAGCTATGAAATTTCTCCAATTGATAAGTCCACTGCTTCTTTCATAGAATTGAATCTTTTGATTACCTTTTCAGCTTGCTGAAAAATAGACTCGCGCTCAGCAGCAGAGTCATCCTTTTCTTTTACAATTTCAGCAGAAATTTCAAGAGATTCTTTGCGTGGTGGTGCAGCAACAAATTTCTTCGTTAGGTCTGCTCTGCAAATAAGTACTTGCCATTCTATCTAGTTGGAGTTAGATGTCCCATTTCTGCCAGTTCAATGATAGTGGGACCTTTCTTCTGAATTGTCCTTGGCGCAGTCTTTGTGTCCATATCAGGATCATTGTCTGAATCGCTGTCAGCATTAGCCATTAAGCAGAGTAGTCTATCCTCAGAGTCATCATCATCACTGTCTTCAGTGTCAGTCTCTATCCAGGTCTTGAGTTGCTTCTCAGCAGGGTCTTCTTCAGCAACCATTCCGCGCTGCTTTGAAAATCTCTGCGCAGGATTCCTCTTCATGTACTCAAATCTTGAAGTAGGGCATTTTGATGCAAAATGACCAGGCTTTCTACAGTTGTAGCAAACCAAGTCATCATCTTTATTTGAGTCTCTTTCACGAGAGAACTTTGCAGGAGTAATACTTGAAGATCCAGGTTTTGAGAATTTCCTGAATTTTTGGAATCGCTTAACAAACATAGCGAAATCATCATCATCCATTTCAAGCAGAGAGGAAGTAGAGACTTTGTCTGAGGTTTGAGCAGGCGCAGGTTCTTTTTGCGCAACATAGGAAACAAGTTTTCCTTTGCCTTCAGTTTCGTCAATTCGATCAAGCTTTAGTTCATACACTTTTAAGTTAGCGTATAAGCTGCGCAGAGGCCAAGTGTCTAGAAATCCAGAATCTTCCAGATGACTTGCCTTGTGCACATATCTGGAACCTAGCGCATCTAAGAATTGAGAGTTGACTTCTTTATTGGTGAAGGTAGTTCCAAGAGATTTACAAGAGTTTACAACAGCACAGAAGCGATCATAAGTTTGTCTCAAGGTTTCACCATCCTTTCTCATGAAGCAGTTGAATTTTCTTTGCACCACAAATCTTTTGATTTCCTTGCTTACTTTGTCTCCATTCACATAACCTTCAATAGCATCCCATAGATCCTTTGCAGTTCCACCGCTCATAATTTGATTGTGCGTGGAGAGGTCTAGAGTGCTAAGAATGATGTTCCTTGCTCTTCCATCATAGCCAACCCATTTCTTTTCTTCATCAGTCCATTCCTCCTTGTTCTTCTTGATGGTAGGATTCTCCTTATTTGTATCAGCATCAGGATTAGCCTTCATTGGGATGTAGGGTCCTTCAAGAACGATGTCGTGGAGGATCTCGTCGATAGAAGAAAAATAAGTGAGCATGCAGTGCTTCCAGATTTCGAAATGATCTTCATTCAGCACTGGAACATGTGAATAGTTAGCCATTGCCCAAGATTTTGAAGCCATCTTGAATCGGCACCCAAGCTGTTAAGCTTGAAAAACAAAACAAGTTTTATGAAGGTGTTTGCTCTGATACCACTTGTTGGTCCCAGAAGGGCAACAAGGGTATGAAAATTGCTAGAGGGGGGGTGAATAGCGATTTAAAATTATTTTCAAACCCTTTTGCAAAGCAATGGCAAATGCGCACAGCTCTAATTTTGGCTAAGTATAGCGCGCAATGAGAGTGTGAAATGCACAGGGGAAATTTAAAGCAATCACTTATGCGCAGGGAGATGCGCAGAAGTGTAAAACGCACGCGCGATGTTTTGGCTAAAGAGTGGCGCAAAATGGTACTTAGGCAGAAAGTAAACAAACACAATGCAAACGATGCAAAACAATCTACAAAGATCAAACAAAGCAATATATTAGAAAAGCTTGAAAGTAATATGCAAAGCAGAATATAAAGACAAGCTATTTGGAGAGGTTCGATCGGGAAAAGATCTACGTCCTCTACCAAGATGGTTAGTCTTGGATTTTCTAATGGAGATCTTATTATATGAGAGAGTTACAAGTTACAACAATGTAGAACAAACTAACTCAAAGATCTATAATCTATGAAGAACAAATCATAGACTAAACCGGTGTATCTCTAGAAGTATGATCGAAATAATCAAAGCTTCAAGAGGTGTGTGTGTGTTCAGAAATTCTGGGCTCTATGAATCTGTGAGATGAAGAGCACGAAAAATTCTGGGTGATACAAGGCTTATAGGATCTGGGCTTGGTTGAGTATGAAGGTATGAAGGTTGATCTTGAGAATTCTGGAAATATGCAAGCAATCTTCAAATCTTCAAAGTTTCTCTTTTGGAAGTAATAACTCAAGCAATTCACAAGCCACTTGGAAAATGAGGATGAGCAGGCTATTTATAGTGGAGCTTCAAAAACTAGCCGTTGGAGCTCTGAGCAAGGTTGATGCGCTGTCACAATGTGATTGGCGCGCAGCTGTCCTTTATAGCCGTTGGAGACAGAGCAAGTGGATAAGCTTCAAACTTCTTCTAGAAGGATGACAGCTGTCTTCATTTTGAATTTCAAACATGAGGCGCGTCTCCATCTACGTGTATGCTGAGTGTGTTTGATTTGTCGTATGTACACATCAGCACTTTGGCTCATTTCAAAAAGCGTAGCTTGTTATGACGCTTTCCAAGCTTCTAAAAGGTGAGGTCAGGAAATGAGAGAATTGACTAAGGCAAGTATGCGCGCGCATGGAGGCCATGCACATTGAGTGCGCAGAGGAGTGATGCGCATGGAAGTCATGCGCATCACACTTAGACATTTGCACAAGAGACCTCAAATCCAAAGTTAAGAGAACTGTTGAAGTGTTAAGGACCAGGACAGAAGGACCTGCGCATGGGAGTCATGCGCAAGTGATGGATGCGCAGATGATGATCTGCGCATGGTCTTCTTGCTTGCTCCTTGGTCTTCTTCAAATCTTGAAATTAAGCACAAGCGCTTTCCAAGCTTCAAGAATATGAGGTTGTTGAAAGATAAGCATAAGGACCAAGTTAATCTGCTCTGCTCATAGAAGTCATGCGTATAGAGAATGTGCAGACGTTCTGCTCATGAAAACTAAGAAAGTGTTGTTCTCCACATGAAAGCGAGCAGATAATGTTCTGCGCATGGAAATGAGCAAATGTTCACGGCGCGCATGAAGATGAGCGATGATGCTCTGCGCTGCGCATGGAATGCTCTGCGCTGCGCATGGAATGCTCTGCGCTGCGCATGGAATGCTCTGCGCTGCGCATGGAATGCTCTGCGCTGCGCATGGAATGCTCTGCGCATTATACTTGGTCTTCAGTAATAGAAATCTCAATTCTAAGCACAAGCCCTAACCACTAAGCCTATTCTAAAAGGTGGACTTAGCTAAAAGTTGAAGTTATAAAACTTCTTACATAAGATCCTAAAGTCCATAAAAAATAAGCATAGGTGATGGTATCAATCAATTCTAACATAATTTAGGAGGGTTAAGAAATAAGCATACCCAACAATCTCCCCCTAAATGATTGATGCCATTACCTACTATAACAAAGGCAATTCATTGTACTTGATAATAACATGTCCATAAAAATGTGAATGGTAAATCATGCCTCAAGTCAATGCACACACTAGCCAATGTTATAGATTTCTAGTCTAACCAAAAGATATAACTTACAATATGGGAAAGACAGAAATATCATTCAGTGCATACAGATAATATGAGTTTAGGATTGGTATGCGTTTAAACTAAATGTTTAAAACATCATGCACAGAAAATATGAGCAGTTAAGTATATGCGCATGAAGTTTGAAATAATGCGTTCATTGTTCCACAAACAAAAAGTTTTAATTGAACTAGGTTTTGGGAAAAGCAATGATGCATTTCACCTTTGAGAGAGAGCTCTGCGCACTTCATCTTGTAGCTTCCCAAATTGCTTTGCGCAGAGCTTCAATTATTTGAAGCGGGAGCATCAAATCGGAACTTTTTGCCTTTGATAGATTACTCTCCCCCTTAATCTCTCCCCCTTAATGCCTTTGTTCTCTCCCTATTTGCCTTTGTTATATAACTCTCCCCCTTAATGTCACAATCAATGCCTTATAGCATACTGGCCTGCGCATCGAGCCTAGCATCCTGCGCATCCAGCTGCTCTTGAATCTTTGCCTGCACAGTGACCACTTGAGGGATCTAAGGGAGCAGACACCAGAAGAATGATATACTGAGGTCCACGGGGTATGCGCATGAGGTTCATGCGCATCAGTATAATGCGCAGAGTTTCTTTGAAAACTCAAAAAAATTTGCCTTGTGCGCAACATCTTGTGCGCTTCATATGCGCAGGCGCATGAGGCATTTCCTATCTTAGAGAATTATCAAGTAAACACAAGATCATTAGTATTGACAAATCATATGGACAATTAGCTAAGTTCAAGCATACCCATTTCTCCTCTCAAGAAGACAAATCTTTTTGAGTCAAGAGCCTTTGTGAGGATATCAGCAATTTGATTGTCTGTGCCCACGTGCTCTAAATGAATGTTTCCTTTTTCCACATGGTCCTTGAGAAAGTGATATTTGATGTCGATGTGCTTTGTCTTTGAATGCATTACAGGATTGTTGGAGACAGCTATGGTGGACATATTATCGCAGAAAATTGGACAGTTTGCTTCATGAATTCCATAGTCCACCAATTGTTGCTTCATCCATAGGATTTGGCAGCAGCAGCTCCCAGCAGCAATGTATTCATCTTCTGTAGTGGAGATGGACACAGCAGCTTGCTTCTTGCTTGCCCATGTAACAAGTCGATTTCCAAGGAAATGACAAGTTCCACTTGTGCTCTTCCTGTCAATTGTGCATGCTGCGTAATCTGCATCTGAATAACCTAGCAAATCGAAATTCGAATCTTTGGTGTACCAAAGTCCAAGGTTAACAGTTCCAGAAAGATAACGAATAATGCGTTTAACAGCAGTTAAGTGCGCTTCTCTAGGGTCCGCTTGATAGCGCGTACAGACACAAACACTAAACATAATATCTGGCCTACTTGCAGTAAGATAAAGGAGAGAGCCAATCATACCTCGATATAAAGTTTGATCAACTTTCTTACCTTTCAAGTCTTTGTCAAACTTATTGCCCGTAGCCATTGGAGTGTCGTATGCTTTAGCATTCTCAAGTCCAAATTTCTTGATTAGGTCTCTTGTATACTTGGCTTGATTTATGAAGATGCCATCATTCAATTGCTTGATTTGAAGCCTGAGGAAGAATGTGAGTTCTCCCATCATGCTCATCTCAAACTTGCTTTTCATGAGCTTCTCAAAGCGCTTACAAAGTAACTCATTAGTAGAACCAAATATAATATCATCGACATAAATTTGAACAAGTAAAGAATGATCATTATACTTAGCAATAAAAAGAGTTGTATCGATTTTACCGCGCTTGAAGCCTTTCTCTAGTAGGAATTTTGATAGCGTATCGTACCATGCTCTTGGAGCTTGCTTAAGTCCATACAAAGCTTTTTGAAGCTTGAAGACGTGATTTGGAAATCTGCTATCTTCAAATCCAGGAGGTTGAGCTACGTAGACCGTCTCTTGGAGTTCACCGTTGAGAAATGCGCTCTTCACATCCATTTGATAAAGCTTGAATTTCTTGTGAGAGGCATAAGCTAAGAAAATTCTGATAGCTTCTAGTCTTGCCACAGGCGCAAAAGTTTCATCATAGTCGATTCCTTCTTCTTGCCTATAGCCTTGCGCAACCAACCTAGCTTTGTTCCTGGTGATGCTTCCATTCTCATCCATCTTGTTTCTGAATACCCATTTTGTACCAATAACGCCTTGATCATGAGGTCTGGGAACTAAGGTCCAAACCTTGCAGCGCTCAAATTGGTTAAGCTCTTCTTGCATAGCAGTAACCCAGCTTGAATCTTGGAGCGCTTCATCAATCTTCTTTGGTTCGATTTGAGAGATAAAGGAGTGATATTCATCATCAAAGTTTGATGCTCTCCTAGTACGAACCCCTACATTGAGATCACCAATGATGTTTGAAGTTGGATGATCTCTAACTTCACGAACCTCGGGAGGTAAGTTAGGTTGAGTAGTAGGAATACGAAGATCTTCAATGGGTACTTCATTTGTTCCAGCATCAAGGTCATCGAATGTGATTTGCTGAAGCGGAGAAACATCATGCGCAGGAGGAGGAGTTTGCGCATCAGGAGTTGTGACTTCTGGCGCAGCATCTGGTGAATGCGTATGAGATGGACTTGCTTGATTCTGATTTTGATCAATTTGATTATTATTCTGCGCAGGAGCAGTTTGAGGCTGCGTACCTGTCTCAACATTCTCAGCAGAATCATCAGAATCATTTGGAGCCAAATGTGGCTCAAGGAGAGAATGCTTATCAAAAGTAACATGTACAGATTCTACAATTACTAGAGTAGTTCTATTAAAAACACGAAAAGCTTTAGAATGTTTGGCATACCCAACGAAAATACCTTCATCTGCTTTGGCGTCGAATTTACCTCTATGATATTTGCCATTGTAGAGGATATAGCATTTGCAGCCAAAAATCTTGAAAAAAGCAATGTTGGGCGCTCTTCCTCTCCATAGCTCATATGGAGTCTTGTTGTAGGCTTTGTTGATGAGGGATCTATTCTGAGTAAAGCAAGCAGTGTTGACAGCTTCTCCCCAGAAATACTTTGGAAGCTTAGCTTCCGCTATCATTGTTTTTCCAGCCTCAATCAACGTGCGATTCTTTCTTTCCACAACGCCATTTTGTTGAGGAACTCCAGCAGCAGAGAAATTGTGATCAATTCCATGGTCATCGCAGTATTGAGCAACACCATTATTCTTGAATTCAGTTCCATTGTCTGATCTAACACTCACGATGTCGTCTTCTTTTTGAGTTTGGAGCTTTTGAAATAGCGCAGTCAAGATATCATAGCAGTCATCTTTGGATATCATCATTTCGACCCATGTGTATCTTGAGTAGTCATCCACCACGACTAAAGTATATTTGTTTCCTCCAATGCTCGCAGTGGTGACCGGTCCAAACAAGTCCATGTGAAGCAGTTGTAAACATTTGGAAGTTGAGGAGACAATCTTGCTGGAGAAAGACTGCTTAGGTTGTTTACCGAGCTGGCATGCTGCGCATTTTCTGTCATGATGGTCAGCTACTTTGGGAAGTCCTTTGACAAGATTTTCCCTTCCTAGCTTAGCCAAATACTTAAAGTTCAAATGACTTAAGCGCTTATGCCATAGCCAGCTGCTTTCACTTACATTCTTTGCTACAAAACAGAGATTAGTGATAGAATTTATAGCAGTAAGATCAATAATGTAAACATTAGTCTTACGAGTCCCTGTGAGCAAAGTCAGTCCGGATATGCCATCTTTAATATAGCAGTGCGTTGCAGTGAAGTGACATTCCAAACCTTTATCGCGGAATTGAGATATGGAGAGCAGGTTGTGCTTAAGTCCTTCTACGAGCGCAACTTTCTCAATGCACACTTTATCTTTTCTGATTCTTCCATATCCAACTATGTGCCCTTTGTTGTTGTCTCCAAAAGTTACAGAGGGACCTCTTCCTTCATGCACATCTTCAAGAGCGGTAGCATCTCCAGTCATGTGTCTAGAACATCCACTGTCGAGGTACCATATATGCGCTTTAGCTTGTGAAGAGTGCGCAGTGAAGCAGGAGACCTGAAAAATAGACATTAAAAATGCAGGTCCCCTTTATTCTTGGGTCCTAAAGTTAGCAACTTTTGACAACCCACTCCTGTCTGACCTTAGGATTTTTACGTCCCTTGGCATTAGGAGCAAATCGCAAAAGGTATTCTGCAGCCTTGTGACCTAAACCATCACACACAAAACAATGATGAAAGCCACTTATAGATTGGGTTTTTACAAACTCTTTACTTTTCTTTGGCGCGGCATTCTTTACTGGAGCAGATGAACTAGCTTTGACAAACACCATCTTTTGAAGTTTTGGTGCGCTTTTCTTAAGTATGCGCATCTGGCGTTGAGGTGCATGGCTTTCATGCGCATGACCCTTATGCGCAGATTTGACATTCGAAGGAGAAGCGCAACAATTATCAAAAGGTGCGTTGTCAAGCGCAGATTCAACTTTAGCCTTACCCTTGGCTTTTCCAGTTTGCTTCTTTGGGTAGACATAATGGAAATTTTGTCTCTGGACTTTCTCCTGTCCTTTACCCATTGAAGCAGAATGCTTTGCTTTAGGAATTTCAATAGTTTGCTGTGGTGTAAATTCCTTTTCCTTTTCAGAGCAAACTACGCATTTAAAGTTGTCACTAGTTGAGAACCCCAAGCCTTCCTTATCTCCACTGGCTTTTTGGGATTCTAGAATTTGATACATAGTGACACGAGATTTAGTCCACTCATCAGTGATCTTTGTGAGATCAGCTACTTGAGCAGCCAATTCTTCGTTTCTTGCTTTAAATAACGCATTTTGATCTGTTAAGAAACGGTTCTTTTCAGTAAGAGGAGTCATGCTCTTAATCTGCTCCTTAAGGAGGGTGATCTCAGATTTTAAAAGAGTTTTCTCTGTCTTAAGCTGTGAAATTTCTCCAATTGATAAGTCCACTGCTTCTTTCATAGAATTGAATCTTTTGATTACCTTTTCAGCTTGCTGAAAAATAGACTCGCGCTCAGCAGCAGAGTCATCCTTTTCTTTTACAATTTCAGCAGAAATTTCAAGAGATTCTTTGCGTGGTGGTGCAGCAACAAATTTCTTCGTTAGGTCTGCTCTGCAAATAAGTACTTGCCATTCTATCTAGTTGGAGTTAGATGTCCCATTTCTGCCAGTTCAATGATAGTGGGACCTTTCTTCTGAATTGTCCTTGGCGCAGTCTTTGTGTCCATATCAGGATCATTGTCTGAATCGCTGTCAGCATTAGCCATTAAGCAGAGTAGTCTATCCTCAGAGTCATCATCATCACTGTCTTCAGTGTCAGTCTCTATCCAGGTCTTGAGTTGCTTCTCAGCAGGGTCTTCTTCAGCAACCATTCCGCGCTGCTTTGAAAATCTCTGCGCAGGATTCCTCTTCATGTACTCAAATCTTGAAGTAGGGCATTTTGATGCAAAATGACCAGGCTTTCTACAGTTGTAGCAAACCAAGTCATCATCTTTATTTGAGTCTCTTTCACGAGAGAACTTTGCAGGAGTAATACTTGAAGATCCAGGTTTTGAGAATTTCCTGAATTTTTGGAATCGCTTAACAAACATAGCGAAATCATCATCATCCATTTCAAGCAGAGAGGAAGTAGAGACTTTGTCTGAGGTTTGAGCAGGCGCAGGTTCTTTTTGCGCAACATAGGAAACAAGTTTTCCTTTGCCTTCAGTTTCGTCAATTCGATCAAGCTTTAGTTCATACACTTTTAAGTTAGCGTATAAGCTGCGCAGAGGCCAAGTGTCTAGAAATCCAGAATCTTCCAGATGACTTGCCTTGTGCACATATCTGGAACCTAGCGCATCTAAGAATTGAGAGTTGACTTCTTTATTGGTGAAGGTAGTTCCAAGAGATTTACAAGAGTTTACAACAGCACAGAAGCGATCATAAGTTTGTCTCAAGGTTTCACCATCCTTTCTCATGAAGCAGTTGAATTTTCTTTGCACCACAAATCTTTTGTTTTCCTTGCTTACTTTGTCTCCATTCACATAACCTTCAATAGCATCCCATAGATCCTTTGCAGTTCCACCGCTCATAATTTGATTGTGCGTGGAGAGGTCTAGAGTGCTAAGAATGATGTTCCTTGCTCTTCCATCATAGCCAACCCATTTCTTTTCTTCATCAGTCCATTCCTCCTTGTTCTTCTTGATGGTAGGATTCTCCTTATTTGTATCAGCATCAGGATTAGCCTTCATTGGGATGTAGGGTCCTTCAAGAACGATGTCGTGGAGGATCTCGTCGATAGAAGAAAAATGAGTGAGCATGCAGTGCTTCCAGATTTCGAAATGATCTTCATTCAGCACTGGAACATGTGAATAGTTAGCCATTGCCCAAGATTTTGAAGCCATCTTGAATCGGCACCCAAGCTGTTAAGCTTGAAAAACAAAACAAGTTTTATGAAGGTGTTTGCTCTGATACCACTTGTTGGTCCCAGAAGGGCAACAAGGGTATGAAAATTGCTAGAGGGGGGGTGAATAGCGATTTAAAATTATTTTCAAACCCTTTTGCAAAGCAATGGCAAATGCGCACAGCTCTAATTTTGGCTAAGTATAGCGCGCAATGAGAGTGTGAAATGCACAGGGGAAATTTAAAGCAATCACTTATGCGCAGGGAGATGCGCAGAAGTGTAAAACGCACGCGCGATGTTTTGGCTAAAGAGTGGCGCAAAATGGTACTTAGGCAGAAAGTAAACAAACACAATGCAAACGATGCAAAACAATCTACAAAGATCAAACAAAGCAATATATTAGAAAAGCTTGAAAGTAATATGCAAAGCAGAATATAAAGACAAGCTATTTGGAGAGGTTCGATCGGGAAAAGATCTACGTCCTCTACCAAGATGGTTAGTCTTGGATTTTCTAATGGAGATCTTATTATATGAGAGAGTTACAAGTTACAACAATGTAGAACAAACTAACTCAAAGATCTATAATCTATGAAGAACAAATCATAGACTAAACCGGTGTATCTCTAGAAGTATGATCGAAATAATCAAAGCTTCAAGAGGTGTGTGTGTGTTCAGAAATTCTGGGCTCTATGAATCTGTGAGATGAAGAGCACGAAAAATTCTGGGTGATACAAGGCTTATAGGATCTGGGCTTGGTTGAGTATGAAGGTATGAAGGTTGATCTTGAGAATTCTGGAAATATGCAAGCAATCTTCAAATCTTCAAAGTTTCTCTTTTGGAAGTAATAACTCAAGCAATTCACAAGCAACTTGGAAAATGAGGATGAGCAGGCTATTTATAGTGGAGCTTCAAAAACTAGCCGTTGGAGCTCTGAGCAAGGTTGATGCGCTGTCACAATGTGATTGGCGCGCAGCTGTCCTTTATAGCCGTTGGAGACAGAGCAAGTGGATAAGCTTCAAACTTCTTCTAGAAGGATGACAGCTGTCTTCATTTTGAATTTCAAACATGAGGCGCGTCTCCATCTACGTGTATGCTGAGTGTGTTTGATTTGTCGTATGTACACATCAGCACTTTGGCTCATTTCAAAAAGCGTAGCTTGTTATGACGCTTTCCAAGCTTCTAAAAGGTGAGGTCAGGAAATGAGAGAATTGACTAAGGCAAGTATGCGCGCGCATGGAGGCCATGCACATTGAGTGCGCAGAGGAGTGATGCGCATGGAAGTCATGCGCATCACACTTAGACATTTGCACAAGAGACCTCAAATCCAAAGTTAAGAGAACTGTTGAAGTGTTAAGGACCAGGACAGAAGGACCTGCGCATGGGAGTCATGCGCAAGTGATGGATGCGCAGATGATGATCTGCGCATGGTCTTCTTGCTTGCTCCTTGGTCTTCTTCAAATCTTGAAATTAAGCACAAGCGCTTTCCAAGCTTCAAGAATATGAGGTTGTTGAAAGATAAGCATAAGGACCAAGTTAATCTGCTCTGCTCATAGAAGTCATGCGTATAGAGAATGTGCAGACGTTCTGCTCATGAAAACTAAGAAAGTGTTGTTCTCCACATGAAAGCGAGCAGATAATGTTCTGCGCATGGAAATGAGCAAATGTTCACGGCGCATGAAGATGAGCAGATGATGCTCTGCGCTGCGCATGGAATGCTCTGCGCTGCGCATGGAATGCTCTGCGCTGCGCATGGAATGCTCTGCGCTGCGCATGGAATGCTCTGCGCTGCGCATGGAATGCTCTGCGCTGCGCATGGAATGCTCTGCGCATTATACTTGGTCTTCAGTAATAGAAATCTCAATTCTAAGCACAAGCCCTAACCACTAAGCCTATTCTAAAAGGTGGACTTAGCTAAAAGTTGAAGTTATAAAACTTCTTACATAAGATCCTAAAGTCCATAAAAAATAAGCATAGGTGATGGTATCAATCAATTCTAACATAATTTGGGAGGGTTAAGAAATAAGCATACCCAACAGGGGTGTTGTTACTTTATTGATGGTTTTTGTATCTAGCACATTTTGTATTCTTATTTTCTTTATAGGGTATGAGTTGTTTAGACTTTGTACATAAGAAAAATACTTCTTGTGAAAGTCTTTTTTGACCATGAGGTTACCACAAGTTATATATTTATATAACTTGTGAAAATATATCTCTTTGTGTAACTTATCCGCTGGGTTAATTCTTTCAATCTATTAAAGCTGAGATTTTTCAAGTGTTGTGTTCAGTGTTGCCCAGCACACCAGACAACACTGTTATTTATGAAAGTTTTTGTAGTCTTAACACTTACAGCTAGTTTATTTAACTTGATAAAAACCAATACCTTTGTGTGGTTTAAATTTCTGCTGCAAACTTTTTTTAAATTGTTTTAATTAGTGTTTAAGGTTGTGGGACTGTCGTCAAAGTGTTATCATTGGTGCTACCCAACCCTTACGATAACACTCGTGAGTTTTTACTCACAAACCCAATGCCATTGACATTTTGATAAACACAAAAATCTATCACACTTATAATTAAAATGTACCTAGAAATTAATATGTGTATGAAAACTTCAAGTTGTTAAAAGTAAGTAAGCCAAAGAAAATGAAATTGACATTGTCAATCATTTATATAGAACTCTATGTGCCTTCACGACTATTCATTTGATGTAAATTTAATATTTTACCTTGTTGTACGAGCGATATACCACGAACAACGATCTAGAACTTGTTCCAAAGAAATCCACATCATAGTACTTCCTTTAGTCTACAACATATTAGATCTAGTAAGAAACATTGAACTGATAATTTGTTAAACATTTACACACACGCGCGCAGACATATAATAATAATAACAATAATAATACTAATACTAATAAAATTAAAAATAAAAATATTGATAATAATAATAATAATTTTAACAACACACTTGTGTGGGCGCCCGATACTTAATATGATGGGCAAGATTTATAATTATAAACAAAACATAATGCAAATTAATGAATCAAATCTTGAAAAAGAAATAAATTGCTATATCCAATCGAGACAATATTTGGTATGCCTGTATTTTTAAAATTTATTTACTAAAGACATATAATGATAACGGAAGATACGATGTATGCGAAGCTTGGCTCACTTGATTTGAGATTGTCCAGAATTGGTTGAATATTGATACCATGGAAACGTAGGTGATTGATTTGATATTGCATTCCTTTTTTGTGTGTATCATGGTGAGACGGAGATTAAGGAAGAAGAAAAAATGGCGGAGGCCATTATATTCGAGGGGTAGAAGGGGTGGAAGTGCGGCTCTGATTCTACATTGTTGAGAGGATAACACAATTATATAGGGTAACTCGATCCCTAGGGTTTTGATGAATATTCAATGGGCTTCCTCTTGGGCTATATAAACTGGCCCAAATACACTTTTGGATCAAATTACCAATTTACTATAGAAATTCCATATGAACAATAAGTTGAACGAAATATCAAACAATCCTAATTATATAATTCATTTAAAAAAAAAAAAAAAAAAAAAAAAACGCAAATTACAATTTGGTAACCTGAGTTTTACACACAGTTGCAATACCCTAGCTAAGTTTTAATTTGTACCAATCGAGTTCCGAAGTTTGTCATTTTGTTGCAACCGATTCCTAAGTTTGTCATTTTGTTACAATTACGTGTAAAAACTAACGAAATCGTTAACTTTTTGATGAAATCAAATCCATGGGCCGTGCATGTGACTTTTTTCAGGGGTACTTTCAGTATATCCAAACTAATTAATTTATGTTATAATAAAATTTACAAGAACTATTATCTTATATATTTTCTTAATATAAATCATTTTAATTCCATGCTCATCTCCCATCACCACCCACTTGTTTATAAGAAAACCCACTTGTTTCTAGGTTCTTCCACATATAACCCCATCTTCATACACTTATCTTCGTTCTTCCTCCAACAGCCCCTCCCAAGCCCTAAATTCCATGCTCATCTCCCATCACCACCCTCTCCCTTTCTCCTCTTCCCGGATCACACTACTCATCCCATCCCATATTTCCTCCCCATGTCGCCCAATCAATGTCCCTTCTTCCCCTTGCCAACAAGTCCCCCAATTTCTCATCCTCAGTCTACATTGACGAATTCGAACCGGAATTCAATTCGCCGCCATCTTCCTCATCTTCATCGTCGGAACCCAAACCTAGGTCCCACAACCGGAGCACTATCCGTTCAATAGAAGTAGTCTCGGTGGGTCCGTTCAGTTGCATGGGTAGCTGCTTAGACACAAGGCGCTTCGAATTGGAATTTGATAGTCAATTTCATTGTTGTGGATAACAACATGGTAACTCAATTAAGCTTTTTTAGTTCTTGTTCATGGTGAATGGAGTTTTTGATTTTCCGGTTTGGGAGTTGAGTTTTTTGTTAGTTGATTTTTGGGAAAAGCGATTTGCATTTACGATCTTGCTTTTGAGAGAATTGTTGCTGGTAGCAGTCAGATTCTGGAAAAGAGGTGATAGTGGTGACCAAATTTTGGAAAAAATGGTGGTGGTGGTGACCGGATTCTAGAATATTGATGGTGGTGGTGGTGAATGAAGGCTGGGTAAGGGCTGTAGTGGTGGTCCGATTTGTTAGTTTTTACACTTAATTGTAAGAATATGATAAACTTAGGAATCAAATTGTTTGTCTCGGGAAATATGCTCTTCAGGCACTTGAACCTGCTTGGATCACATCTAGACAAATAGAAGCATGTCGACGGGCAATGACACGAAATGCGTGCCGCGGTGGAATGGTCTGGGTACGCAAATTTCCTGACAAACCGGTTACAGTAAGAGTGGCAGAAACCCGTATGGGTTCAGGTAAAGGAAATCCTGAATATTGGGTAGCGGTTGTTAAACCAGGTCGAATAATTTATGAAATTGGTGGAGTACGCGGAAATATAGCCAGAAAGGCAATTGAAATAGCATCGTCCAAAACGCCTATACGAACTCAATTCCTTAGACAGACGTATGGATTCGGGCAAAAGAAACAGACTAAAACATAGCTAGGGTATTGCAAATGTGTGTAAAACATAGGTTACCAAATTGCAATTTGCCCTTAAAAAATTGTAAATTTTATTAGTAGTACCTATAATGCATTTTATAGCATCTTAAAAATTAAAAACCTTTGCCCCCAATATGTTCCAAAATTTCTAGTTTCCTTGTATCATTACCCGATTCCACAATGTTTTGATCCAACCATTTAAAACTATTATTAAAAAAAAATAATTAACATGTGCTCTTGACAACAAGATAATCTCATTTAGAAAAATGATTTAATTATCTTTCGTAGATCATAAATTAATAAGATTAACTCATACCGCTAGTGTTTTTCTTTGTATGCGTGAAACTCATATCACTAGAGTTTCGAGGTAATTTTTACGGCCAAACGTCGTTTTTACGTTGTACTGTGAACTGTGTTTCATTTTTACTATATTACTGCAAGAAAACACAGTATTTACAGCGGACAAAAGCCGCCGTATAAAGTAGAAGTGACCGCATTATATATTTTACACGGTACATAAACAGCAGTTTTTCTGCTGCCACCTGAGGTGTCGCCGTAAATAATAATACGACAAATATGACCTCCGGTCATCTCACTCTCAACTCCATGGTCTGGGTATCCATTGCTTTATTATGGACACGGGATTTCAAATGTGGTTTTGGAGTTTCAAGATGTACTGTCTTTTCAATACCCAGCTTTGAAATTTAAATTTCAAATGTTTTTGTTATCGAGATTATATTTGACGTGTACATAGAATATGTAGCATAATGACATACTCCCTCAGTCCCACCTCACTTGAGACCCTTGAGGTGAGCACAATAATTAAGGAAAAAGAATAAAATAAAGAAAGATTGTGGTAGAAAATGAAGAGAGAGAATGAGTGGGGTTAATAGTAGGTTAGTTGAATGAATTGTGTGGTGGAAAATGGAGAGAGAGAATGAGTGGGTGGGGTAGATTGAATATAAAATAATAAAATCATGGCTATTTTGGGAGGTCTCAAGTGAAGTGGGACGGCCCAAAATGGAATAAAGTCTCAAGTGAGGTAGGACCGATGGAGTATATGCCCTCTATGTCTATCTTACGTAAAATCACAAACTTAAGACTACTTGCAATGGCTTATTTATCAAAGTGTTGAATGGGGGTCAATAAGTAAATCTCTTGTAATGGTGTGTTGAAGAAGGTGTTGGAAGGGAGTGGGTGTTGATCAGATTCAACATTGTTGAAGCCAAAATGGTGGGCCAGCCAAAGCAACACGCGTCAACCTGGTAGAGGCGCCAACAAGGCGCGTGTACATCACACGCGAAAAGGGAGAGTGACGCCTGCATAAAGCCGCCTTACCACACACCCACCACTCCCATTCTGCCACTTGTCATCCGCTGATTGGTTGGATTTTATTTTTCCACTTATTTTTTCAATTGCATTATCTTTTAAAAAAAACAAAATTCAGCATTTGTTTTCACTAAAGTAGGTACAAATTTCACTATATTTCGACACCAAAAAAAATCTCCTCTCTTTTGTGAAATGGATTCTAATAATAACCATTTCAACCCCCCAAATTCAAGTAATTATATAAAAGTGATAACAATATCACTTTTATTAAATTACAATTAAAAAACATTAATTAAGTGTGATTTTTTAATTATAAATTATTATTATTATTATTATCCCGAAAATATTATTATTATTATTATTATTATTATTATTTTACTAATCATAAAAATAAAAGATATAAAATAAAATAAAAGTGGTGGGGTAGGATGATGAGTTGGGAGGGTGTTGAATGGAAAGTATTAAATAGGCCATTGAAAGGTGTAAAAGTTGATGGGTTGTTGAATGAGTAGGTGGATGGAGAGAGAAGATGAGGTGGAGTGATAAAGTAGGTGTTGAATGGAAATGGGTTATTGAACCATTGTGGATGGTCTAAGACCATGCACAGTGGTTTCATACAAAAAAACCATTCAACACCCACTTTATCACTCTACATCAGCTTCTCTCTCTTCCAACTCATCCATTCAACACTCATTCAACAAAACACCCTACAATGGTTTGTTTAATCCCCCATTCAACAATTTTCCCACTCATCATCCTATACCCCACCACTTAAAATTTAATTTTTATTTTTTATTTTTATGATTAGTGTTGAAATTGTTATTATTGGGATCAATTTCAAAAAAAAAGATGTGTTTTTTTTTGTGTCGGAATACAATGAAACTTATGTCAATTTAAAGAGAGAAAAAAGTTAGGAATTTTGGTGTAAAAAAAAAAACTCATTTTTTGTGAAATAATTGAGCTCAAATAATTGGGATAAAAGTAATTAATATCGTCAGCCAATCACGATTTAACACGTGGCGCAATCAAGGAAAACAAAAAAAAAAAACTGGCCGCCTTCATCGATCACTCGCCTTGGACCGCGCATGTATGCCACGCGCCATTTCCGCCGAATGGGAGCTCGCCACATGGAAGCTTGTGCAGGCAATTTCTGAATTCACAAGTGTGAATCCTTTCATAGAAATGAAAAAACCAATCTTATTAAACAAGCCATTGCAAGGATTAAACAGCAAACTTTTGTTGAATTGCTCCATTAAACGGACCATTGTAAATGGTCTAACAAATAAAACACTTGCTTCATCTGACACAAACTGGTCATTTTCATTTCCAATTAAACGTCATTTACATTAAGAATGCAAAAGACATTTCTATCCAACTTTCCATATTTAGCTGATGTTTTGGATTGAAGCCAAAAATGGCATACTTTGATGGCTTTATATATACTCCCTATGTTCCATCTTAAACTTCAAAAATTTTCATTTTGGGCGTCTCATCTTAAACTTCAGAATCCCAAATGGAAACTTATTTATACTTTTTTATTTAGTGGGACCTACATGTCATACACACAACAACTATCCACTAACTATTCCCTACCTCACTTTTTCTATCCTACCCACTTTCTATACTCACAACACTCTACCCCACTATCTATATTTTATAATGAGGTGGTCTCCCATGAGAACAAGGGGATCCGTCTCATGCATGAGACGGGTCGCCCCATGACCCATGGGCCGAACCTGCCACGTGGCAACCCACCATTGGCCGAAAAAAAAAAATTTTTTTTTTTTTTAGTTTTTTTTGAGTTTTTATAAAAAAAAAATCGGCTTTTCAGTGGTTTAGCAAAAAATAATAGTTACCATCTCTTAAAGTAACATTGTTCATAAGTAAACGTAATACTTGTTTTAAAAAAACAAAAGCTCGTTTTTACCCATTTTTCCAAATGTAATACTAAATATAATTACATGTAACCCAAACAATATCTAAATGTAATAATCATCTATGCTGAAATATAATAGTGCTTTAGCTAAAATGTAATATAATGTGTATTTTAAATTTTATTTTTTAAAAGAAAATAACATTTGAAAAGTAATAACTTATGTATATGAATGTAATAGTAAGTTTATACAAGTAAATGTAACACTTTGATTGACGAAATTGTAACAGATTTCTATAGATAATGTAATACTTTTACATATATCATGATAAATTTGACCCCATTGTAACTTATTGTTTGAAAACATATAGATATCTATACATATGTATTACAATTATGTACAAATACTATTACATATAAATAACACGTTTGTTACATTTTAGTTATAATAAGTATTACTTTTGGCAAACGAAGAAAACATAGGAAAAACACTATTACTTTAAGAGATGGTAACTATTACTTTAAGAGATGGTAACTATTACTTTTCACAAACCGAAAAAAAAAACCAAAAATAAAAATATAAAAATTTAAAAAAAAAAAAGCAAAAAAAAAAAAAAATCGGCCAATGAGGGGCTGCCACGTGGCAGGGTCCCCCATGGGTCCTGGAGCAGGGTTGTGGGTCGGGTAATGGGTCAAAAAAATGACCCGTCTCACCCATGAGACGGGTTGGAGTGTTCTCACACAGGTTTTTGTCTTTTATAATATAAAGATTCACATCTTAATTCTTGTGCCCATTTTTTTTTAAGCTTAAGATGGGGCGGAGGGAGTATAAAGATGTAAGGAAGAGGAATTAGAATAGCAATATACTCCCTCCGACCCAGCTCACTTAGACACTTATTTCAATTTTTGTCTGTCCCATCTCACTTGACACTTACCCAAAATAGTCTACTTTTTATAATTTTATATTCACTTTACCCCACCACTCATTCTCTCTCTTCATTTTCCACCACTCATTTTATTCAACCAACACTACTATTTACCCCACTTATTCTCTCTCTTCATTTTCTACCACACACTTTCCTTTTTTTATTCTTTCTTCTTAGTTATTGTGTCCACCTCAAAGATGTCAAGTGAGGTGAGACGGAGGGAGTATATAATTCATCTGGTCCAATTAACTGTCACTTTTAAATTCTTCCACAAAATAGATGTTAATACTCATGTAAGGAAGTGGAATTAGAATAGCAATATACTTCCTCCATCCCACGTTCCAAAATGATCCTCTCATTTAACTATTCAAACTTTTTAAGGATACAAACAATTGTTGCACTAGTCAAGTTTTGTTTATGCACTTTTAAGCCTAAATTGTAGAAATAGGAAGAACTTTTTGAGACAGTGAAGGAAGGCAAATGAGAAGGAAGATGTGCGAACATGGGGTTCTGTGGGCAATTTTGCATCATTTTGGGACGGTGGGAGTATATAATCAATCCGGTCCAACATAACTATGGCTTTCAAATTCTACACAAGATTTAAAACAATACAATTTACTATAACTTAATGAAAAAAAATCCAAATTTACCCTTAGTTCTGTCGATCTCATGTATTACTAAACTCAATAAACCAATTAATAAAGTGTAACAAGTAAAAGACGAATTTGCAAGCATTTGATTTAAAAGCGACAATTATTTTGGACCAAAATTTTTGCCTAAAGGCGGCCAACTATTTTGGACCGGATTATCTTTTGCTTGGGGAGCATGTGAGAACTTGAGGATGGAATTTTAATCCCACAACACAAGTGGATCTCTGAATAAAGGTACTCAAAATTTGCAATCCACAAATTAGCTAAAGCTATGCTATAGTAGGAAACTAAGTTCAAATTTTGCAATCCACAAATTAGCTATGCTACAGGAAATGAATCTGCTCATATAAGCATATGATAGACAATCCTAGTAAATACAAAAGGGCGGCCCCAGAATAAAATACCATAGCACACAGTAAAAAAAATTGTCAGATCATACTGCCTTACTGGTTAAATAATGTCCTCATTTGTCACTTTTTTTTGAGCTTGAGACCTTCCACGCATGTTCCTTGACCAATGCTCACTACAGCCAGGGTTTGATCAAAACGTTTAGTAACACTTTTAGACAAAGGCGGATGAGTTGGTTTTGGGAGAAACTAGCTCCTCCATAAGATATAAAAAATCCTGTTTTTTAACCCTTCTTAAACCCTAAACCCTAAACTTTAACCCCTATAAAAACAGGACTTTTTATAACTTATGGAGAAACTAGTTTCCCCCAAAATTTTCTCGATTCATTAATATAAAGTAATTTCTGCATATTTTTTATTTACTCCCTCCGTCCCGGTTTAAGGTTCTTAGTTTGACTATGCACGCTTATTAAGAAATCAAGACAAAAACAATGGAAATGAGTCAACGAAAAGTAGAGATTGAAGGATATAAATGTCCAAAACACTATTTATAAAGCAAGTGGGTGTTAGGTAAGTAATGGTTTTTTTTTTGTAATTAAATGAACTTTTTGAGGGAAAAAATTTCCAAAGCACTATTCATTCTTTTCCATTTATGGAATAAAGCAACTAAGAACCTTAAACGGGGACAAACCAAAAAGAAAAGTAAGAACCTTAAACTAGGACGGAGGGAGTATTTATTTATTTTTTAACCAAAATCTAATTTCTGCCTAGAACATTGAAAAATGTAACATGAATCTAAGACCAACAACAACAAAGCCTTCGTCCCAACATGATTTGGGGTCGCCTGACATGAATGATCATATGAGATGGTTAATGAAAAAAGGTGATGGAAAAAATGTGAAAGCTAAGAAGAATTTTTTTTTTTTTAAAAAAAAGGATATAAAGGTGGGAAGAAAAAGAAGAAAAAACGCAAACCCCATCAACCACATAAATGACAAATATTTGATCTCTTTTCTGTTTCATTTCTTTTCCTTCTGACAGAAAGTCAATTTCGGCCGTCCAGATAGCCAATGTTTACTGAGTTGACCAAGCTGGGCTTGATCAACTGAGAATAGTACTGTTGCATAAAATGTTTTAACTTAAGTACGCCCTGATGACCAATTTTGTATGGAGATCATTTTTTTTTCAAGAGATGGAGATCTTTTTTTTTTTCCGAGAGATGGAGATCATTTTTTTTTTCAGGAGATGGAGATCAATTTAACAAGTTGAATAACCACCATCATTTTTCACCATAATGTCTGACTGACATACTATGATGGAGGATTGAATAGCAATGGGAACTTCAATTTGTAAACTGGTGTAAGCTCCACAAACTTACACTCAAAATAATAAAATATACAATTCTTAATGACGTCAAGTTGGTACAACTATTCCCAAAAACAGGTTACACATTTATGTAATGTAAACCCACCAATAACAACTTGCCCCAAAATCTCAACCCTCGCGATGTCCTGTCTCGTGATCAGCAAGTCTAATCCTTTCCACCTGGGGGGGTTAAGGAAAAACAAAGACAAAAGAAAAGGGGGGTGAGATAAATCTCAATAAGTTGCTAATGCAACTACATGACATGCTATAATGCAATAAGCAATAAACAATAATAGATATCACTGAGCACATAGCATTTATCAATTAACAGATAGCAGCGGAAATAAACAATTAACAAAGGATATTAGCCAAGGTTTCCCAACTGAAATAACCAAATAAAGGTCGCTGCGCAGCTTCAACAATCAACAATCAACATCTTCATAGTAGCATGAAAGCTTGAAGAGAAAAACCCCCGGTACCGGAACCAATAACAATAAGGGGACAGTGACACACAATCAAAGCCCAAAACCAATAGCTAAAGTGCTCACAAAGGGGCTAGCTCATCTCACATCCAAGGCCAATCTGGAGGAGGGAAATAATGGGGCAAAACAATGGTCAACACCATAATGGACTTGGCTTGTGCCATCATAATGTTTCGCATCGCCCGAAACACACACAAATACCAGCTGGACTTTCAAGTAAAGGCTAAGTAATAAAATACTAGCACGATAAACAACTAATGATTCCAAAGTAGGGAACCAATCCAAATAAATTACCACGAAGGTAAACCAATCCAAACAACACATCAAGGATGGACCACATTCCCAAATGATACTTAATCAAATTCCATAACATATTTATTCACAAAAGAATAAATTCCAATTAATAAAGTGTTCCACGATGTTAACTTAGGTTAATTAGAAGAATGAAACCTAAACTAGGTAAGCCATTAGTCTTAAACCAAGCGAAAAGGAAGATTTCTGCAACAGGGAGCGGGCGGGCGCCTGGAAGGGGGCGGGCGGGCGCTTATTCCAACAGAAGGTCTGGCCACTGGAAAAGGGGATGCAGGCGGGCGCTTGGCTCCGCGCAGGCGGGCGCTCGGTCGACGGCTGGGAGGGATGTCAGCAGCTGGGTTCTTTCCATTTCCATACCATTTTCATACCAATTTCACAACACCCAAAATCAACACTCCCAACAAGATTCCCAAAGTACCCAAACATCAATTAACCTAAAAGGGGACCTAAATAATACCATTTATCAACCACAACCAAGATTAATCCTAACATTCATCAAAATCACCATTTTTAACCAAAAACCAAAATAAATTCCAAACTCAATAAAACATCAAGTATAACAACTCAAGCATTATATAAACATGATATGAACAATTTTAGCATAAAAATGGGGGAAAAGCAACTTACTTGAATTTTCTCAAAGTTGACGGAATTCAATTATTTTTGGTTCTACGCGATCCTATCGACGATGTAAACACATTTGATAAAATGAGAATTAAGAGAAGATGAGAGGAAGAGGAAGAAAATGAAGAGAGAAGAGAGAAAGAAACCTTACCCTTTTTCCATGGAAAGAGAGAGAGAATGCTGGGAGAGATGAGGGAGTAGGGTGATGGAAGAGGTGAGGGAGAAGAGAAGGAGTAGGGAGGGAGTAGGAGAATTATTTCAAAATGTTACACTTAGGCCCCCTCACTACTAACACACAACTCTAATACTTCCTACTAACAACTAAGACCAAATGATACTACACTAGCACAAATGACCCAAATAAAATGCTAGGCATAAATTATTATAACACATAAAATGCACACATAAATATTTAAATCACATAAATAAATAAATAAATAAATAAATAATTATTTATCAATAAAATAGAGACGGGTTTTCGGGGCGTGACAGTCACAGTCAAGGGCCCAGAAGCTAGGGGATGGCATGGAAGTGTCAAGGTCAATTTGAGACCGAGGAGTTGATTTAAAGGAAGGGTTAGCTGTTGAGGCAGGTTGGGGAGTAGAGGATCCACCTTGACCTTGGATTTGTCTAGCTTCTCTAATCCTCATGAAATCAAATGCCTTGAGAGCCTCATCCATAGAAAATTTACTAGAAAGTTGTTCAAAAAGGGTTGATGTATCATCATCAGACAGATTAGACACAGATTTATCTTTGATAAACTCAATGATTTAAGGATTGACAATAGGAATGACAGTAAGTTGATCAGGGGATGTAGAAGAAGGGGATGCTTGAGTTTGAAGGGAAGGAGGAAGATAAGTCTCAGTTGTTGGGATGAACTCATAAACAGGAGAGTTTCCCCTTGACCTGACAGGGATGTCTGGACTAGGTGAGTTCCCCCTTAAGATTTCAACAGGAGAGATGGTTTGAGAAGTAAGGTCAAGAATTCATTCAATGACAGCAGCATGATATGAACTGGAAGTCAAATTAGGAGAGGGAGGAGAGGGAGATCTGACACGTCTTCTTTTTACTATGAATTGACCAGCAGAAGAGGATGAAGATGTTACCTTGTCAGTTGGATCAACTGACTTAGCTGCTGGGATATCCTGCTTAGCTGTTGGCATAGCTTGCTCAGCTGTTGGCATAACTTTCTCAGGTGGTCCTTGACCTTGCTTGGCGTTTCTGATTTCATCAAGCTGTTGTTGTAGAGACAACTGAACTCCATATTCTTCTTCATCAATCTCCATTACACCACTGGAGCTACTTGCTTTCTTACGCAGCAGATTCTCCTTCACGCACTGTTGCTTCATCATCAACAAACAGCTTACTCTTAGTTTTGTGAGCAGGTTTGATCACTTCAAATTCAGCAGTTGTGTTCTCATGACTAGTGGGAGGAGTGTCTGAGTCACTTTTTATTGATTGAGAAGAGGAGCTGGATGTTGAAGATGAAGATGAGGGTGGTTCATCAATCTTCCTCTTTCCTATCTTTTTAACAGCTATGGCTTTCCTTCTTGTAGAAGACTTAGCTGTTTCTCTAGTTGTCATTCTAGTTGCTGGAGCTTCATCAGGTCTAGGCTTAGCTGTTGGGACCTTCTTGGTTGACTTATCTATTTGAAGGTTTGGACTTGGTTGACTTAGATGTTCCCTCTTTAGAACTTTTTAGAGGGATTGTCTTCTTGTCAAACTTTTTGGAGATACTGAGGGGAACAAGTTCAAGCCACTTAGTGTTGAGAATGGCTGGAAGGTCTCCAAGCTTTTTTGCTAAGATTCCACTTATAAATCTGAATAGGTTTGGCTTGTGGGATCTCACATAAGGTTTGAGGAGAGATGGAGAAGTGGCAAGATTGAAATTTTCAAGCATCACTGTGCACCAATTCACTTTCCTTCTAATTAGACCAAGGGCAATCTTCCATTCTGAAGAGCTTAGCTAGTCCAAGGAAGATTGTTTTCCACATATTACTTTGATAACCACATCACTGGGGGCTGAATTGTTGATGGATCGGTTCTTTTCAAGATTGGTTTGTTCTTTACAGAATCATAATCAATATCTTCTTGATTAGTGAATTTCTTGTAGAGAATACTGAATGTAGCATCCAGGTCTTTGCTCCAAATGTTGGTCAGAATGCTAGAGTGATTGGAGATAGCATAAGTTGTATACACATCCTCAGGTTTGATGATCATGGTGACATTATGGAAGACACATCTAATGGAGCTATCTCTGAGCCTGGTTCCAATTCTATATACCTCCATACATGCATTCTCAAGAATAGGATTTTGAGCAGTTAACATGTCAATGAGACCATTGTTTTCTAGGATCTCTTTGACATAGGTACCTACTGAGCTCTCAAGGAAATCATTTTCAATGTAATAGCCTTGAGATTCTTCAGGAAGGGCCATAGAATTTGAGCAAAGAGGAAGGCAAAAATAAAACAGAGGATTAGGGTTTGAAACAGGGGATGCGAAATCGATTGAAATTTGAGGGGTTTTAACTGTTTGGATTTTGTGAAGAGGTAGAGATAATAGGAAGATCGTGGTTAAGAAGGTGGGGACAATGGTTATATTTTTTTTAGGAGAGAGGCGACGTGGGGTTTAAAGCTAGCCGTTAAGGAGAAGTTACAGTTATCCTCTTTTACTATTCAAGTGTACAGTAAATAGAATAGAAGTAAATGGTATATAATTTATTTCCAGAAATGGCGGGCGGCTATTTATGGAAAGTAAGGGGCTAGATATAACACAACACACTTCTAATTGAATTTTAACCATCACATCCTAGGATTGCCACACTTATGTACTAATAGAACATATTTGGTGGTCAAATCAGTTGACATTTTGGACACAAAATATAAATCCAACAGCTAAGTCTATAACCATACCCTATTATTGACTGACATAAATTCCTTGTGTAAAAAAGGAATATGAACTTAGCTGATGAATACACATCAAAATAAATTTCTTTAGTCTTAGCTGTTGAAGTCATACTCAGTTCAATTCTTAAAAATGGGGAGACTTTCATCTAAGTTTAATCCAAAAAGAATGGCTCAAACTGCTAAGAAGTTAATCTTTTCAGTTCCTGTTAGAGAAGAAACTGAGAGGGAAAGATTTGAAAGGGAGTAAGGTCATATACTATACAGAGTGATCATCAGTTGTATGAGGAAGTTGAACAGCTTCCTCTAGATCACCCTTTGAAGTATAGAAAGGTGAGAGAGAAGAGAAGAGAAAAAGAGATTGGGAGTGTGAAAAGGAAGATATAGAAAAATTTGAGAGAGATAGGTTGGCACAACAGAAAAGGGTTAATGGTAAGGGAAAAGAGAAGCAGGTAGAGGAGAGAGGCAAGTAGAATCCTAAGGGTGCAATCCCTTGGGATTTAATGAGGAAGGAGGGATTCAAGGATCATGAAGGTGACCAAGGTATGAGAGTGAAAGGAGAGACCCAGAATTTGAGGCATTTTACACTTAGGGAATTGATGCAACAAGAGGATAGCTTAGCTGTTCAGGCAAAGATAGTGCCTGTTGTTGAACAGCGTAGGGTTTATGTACCAGTGACAAGGGATTCTTTGGCAATAAACATGGCAGTGCTTGAAGGAGGGGATATAATTTTGATGGTGTTCAGCAATCACCATCAACTACTCACACTCAAATGTTTAGGCACTATTTGAGG